>CM069451.1:25204240-25385980 GCA_035610835.1 Ophiura sarsii | reverse complement strand
GCCCATTTCTGTAACATCGTGTGATTTTCCAGAAATCACGCCATTTTTTTCCAATTTGGTTTATTTTTGTTGTTTGACATCCAACCCCCATAAAAGTATACATTTTTGGAAAGGAAATTGTCTCAGGAATCCAAAAATACAATCAGAAAAGGTGTAGGGTGAAGTCATAAAAGGCTTGAGATCAAAATGTGTGGAATTTTTTTATAAAAAAAGGACATATTGAAATGTTGATTAAGAGAGACTGGTATACCCTATGCCAGAAAAGTGTGCATATTTCAACTCTTCACAGTTAGAGCTTTCCAGTGATATATAATTTGCCAGGGGTAATATTTAGTATAGTAATTTTGTCCGATCATCTTTTCACCGTAAAATATGTGTCGCAAATTTTAATTGTAGCATTATCTTAATAATTAAGTTAGAATAATTAGTTAGTTAATTAGTTAAATTGACATAATTAATTAGTAACCTGTTTATTACCTTATAATAAGTAAATTTAATAACTTAATAACTGAATTAAACAATTGACTGCAAGGTATTATGGCCACACGTTTTGAGGTGGACTCATTTCCGTAACATCGTGTGATTTTCCAGAAATCGCACCATTTTTTTCAATTTGGTATATTTTTGTTGTTTGACATCCAACCCCCATAAAAGTATACATTTTTGGAAAGGAAATTGTCTCAGGAATCCAAAAATACAATCAGAAAAGGTGTAGGGTGAAGTCATAAAAGGCTTGAGATCAAAATGTGTGGAATTTTTTTATAAAAAAAGGACATATTGAAATGTTGATTAAGAGAGACTGGTATACCCTATGCCAGAAAAGTGTGCATATTTCAACTCTTCACAGTTAGAGCTTTCCAGTGATATATAATTTGCCAGGGGTAATATTTAGTATAGTAATTTTGTCCGATCATCTTTTCACCGTAAAATATGTGTCGCAAATTTTAATTGTAGCATTATCTTAATAATTAAGTTGGAATAATTAGTTAGTTAATTAGTTAAATTGACATAATTAATTAGTAACCTGTTTATTACCTTATAATAAGTAAATTTAATAACTTAATAACTGAATTAAACAATTGACTGCAAGGTATTATGGCCACACGTTTTGAGGTGGACTCATTTCCGTAACATCGTGTGATTTTCCAGAAATCGCACCATTTTTTTCAATTTGGTATATTTTTGTTGTTTGACATCCAACCCCCATAAAAGTATACATTTTTGGAAAGGAAATTGTCTCAGGAATCCAAAAATACAATCAGAAAAGGTGTAGGGTGAAGTCATGAAAGGCTTGAGATCAAAATGTGTGGATTTTTTTAATAAAAAAAAAGGACATTTTAAAATGTTGATTAAGAGAGACTGGTTTACCCTATGCCAGAAATGTGTGCATATTTCAACTCTTCACAGTTAGAGCTTTCCAGTGATATATAATTTGCCAGGGGTAATGTTTAGTATAGTAATTTTGTCCGATCATCTTTCACCGTAAAATATGTGTCGCAAATTTTAATTGTAGCATTATCTTAATAATTAAGTTAGAATAATTAGTTAGTTAATTAGTTAAATTGAGATAATTAATTAGTATCCTGTTTATTACCTTATAATAAGTAAGTAATAACTTAATAATTGAATTAAACAATTGACTGTAAGGTATTATGACCTATTTTGAGCTTTCTTTGGAAATTGCCCCAAAATTTATGCTCCCCTCCTCATGCTCCCCTCCTCCACCACCGTGCAAAAATGGCTAATCGGAGTTAGTTAATTACTAATTACTAAATAATAAGTCATCAAAAAGCATTTTTTTTACTTTAGAGTTATTGGTATGAATATTCCCTTCAAATTGGTACCAAATATGACAGTATAGCACATGTAATTAATATTTTACACCTCGAATAATTTGTATGTTGGTCGAGCAAATGTTACAACACCACCTATTTGCGGGCCCAACTCAAAACGCGTGGCCATATTAACCTGGTGTTCATGTTTCTTTTCTCCAAGTTTGACATCAATCGGGCAACTTTAACGATTTGACCTCTGGATGACATTGGACCTCAGATGACCTTTATTATTTTTTGACATGTTCCCCCGGTGTTCATTGCCCGATTTAACCCCTTGTTGACCTTTGATCGTGGATGACCTCTAATGACCGTTGACCTTGGATGACCTTGGATGTTTTCCGGGTCCTCGATGGACAGGGATGACCATGATAAGTGCTATTTAATGCTCCTGGACCTGATTTAAGGAATAAAATGCAATTTATATGTAACTTTATTCTGTTTCTATTTTAAGCTAGTAGGCTATCCTATAGGTTAAGCCTTATACATTTATTTCCAGCCTCCCTGTCCACCAGTCCCCGGATGTCTTAAATTTAACCATATATCTCTCTACAGCTTACCAGGTTTGACACTCAAGTCTATTGTCTGTGATGCAAGTTCCAGTAACCTTTCATTTGATTCACCTTCATCACGGATTGTAAAATCAAAGTCCTCTCTTAATGTGTCTGGATCTAAGAAGCTGATAACTGGTGAATAGAAAGAAAGAAAAAGAGTGGTGGTCGATGTGAAATGTATTCATTCTAATGATATATTGATGATGATATAAGAAAAAGTGTGAAGATGAGGTTAGTGAAAAAAATTACATTTGTGTGTGCAACATTAGGCCAAAAACACAAAGTTGACTTTTTTTAAAATTTAAACAGGGAGATACTACACAAAAACATGTGTTAAAGATCTATGATTTTTTTTATTTATTTTTTTAATTTTAAATTTTAAACAAGCAGATACTACTCAAAATCATATTTTCATCTTTCTTTATATTGTAATGTGCTTCTTTCAATTTTTAATTTTTAATTTTTTAATTTGGAAAAAAAAAAAAATAGCGACCCTAGATTTCCGAAAGTTTGGGTCGGTCGGAAAGGGCAAGTCAATTTTTTTTTTTTTGCCTTATATGTTAATTGGTCAAATATGGCTCATACTGACACGTAAATTGATACCTCATCTTATCAAATATTTCATTTTTGATCATTTTTTCAGGGAGTGACAAAAAAACTCATAACTATTCCATAGGCAGGCAGGCGAACAGACAGACCGTTCGGGTAAATTCAGTTGGACAGGATTTTGGTGGTTGTTTGTTGTTGGCTTTTTCTAGCTTTATTTTCCAATTTTCTAAAAATTGTGAAATTTTGCAAAATTGTCCAACATTTCAAATTGTCAATTTCAACAACAAAAAATCTGATTTCATGTCATTTATTACCTCTTGCTTTGCCAGTGGGTGTTTTTTCGATCAGCTCATCATACACCACATCATACAGGTCACGGAAAAACTGTCTCTCCTCTGCCGATTTATTGCTAGCTGTATCTGTCTGTCCACTGTGTTCGCTTCCATCGAGTTCGCTTCCGTTGTGCTCGTAACCATGCCGCCTATCCATGTCCAATCCGCTGTCATCATCCTCAAAAATGTCACCGATGTCGCTGTGTGATTGTTTCGGTTTCTTGAAACCACTGATCTGTGTGGCTTGATGATGGGTTGCCATGATGTTGGTGTTTAACTAAAGTCTTCACTTATGATGAATTTCTCAATTTCTAAAAAACACAAACAGATATTATTTGAATCAAATGTGTTCAAAATTCACAATATTTACTCATTCTTATTCACACATGTACAGTATACAATATATTTACTACCCAAATCTTTCCATACATAGATTTCACTCGAAGAAGGTTTTAAGGTCTGTGCGAACACCGGCCAACTAAAGCTTTTAAGTTTTAGAAATAAGAAAAAGGAACACTGATAACAAATTTATTCATTGATGTAAGCTAGAACCTAAGATAAGAGTTCAAATGATGAACACGCTATGAAGCCATAATTGTGTGCATACATGTATCTATGGGAACTGAGACAAATTGGAGACCAGAACTAGGGTATTTTGCAAAAACGATTTTTGCCCAAAAATGCCTCTTTTTGCCTAAATTTTATTAACAACCTAACAAAATAATTTTTACGTAAAAAATTCTAAAATTTTACAGAAAGCATCTTAATTCAATTATCTAGGAAGTGTTTTTTTTTTTTGCCTTTAAAATTTTTAGTTTTGAAATTATTGACCAAAAAGTGCTAAAAATGTGAATTTTGAGATATTTTATCCCAAAATTCACATTTTTAGCACTTTTTGGTCAATAATTTCAAAACTAAAAATTTTACAGGCAAAAAAAAAAAAAACTTCCTAGATAATTGAATTAAGATGCTTTCTGTAAAATTTTAGAATTTTTTACTTACAAATTATTTTGTTAGGTTGTTAATAAAATTTAGGCAAAAAAGAGGCATTTTTGGGCAAAAATATAAAAATCACGATTTTTGATACGAAAAATGGATTCCCCGACTCATTTCATTCAAAAAAGTGTATACTTTTATGTACAACACATAAATAGTTTGAAAGTTACAGTGCTTGACAAATTCATAAAACGACACTTGACAGCCCCCTTAAGGGTATCAAAAACGCTGATTTTCAAGAAAAAGGGTGGCTTAAAATCCCGGCTTAAAATAATAATAATAATAATAAAGGTTTAAATTTTATTGTCATCGCAGCCAACTGGCTGAATTGTAAATACAGGTCGAACGTGTTTAGGGTAACTTATTTCGTTAAATAGACAAAACTTGTTTAGGGGTCATAGGCCTATTCTGGCAAGAACTTGTTTAGGGGTCAAAATTTGCAAGGAAAGCGCGCTAAAAACTTGTTTAGGGGGTAATTTTGCTTGCAGGGTAAAACTTGTTTAGGGGGTGTCTGGAAAAAAATTGGTCACGCATGTGTACACCATTATGTTTGACTGGCCCCCCGGGCTAAAAAGACCATATTTGGCTTTCATTCAACAACAACAAAATGAATCCAGCCATTGCCTCGTTATTTTTATACATCCACGAGATGGCATTGTCATTGGTGCCTGATTCAGAGATGCCACGCACTAGGTAAACAATGAAACTCTAGAACTGGTGAGTAACCTGAATTTGATTTGAAAAAGAGCATAACATTTGGATACAAAATAACTGAAAATAAATAGGAAATGTGGAAATGTGAGTAGTAAGGAAAAGCCTGAATTCAAGAAAAACTTATAAATAACCCATTAATAGGTCATATCCAGGTCACAGGCTCACAGTGCATTTTTCTTTCCAGGCTCATTTTTACATTGTCTAAACAATACATTGTGCCAAAACTGTACAACAGGAATATAAAAGAAAGAAACTGTGTTGAGTTTTAAGCTTACGGTACCGACCGTATGCATGGGATTGAGATATTTAAGTATAGTTTTAAAACATGACTTAAACAATAGGAAGCAAGGGACGTAGACAAGGCTCAAAATAAGCGGGCGCTGGGCAACTTTTACCCCCCGGGCCTTCTGCCAAAGCGCCCGGTAATGCTGAAAAATAAACAACCGAGCGCTGATATTTTGTCCAAACCAGCGCCCGGGAAGCTTGCCCAAAACATAGAATTTCGCTTAAGCAACATGTAGCTCCCGGTTTACTAAAAGTAGCTCCCAGTTCTCAATAAATCCTCCTGATCCGGGCGCTACTTTTGAAGAAAGGTAGCTCCCGGTTAAAAAACTGTTATCTTGAGCCTTGGACGAAGCGTTAGACTATAAGCTTGCCATCTTGTATCAAAAGTGCAAGGTGTTCAAGGTCTACTTGTCCATCATTAAATTGGTCCTAACTAGTACAAAAATAAATAAATGAGCACCACCTTATTCCCCTGTTATAGCGATAACAACAAGTGTGGCGTCGCCGTCTCTCACGATTCTTCCCCATCCCCCCTCGGCCTCACTCCTCCACCCAAAAACTATTTGCCCTCCAGTGTGAATATAATTTATGAGGATACCCTTTCCCTCTGCCCTCAGATAGTGGCTAGATGTATCTAAACAACATCCTCTACCAGCCAAAGAAATGGCTTACAATATACAAGTCATTGCATTATAGGCATGTGACTGTTACACGTTTACACATGTAACCGACCGCAAGGGTCAAATCCGTTTACAAAAACTAGTTAAGGGTTACATGCATATGGGTTTGATTTTTCAATAAACCTCACATTTTACACATCTAAAACCCTTATAAGACATACTGAAAAGCAATTACCCTCATGATGAATTTTGGCAGTTCAGAGCTGGCTAGAAAAGACGCAATTCTGGGATCTGGGTCAGAGTATACTAGGTTATGCCCATAGTTTTTTATTTTATATATTTTCACTGATTTGCTAGTTTGCCAATATTAATACTTTAAAGGGTACCACCACTTAAATTATTGTGGGTTAATTGTGAATTTTCAGGCCTTCCAAAATGTTGATTACAGTTTTCCCCACATCGTGGAAAGCATGTTGAAAAATTGGCATCACAATAAAAGAACAATTATTTAAAAGTGATGGAATTGAACTGAATTTAGAATGAGGTCATTAGAACAAAATAGACGGTTAAACGTTTAACTGACCGTAAAATCAACAGGTTAAAACGTTCAACAAATTACACGTATCCTCACACCCTTATTGCATTATCATGTACTAGTACATCAACTGCATTGGTTTATAATAATATTGCATCATGAACATGCATTGGGCCTAAGCCCTAGAGTTTGCTGGTCACTGGAAGCATAGACCTATCCGTAGCTCAGCAAGCTGCCTCGGGATGGACACTGGATTGGGCATGGGATGGGGCAGTCACAGATAGAGGTAAACAAAGGATCTAAATTTAGATCTAATAATGGCTTGCATCCTTATATAGCCCTCCTCGTAGGGCCACTATCCAGGGAAATACTATACTAAGATACAATAGGAACACTGAGTCAGCAATCCTCTTAGCTGAGTCAAAAGAGTGACTCCACGGGTTCGGTTCTCAGGTCGATTGATCGGTTCTCGGATTGGGAGCAATTTTTCTAGATAGAGTAGTCCTAAGGTAGGACTAGCAACCTCAGTGCTCCCGGATTTAAAATGTCTGGGTAGTGGGTACTCAACTTGGTAACAAATTTACAATTTTACATACAAAAAACCTAGCATTCCCACAGATGACACCAATGAGAAAGATGATGTGAGTGTAGTACAAATGTAAGTCGTTATTTCGTACAGCCAATAACTGTCTATTATCATACATTGTAGCTCCTCATGCGTGTATGCCTGGTTGTGATATTTTTTCTGCATTAATAAAATTCTCTAGGAAGGTTTTTTGTCAACGTCCTTAGACATTGACATTTGAATACAGATTTAGGCTTTGTGTTGGAGTCTATGAATTGCTTTCATGTATTTTATATCAATATTTGTACCCAGATGTCTTTAAAATGTATATATGAGATCTTGATCTGAAAATATGAACACATGTTGTTACAATTGTGGAGAAATGGTTTAAATAATATAAAACAAATGATAAGAGTTTTGCAAAATCTGCAACATTCGTGGTGTTTACTGTATTCTGTTTGGTTTATGTAAATAAGTAATTCTACACATTGAATTTTACGTCTGGATTGGTTGCCGAGTGGTTAAAAAGACCATGGTCTTGCTATCATTTTAGTAACATTTACGGGTTCGAGCCCACCCCGGATCGTCCTCTTTTCTTGTTTTCCTAAAACATTTGTCATAAATTACATTATTCATTTAGTTTTTAACATTAATGGCTGTAAAAGTGTACAGATCATTTTTTTCCTAATGCAAATTTTGATAATTAAAATAAAACCCTGGATTTTTGGTAGAACTTTTCACAGTTTCAACACTGTTCAGTCAAAATGTTTTACAAAAATGTATAAAAATTGAAACAATATTTTACTACAATCACGTTATATTGATCTGAATATGACACATGCCAAACATTCCAATATCATCTCTATATTTAATATGAAATGTAACATTCTTATATTTTTATTCCTTGTTCATTTTTTTTTACATAGAGTGTTGATGTTTTAATGACAATATTTTCTTACTCTTTACCTGTATCCTCTCTCCATATTTCTTTCTCCGCCTTTGACCAGTTTTTAATTTAATCAACCCAGACTTTTATGCCTATTTAATATTTATAACCTAAAATTTTTGACCCAAAAGTGATTGATTTTTTACTACAACAATAATGTAGGTGCAATTTCGCAATTTTTTACCAAAAACTTTGTTAAATACAATGTACATCTTATACACTGTCTAAATCTTTTTTTTCTTCATATTTCCTTTGTCCTCTGTTAATTTCAATCTAGGACGTTGGCCAATTATTTGTAAATATCTTGTTTTTTTAAATATCATATAAATTTAAAAATTAAAAAAAAATCCTAGAGAATTTCATTATTCCTAGAGAATTTCATTAGAATTATAATAAAACGAAAACGAAAAAAATTGACAGAAAATATTTTTAGTTTTCTTTACAAAACCTAAAATGGGTCAAAAACCTATATCTCTTTATAATTTTCTCAAAAATGTCAATTTCATGTGCATGATTGGATTCATTGAACCCTTTTCTTCATGAAAATGTATACTTTTTTATAGATTAAGTGAATAATAAAGAAGTTACAGCAGTTTTACAGAGGCTATTCCTGAGGGTTCACCCCCCCCCCCCCCCGCCCCCCCCCCCCCCCCCCCTTAAGCAAGTTGACCTTGTTTTGCTGTTCTCACTGACGGATAACTCCCAGCTTGTTTTATATCAAATTCACATCCCTGATTCCCTGGTATCAAAATATTAGATGTTAAGATGATTTTAGTGCAATTTCAGCAATTTTTACAAAAAAACTGAATTTGCAGCAAATTTTGAGCCAAAAAAAGTGATTTTTTGGTTACAAATTTAAAAATCGATTCTCCGACTCATTTTCTTTCCAAAAATGTTTACTTTTATATGGTTGGTTGGTTGGTTCGGTCCTGTCATGACTGCCAGCTCGTGACCTTACAGACACTATGTCATAGATAACGTTTTTCAGCAAAGGAGTAACAATCACGATTATCATGGAGAGGGTGTCCAGTAATCAGTTTTATTTGATCTTTTATCATATCAATAGTTCAAAAGTTTATTTTCAATTCAAACAGGTTGCTGCCTGAATGTCTGGTGGTTACTCTGACTTCCTTGTATTGTATTGTATTCCCACAACTGACACCAATTGAGAAAGCCAGCTTTACATTATGTATGCATGGAGTTTAGGAAATAAACTGTCACTAATTTGTCAAATTGCTGATGATTGGTTTGTTGAATATGTTTTTTTTGTTTTTCACCCACCAATGCCATGGGACAGATAGTGAAAAATACCCTATGATGAATATTAATACCGGAGTAATTTTGTTATTCACAGAGGTATTCACAGTGCATGATTTTTAAGAACGACGCATACTACTGATGTTGGTGTGTAGGGTATAACAGAATATACCAACTGATGACATTAATTTAAGACGAGGGGAAAACACACCGTTTTATGGGCCAGACTGACCCACTTTTGCATTTTCAAGATTTTTTGTAGATTTGTTGTTCTCAAATTATGAAAAATCAGCCGGGTTTTTGGCCAAAATCTGTCCAAAAATTTTGCAAATTTTTGTGACATTTTAGGTTCAAAAATTTTTAAAAAAATAAAAAATTTTTTTTTAAAAAACCTGACCGACCCTACTTTTCGTCGTCTATGACTAGTTTGTTGTAGTGGCGTAACCAGAGAGGGGGTGCGAGGAGGGGGCGATCGTCCCATCCCCCTCCCCCAATATTGACTGTCGTGTCGGTTGATATAGGCACCATCGGTTAATATGACAAGAAGAATCATGGATTTATGAGTGTCAAAAGTACGCAGATACATGACATATGTGTCCCCAAAATGCAATATTTTTTAGTACAACAAGCTTGTTTAGAGCCAAATTGTACCTCAATCATCGCAAAGTCAAGTGTACAGTCGCAAAATTTCGTGCGCATGTATCTTTACTACTACTAGTCAAAACAATCTTGTCGGAGCACTTTCATTTCTTGCCCCCCCCCCCGCCCAATATGATTGATACCTTCTCATCTTTCTTCATGAAATTCAACAAAAAATTCAACAAAAGACATTATGTCTTTTGTTTAATTTTAAACAGATTTGCAAAACATAGCGTCTAAATAATAACTTTTAAGGCTTAATTTTTTAAGCCTATGATTTCTTTTTAATGGAAAATGTGTCAAATGTGCAGATGTGTATGATGAAGATTGAAGGCCAGGGGATCGGAAAGCCTATAAAAAGTTGTTTTTCACGAATGGGTGACAGATAGTAAAATGTGATGCTACTGAGAAGATCGATCGTCAGCTGATCGTATGTACTCACCGCCCGGTTGGTTCTGATCTGATGTGACAAAACTGTTTCGCTGCTCAATGCAATATAAAATATAATCGGTAATATCCGTCAGACACTATCGTTCCTTGACATCACGGTCTTTCGGCATAGCTTGTAGATTAGGCTTATCTATTATTACGAAACAAACACTGACAAAACAAAACACGAGACCTTTAACCAAGGATGGACACGTTCGGTGTCTAACTGTCTATTGTTGTTTAATTTTGCACGACGACTCCAGTTTATCAGCTGAGCAATTTGCAATCGCGAATAAATCAATTTCAGTGCCTGGTACTTTTCCAGTGACTCAGTGCAACCAGTAAGATCCTGAGTGCAACGCATGATTGCCGCGTAGTGCTTTACCATGCGGATGCTTGTGAGGAGATCACAATACTGTGTTGTCAACTTTGACTGAAACACGAGCGTAATTTTCGGTGGCAGTGTTCCTAGAAAATAGGCCCCTTTCAACTCTCTGCTCTCTACACACACAATATTCGGTACCCAATATTCGCCACCTGACAGGCTGACAGTGTGTCCCTGCATGAAAATGCCCTTTAAAAGGGAAAGAGTACAGACTTAATTAATATGACGACATATTTTGGTCGATTTTCTTGAACTTTTGTATTGGATTTACGTGCAAAATATATGCCCTTGGCATCATACTTTCCCAGGTGTGTAGTTCATTTTAAATTTCAGATGTTCTAAAATGGATGGATTTCTAATCAATTTGATAAAGAAACACGATCCACACACCTCAGAATTGCAAAAAAATGATTTAAACAAGTCCACTTTCTTTGTGCCTTTGAACAGAGTTGGCTTTCTTGTAGTCTACCAGTATCACAAATAGGAATGGAGCTGGGACATCACCTTGTAGCACTCCAGTGGAGACAGCAAAAGGATCTGAGATGCTGCAATCTACCATCACAGCACTTTTTCAAGTTTTCAAGTTCATCACATCGACAAGAGGCTTTGGTATTCCGTAATGTCGCAGCACTGCAAACATGACTCAAGTTCCTGTTTATTGAGTCGAAAGCTTTCTTGAAGTCTATGAATGTGACTGTGAGAGGTAACTGATGGTCCCTACCCAGCAAACACAGAACGTTTCCGCAACGTTGCACCTAGGTTGCAGTTAGGTTGCGTCATTTAAAACGTTTTAACAACGTTTTTATAACGTTACGGTTTGGTTGTGATTTGGTTGTTTTAAGTTGGTCCGTTGAAACGTGAGCAAAACGTTCTCTGAACGTTAAAGTTTAGTTCTAGTTTGGTTGCACTTAGGTTGTGGTTAGGTTGTCATTATAAACGTTCATACAACGTTATTATGACGTTGCGGTTTGTTTGTTTTAGGTTGGTTCTTGGAAACGTGATTAAACGTTCTCTGAACGTTGCATGTTGATCATCGGAAACGTTTACATAATGTTTTAACAACGTTGTAACACTCAAATAGTTGGTTGTTTTAGTTTAATCCTTTAAACGTGAAAAGGATGTTCCCTGAACGTTGTAGTTTAAGTTCTAGTTTGGTTGCACTAAGGTTCTGGTTAGGTTGTCATTAAATACGTTCTTACAGCGTTATTATAACGTTGCGGGTTGTTTGTTTTAAGTACCAAATCACACCCAAACCGCAACGTTATATATAACGTTGTAGAAACGTTTTAATGACAACCTAACCACAACCTAAGTGCAACCAAACTAGAACTTAACTGCAACGTTCAGAGAACGTTTTGCTCACGTTTCAACGGACCAACCTAAAACAACCAAATCACACCCAAACCGCAACGTTATAATAACGTTGTAGAAACGTTTTAATGACAACCTAACCACAACCTAAGTGCAACCAAACTAGAACTTAACTGCAACGTTCAGAGAACGTTTGGCTCACGTTTCCATGGACCAACCTAAAACAACCAAATCACACCCAAACCGCAACGTTATAATAACGTTGTAGAAACATTTTAATGACAACCTAACCACAACCTAAGTGCAACCAAACTAGAACTTAACTGCAACGTTCAGAGAACTTTTTGCTCACGTTTCCATTGACCAACCTAAAACAACCAAATCACACCCAAACCGCAACGTTATAATAACGTTGTAGAAACGTTTTAATGACAACCTAACCACAACCTAAGTGTTACCAAACTATATAGAACTTAACTGCAACGTTCAGAAAACATTTTGCTCACGTTTCCATGGACTAATTAAATAATGAATTACATTTTATTTAAAAAGGTTTATTACGAATCAAAATTTTAATACAAAACAATTTGGCATTACAAATTTGATGTACTAATCTAGGCGTATACAGGGTGACCAAAAAAATGTTAACACTCTGGGCACATAAGATATCTTAAAAGGACAGGAACACACGGGTCTAATCTTGATGTATTATGAAAGCTGCGTAAATAAGCTTTCATTTGCATTTTATTGCGTTCCAATTGGTTATTTAGAACGGGAGATATGCTTCAGCAAACATGAGGAAGCAAAATCGGCTTGGTCCAATTTGCATTAATTACAACTATGATTACGAACTTGTAAGAATGCCCAAAACATTATTGTGCAGTAATTCAAAAGTAACAATACCATTGCAACATTTAATCATAAGTTAGAATGTATCGATTATTGAATATAATTGAATCTTTTCATTCATTTATCTAACGATACAAGCAAGTTATAACAGGTGGTATTACCATTGACATTAATTGGATGGACCATTTCAACAAAGAGCATGAAATGTTTCAATTTCAATTTTAAAGACTGCTTTACTGACTTTCTGGTTTCCTTGTGAACTTAGGCATTTTTATGCTTTTCCGTTAGTTCCCGTTTTAACTCAAGCGCAATATGCTCTTTTCTAAGCGTGTAAATCCGTTAAAGTTTGAATCAAATTCGTTCCTCGTGGGTATTGCACATGAACTCATGCATGACAAAATACCTGTATAATTTATGTGGAATATATTTATTTATGTCTTTTAAGCTTGAAAGAATCTGGCTTCATCACGACGTTCATATAACGTTCATATAACGTTTACACAACCAAATTATGTTACCTGGGCTGTAATCGCTAATTTGCATATTTTACCTGGCCTTACATGAGTCGAGTAAATTGTGGAAATAGCTCATTAGCATAATTTCAATGGTACAAAAATTAGCACCGATGCTCGTTTGTAACCCTTAAATTATGGTAATGAGCTAATTTGCAACTTTTATTTATTTAAACCTATTTTTTTATTAAATTTAAGTCGATACATACATTTAACAGCTTTTAACACCATAGAAAGTATTTTGATCTGAATAAGTAAGTTCTCATATGTATAGCTAAAGGCAAGTCATTGTTCACTAATGCCATATACATTGAGCAAGAACATAGTACACATGAAAAGGTCAATGCCCGCCCCCATCCCTCTATAATACCACTACCATTCCCTGGTTGCCATGGTGTAACTAACCGAATTTGATGAAAGTTTTTTACACGTTTGGGATAACGTTGTGAAAACGTTCAAGACTAACGTTCATACAACATAAAAATGTGTCGAAAAATAAACGTTCTTTGAACGTTTAATCATAACGTTCCAAGAACGAAAGTGAAACGTTGTCACGACGTTCCAACAACGTAATAAATAGGTTATAAAAACGTCATTTGGACGTAATGGTATAACTAACAGAAGTTTTTTAAACGTTTGGGACGTTGTTATAACGTTGTGAAAACGTTCATTACTAACGTTCAAACAACGTAAAAATGTGTCGACAAATAAACGTTCTTCTAACGTTGGATCGCAACGTTCCATGAACGTTGTCACGACGTTCCGATAACGTAATAAAGACAGTATAAAAACGTCATTTGGACGTAATGGTATAACTAACAGAATTTCAAGAAAGTGTTTTAAACGTTTAGGACGTTGTGAAAACGTTCGTGACTAACGTTCATACAACGTAAAAATGTGTCGACAAATAAACGTTCTCCTAACGTTGGATCACGTTCACAACGTTCTTTGAACTTTTAATCATAACGTTCCAAGAACGAAAGTGAAACCTTGCCACGACGTTCCAAGAACGTAATATGGTTAGCTGGGTAATGACCCTTCCATAATCCTCCTGAGGATATGGATTTGCTGTGCACAGCTTCTTCCAGGACGGAAGCCAGCCTTGTTGTTTCTCAAGATGGGGTCGAGATGGTCTCTAATTCTGTTTAGCAGGATCTTGTTATACACCTTGGCTGCAATTGACAGTACCGATATTCCTCTATAATTGTTTACGCATTTTAATTGTTTAGATATACAAAGTTAAATAAATCAAGAGTTAAATGATAGATAAATAAATAAAAAGAAAACTATAAACGCATGTGCGGCCTTTATAATTTATAAAAATTGATATAACAATGATGTTACATTAATCCACCATCAAGTTTAAAAAATAGAAAAATAAAAGGATAACAAGGAAAATACAGGAATCGAACCCGTGACTGCCGATTGCTAACGACATGGCCAACGTATGCACGCCACAGAGACCGACGCGCCATAAAGGTAGTTAGGTAATTACTCAGGCTAATTAACACGACCACATTTACTGAATATCAACAAGTGTTTAATGATGCAACATCACACAACGAGAGTGTAGGAAAGGCAAAACACAGCCCGTGGTATATCTGGATTTCGGGAAGGGCAATATACCAACTGGCGTGACTATTTTCTTCTCCTTAACCACTTTAAACTGTCCATTTATCATGTTTATAGGAGCAGGCAACATAGGTAGTTGATGATAAACACAGTAGTTATCATACCATTACAGTCACTATATGAAAGTTACTAATCTAATATAAGTCAAAGGAGCCAAACAAAAGGGTTCCGTAGGCAAACAGTACTTGCAAACAGGTTAAACTTTCCCAAGTGTGGGAATCTAACTGTGAGGCCATCACAGGGGTAGACTGCCCTCCGGCCATGGGGTATTATTCTTCCCCTTTTACATGATAAAGGCAACATATTGCCAGACCAAACAGTTAGTCTTAAAACGAAGTCATTGAAATGCTTTGGGGGTTTGCGCTGGCGGCTGGACCGTCGAGGTGAAGCAGGTGGTTGCGAAGTCACTTGGTGCTCCAAGCTTGCAGGTTGAGATGACTCGCTTGTACCAGAAAAATGTTCAGGAAGTGAGACATGAGCAGATTGACCGGCTGGGGGGTACATGTGGGGTTGATGCTGACAGGAACTGTTTCAGCTTGTGAATCGCCAACAGAAAGAGTCTCAGAGTAGTTTGCAGGTGTCGATAACACGGATGGGATGACAGGTGGAACGGGGGGGGGGGGGGGGGGGGGGGGGGCGCAGTCATAGACTCGTCAATATGAATGCCAATGTCCACAAGGTCTTCTGATTCTGAAGAATGTCTGTTTGGGGATGAAGAGCTATGTTCCCATGAACTTGGAACTTTGAAGCACTCAGATCGCTTGATACGGTATGACATACTTCTCAACTTGGAGCCTGTAAACTTGCGAATGCTACACCAGTCTTGGTCAATAGATGTCACCAAGTACCGTTGTCTCGCGTGAAGCTTACTGCGATCAGAGTAGAGATAAACAATATCTCCGACATTAACATGCGCTGAACGCCTAAAGGTGCCTTTGACTTTTCACTATGGGGATGGTTTGAAGAGCGAAGCTTATGTTGTGTCTGGATCATTTGTATGTCCGAGAACGGAATCTGCTCATTTGTAAACTGGTCCCGCTGTGACCACATTTCACGAGAGGAGAGTCCGCGTGACCGGCCGGATGCGCGAGTTTAAGATTGCTGTTGCGATGGAGAGAACTAATGATGAGACCGGAGTCCAGGCTTCTCGTTAGGTACAAATATTATGGGGTCCACTGGACCCCATAATTTACCAATTCTCAAAATTATGGGGTCCGAGAAGAAATTATGGGGTCCAAGTCAAAAATGTAATTTGCGAATTAGTCGAGAGTAGAGAGTTGTACTTGTAAGGAAGACCGAGAATATTTAATATTTTATTACCAAGTATACTTCGATTCGGATTGTCACTGGAAAACTGATATTTGTAAGCTTACACGTGTAAAATTATCTTGACACACGATTAAAAATTATTGCGTCCAGATGGACGCAATAAAGAGTCCAGTTTAAAAGTTATTGCGTTTTTATCAAAATTATTGCGTCCCCAGACGCGAAAACGCAATGTAACGAGAAGCCTGGACCGGACCTCCCATGGGTTGTTGACGTAACAGCTCATCTTCCAATTCGCGAACTGCTTTTTCGGCGATAGGATTTTTGTTTGGATTCTTGATGCGTCCAATCTCAATACTCAAATGGTGTTGTTTGAGCAGTTCATCATGTCGGAGACGGGTAAACCCGGGAGCAGGATCGGTGCGTATCACTGCTGGTGGACCATCAAGGGGTCTCAGGTTGATACATAAGCGAATTAAGGCTTCGCGGAGTGTATCATGACGTTCATTCTCGACAAAACATGTGGCTGTTAGTGATGTGACGTTTTCCCGCAATAGTAGAATAAACTGGCGGTTACGTCGAATGACGTCAGCTGCAAATGAAGCGCCAACTGTTTCTGGAGTGGAGGGTCACCTGTTGACTGTGGGATCTTCATGTGTGGTGTAATAGTGCGCAAGGATGCGCAATGATGGTAACTAAATGTAACTTGTTCTATTGCCTTATCCATATCGAGAGCAAAGAATGAGCGACGGGTCACGGAAGTTAGCTGATGTCGCGTAGGATGGTCAAGTTGAATGTGGAGTGCTGTGAGTAAGCCATTTAGTACATCCCGTGGGACTACGATGCATTCACGTGTCGGCGCTAGAGGCTGCTCACGGTTGACGACTAACAGACCATCTTTGGCAATAGTAACTGCATTGAGGTAACGCTTGACATACTTAATATTTGTGAGTTTCTTGGATGGTCGGGTACCCTGAATCAGGTGGGCATGAGCTCGACGTAAATCTGGGCATTCTAACTGGACAGCTGACCAGGCACTTGAGACACGTAGGACCGTAGACTCCTCTTCACGTTGCACAAAGGCACATATCTGACATGTTGGATGCAGACAATCAGGTGCGTTACGGCTTGCAAAATCTGAAGGTATATTTGCGGATCCAGCAAGGTGCCGAATGGAGGCTTGATAACGACTAACGGTTGAGAGGAATGTTGAAACACGAGGACTTGCTGAAAATTCCCCACGACAGAGTTTCTCGAAGGCTTGTACACATGGCTTGCTGTCGGTAAGGATACATGCATGATGTTTGGACTGAATTATAAATGGACTGAAGTGCTTGGTTGCTGACGATATCGCGAGAGCTTCAACTTCACACGGTAACCATGTAGGTTGACGCCCACGCAATTTGGCACTGAAGAAACCGGCTAGGTGCGGTTTGTTACTGCGAGTGACATACATGGTTTCACCGATGCTGTGCTTCTTTACCGAGCCATCAGTCACGATCCATATTTGATCATCTGGACGAGGCAGTGTAATTGTACGGTTTGAAGCCAGGGCAGCTTGAGCCAACTTAAATGATGTTGTTAGCTGATCAGTCCAGTGGACTTTGTCTTGAGATGGGAGACCTGAAACAGCATCGTCTAAGGGTGCCAATAGTGTGACGCAGTCCGGAAGAACGCGAGCCAAAACCTTATATGCTCCAATAAAGGATCTCATACCCGAACCTTGTCTGGAAGGGCACATGTGGTGGAGAGCGTAGATACTCGGTGAGGGATGGCTTGTAGTGTACCGTTGGACCAAATCCAACCAAGGATGAGGGACTCTTGGGGCAAATAATTGTCTTAGAAGCTGAGAGCCGGAGATGACATTTGTAGTACAGGGCGTGCAGTACTGATCTCCAATTCTCGTACAACTCGTCAATCATGTCAATAGTGTTATCGCCACAGTACAGATCGTCAGCTAGCTTGGTGACGACACCTTTCTCCAGAAAGTCACCAAGGACGCGACACATGAGTTCTTCAAGCGCTGTCTCCGAACCGGGCATACCCATCGCTGATCGTGTATAAACACGGATACATCGGAAAGGTGTAGCAACACCACAGTATTTCATGGACTCGCAAGACAGTGGGATCTGACAGAAGGCACTTGTGAGATCTGTGGTAATAAGGAACTTCCATTTTGCAATTGAACGCAACGTAGAATTGACATGACATCAGGCATGAGTGATGGCTGAGGTTTGCTGTATCTGCCTACGTCGGCGAACGCAGTGACTATAGTCGAAAGCCACCACTAGGCTTTTTGATCAGGAATGAGGGATTCAGATATTCAACGTTCACTCCTACATCTTCAGGACGCGCAAAAAACTCCCAAGTTTTTCGAGGTCATCAAATTTGCGTTGCAGTTCCTGAAGTTTGTCTGTAGCATACTGTGGTAAGCGGCCCTTGCGTTGCGGAGGTTGCACTGGGCCCATATTAACTACTGCCTGAAATTGGCCGGCGTTACCGTTATAACCCGGAAAGGTTGGGTTGAATATCTCATCATAGGCCTACTCAACATGGAGTGCACGGAATTTATCCTGTGTGTTAGTCGGAAGCGTATTATCTGGATCAACCTTTACAGCGGTGGAGAATACAGTTGTCGGTAGAACCCCTAGAGTTGCGGCTAGTAATGGCTGATATTTTACATTCTGACTGCTCTGCGTTAGACGGAGGTGAGAATATCTGGCAAACCTGACCAAATTGTTCTTGGCGCTTAAGGACGAGTGGCTCAGGTGTGAGGTTAGGGATTCTGACCTTTCCGGATACGCTACGGACGAGACATGGAGGGGGCCATACTATTAGTTATTAGGTGAGGTTGGGTCGGATACGGATTATATCTAGCCGAGGATTCTGTATCGGGACGAGGGCGCAGCCCGAGTCCTGATACAGACTCCGAGGCTAGATATAATCCGTATCCGACCCAACCTCACCTAATAACGATTTTATCCTACTAAAGTCTAAACCACTATTAAAATTAAAACAAAACAAGAACAAATGCCAATGTAGTAGTCACCTAAAACCCGAGCAAGTTCGACGTTCAGAAACGCCATATTGTTGATCGTCACGTCGGCGTAGCAACCCTAACGCATGCGCAGTTCCTTACTGACCGGATACGGGATACGGGGGTCGGATACGGAATATATCTAGTCAGCGCTTATCCAATAGGAACACGAGAATCGTCGCGATGGTAGGATAAAGGACTGTGTGTCTTAGTGATGCTCGTGTCTGTATGTGGTTCGAGCGCGAAGTCTGAGTCTTGGTCGGCGATAGTAGCTGGAAGGTCTACTTCGATGTATTCGCCTGGCCATAATGTTGTCATCTGAGGAGGGTCGTAGTAAGTGTGCACGGCGTACGGCATGATGATCAGATGATTCTTTTGCCCCATACGGATAATACGTGCCATTGTTTAATATGACTTGATGTTTTGCTGGACGAATTGCTATGTCTTTCGCTAATTCCTTGAATGAAGTACCACCGAGTATGTCAACATCGAGCTTCTCAACTACCAAACCATCAAAACAAAACTGGTGGCCATCCCGTGTAACTGTGAAAGATGTCTCTCCTTTAATGATCAGGGGAGAGGATCCATCGGCTTGGTGGGCAGATTGTGAACTCTTGTTGATTCTCACTCCTAGCGTTTTAGCTGCTGACTCACGTCAGATTGCCTGTGGCACCGCTGTCGATGGTGACGCGGACGTTATGGTGCCGATAAAAGGTGTCAAGGTAAGGCGATTGACGTATCTGGATACGGAGGGAGGGAACACTGACTGGAGGCTCTGTGTCATCTTCAACAAATGCGCATGACAGATCTGCGCTGGAGTCTTCATCGTCGTCATCGAAAATATTCGCAACTCGTCTGGCACGTTCTATGTACTTTCTGTCATGTTCAGGCAGGTGTTTACACTCGCTGAGGTAATGGTTGGAGTCCGTACGTCCAACTTGCTTGCATAGTGGACATGATTTGGCGAATCGACTCGGTCTGATGAGCTTGGAGGGTGCTCTCCTGGGTGGCTTGTGTCGTACCGGTGGTCCAGATGAGTAAGCACGCATTGATCGGGCATCTTTAGACGTGTGCAACTCGTCCAAAAGAGAGTCCAGTGCCTGCGAGATCTCAAGCTTAAGAGATCAGGGTGCACGAGCTGTAGCCATGTCACGATGATAAAGTTTTCCAGAGTTGATGTGATCTCCTCGTCTTCGGTAACCTGTTGTTCATAGTGGGAGATTCCCCCACCTTGATGCAGAAGATTATCTTCAAGAAAAGCCATTAATCTTTAGTACCCGGTCTCTCGTCAGCATTTAACCGAATCATAGAAAGATCAAGGATATGTCCGCCTGTCGTCTGGAATCCATAGTGAAGGCTAATTAACACGACCACATTTACTGAATATCAACAAGTGTTTAATGATGCAACATCACACAACGAGAGTGTAGGAAAGGCAAAACACAGCCCGTGGTATATCTGGAGTAGGGAAGGGCAATATACCAACTGGCGACGAGTATAATTGTGATAGTTTTATTATTTAACCATATCCATTTATTCATAACGAACGGATTTTAATTGTGCCATTTTGGCCAAATTTGTGTGTTTCTCTCGCACAAAATGTGTTTGTAATGTGATTATACTCCTTATTTTTGAAAGAACGGTAAAAAACGTTGTCTTTTTCGAACACAAAAATGGCGTCATGTATACGGTCCACAATCATTGCTCGACTGACCATGAAGCTAAGCTTCATGACTGAACGTTGTGTCGTGACGTCAGTTGTGTTGTGACGTGACGTGTTGCATTATTCATGTTACGATCTGTTATACACAGTGGACTTGTTTAAAGCATTTTGTTGCAATTCTGAGGTGTGTGGATCGTGTTTCTTTATCAAATTGGTTAGAAATCCATCCATTTTAGAACATCTGAAATTTAGAATGGAACTATACACCTGGGAAAGTATGATGCCGAGGGCATATATTTTGCACGTAAATCCAATACAAAGGTTCAGAAAATCGACCAATATTTGACGTCATAACCATTGCTTCGGGACAAAATGACGCGGTACCCCCACCACCCCCCTATCATCGGCCATGAAGTTGACCCCTGTGGCCCAATGGTAGAGAGCTCGTCAGTGAATCGAGAGGTCCAAGGTTCAAGCCCAAGGGGAGCCAAGACACTTTTTGGCCTCGCTTTTTGTAGTGCGAAAAAAAATCTTTGGAAAATGTGGCTTTGGGGTTAGGGTTAAAGACAGAAGGGAAGCACACCGTCTGACCTGCCTCTTCAAAATGATTAATGGACAACTTGACACTTTGACTACCAATCCTACCCCAACCCCAAGCCAGACAGATGTAGACGAGGACACCCTAACCAATTTGAAATCCGCCACACCAAATCAGACGTTTACGCCAATTCATTTTTTCCGAGGACGTGTTGACATGGAACACCCTACAACAAACGACCGTCGACCAAACCAGCCCACATTCCAAAACCGCCGTCATCAAAGAACCCCCCCCCCCCCCAATTAATCGTCCACCCTCCGCCACCTCCAGTCAAAACTCTTCTTTGGAGAATTTTGGAGGAATACCAGCCAAGTACCAAAAAAAACAAAAAACAAAAACAAAGTGAGAACCAGGAATAAAACCAACCCGCCTGGTCCCTCAGGGTCTTTCATAATTTTCGCCATTTACAGATAGGCCCTACCCTATACGTATACAAAGCGTACGTAACAGGCATGGGGTGGATGCAGGCAAATGACCAAATCTGGAAATCAGGTTATATTTCCAAATCTAGAAATGTAGTGATAAATTAATTTTGCAGGTACTTATTTTTGTGAATTGCCAAAGTGCTTCATTTTTTGTGGATACTTTTAAGTATTTCGAATCGCAAAATTTAAAAAATTTGCGATTCGAAACCATACACACATATCATTATAAATATGCTGCCATTTTTGTAGGTGATTATTTTCGCGAATTTAAGCACTAGCAATTTTTGCGAAATTAAATAGTTCACGAAATTAGCAGTTTTCTGCCCAGGGACTGGTTATTATTAAAAAGGACTGACTCGTTCTTGGTAAATCATGTTTAAAAGATAATTCACTAAATAATCACCGTGGCGTTTAATTATTGATCGTGCCGTTTTAAAAATAAAGGAATTAATTGATTAATTAGTAAATTTAATTAAGCATTAATTAGTGGATAAATTGTCGTTGGGTAATTATTTTTGCTATTTTATTAATTGTAGCTATGTATACTTCATTTTTAAACTAATATAAAGTACACATTATTGCTGAAATCTATGTAATAATCAAGTTTGTAGTTTTTGAATCAGACCATCATATGCAAAGCATTGATTTCCAGATCAGGCAATCGATTTCCAGATAAATCACATTTCCAGATAAATCACATTTCCAGATTTGGTCATTTGCTTGGTGGAGGGGGTAAAAGATATACCATAAGCGTACGTAACTTCAATGGCGATCTTGAGAGACGCTAAGAGACGGGCATTTCTTTTTATCAAGTCATGACATTTTCGCCATTTATTGCGAACGTAACTCGAGGGGGGGGGGGGAGAAGGGGGTAAAAAGTTACGTGCGCTCTGTACGTATGTGAAAATGGCGATAATTTTGGACGACCCCTTACTAAACTGCTATGCAGTTTGCAAAAGGGGTTTGATATGTATCTGGCAGTTTAATGCGTTATCAACTGTGCCTGTGTACTACTGTGTCATCTAATTGTAATTAAAAACACCTCTGAAACGATAAGTCTATATCAAAACACTCAGGGAGGGGGTTGCCCAGATAGCAAGACTACCGTACATTGGGCCAACATCGGCAACGGTCGGCAAGGTCGCGGTCGGAAAGCCAACGTCGGGCCAACGTAGTACTTTTAACAGGATTTTATGTCGGTAATCGGTTGGCAGATCAACGTTGGCAATTGGTTAGGCGACGGTCATAAGTAAGTATTAAAGTGCATACGTTGGCCCAATGTAGTCTTGCTATCTGGGCGGTGGCCGCCCTGGTGGCCGGGGAGGTCAAAGTAAGGCTGAAACAATAAAATAATATTGAATATCATACATTCTTAAACAGTAAAAGTTTTTAAAAACTATTTTTTCAGTGTAAGTGCGCTTTATTCCGTTGAGGGCGCTATAAGCCTATGTCCTGCCTATGTCAGGGCTTATGTCTAACATGGTACAGCCGAATAGAGGGACAGTCTCATAACGCCTTAAGTTGAGGAAAATAGTGTTTCATAGGCATAAAACTGTTCAAGTATCAATCATCGACCGGCCGCACATTGAACGGGTATCCTTTTTCTGCTATGCAAAAAGGACACCTCCGCGAAAATGTACGTTCCAAAGTCCCAAGTTTTTGAAAATTTGCGTTCTTACTAATCAAATTTGAAAAACAAACCACTGCAGCAGTTCTTAAGCGACCTACTTTTTTGAGAAAATCAGTTCTTAAGACCCTATTTCTGTCATAAAATGTTCTCAGTTCAGTTCCGAAGCCGCCCCTTCCCCCCCCCCCCCCCCCCCCCCCCCCCCCCCCCCCCCTTGTGAGTGCCCCCCTCCCACCGGTTCGGCCGCCGCCGCGCCGTTGGCTATAGTATGCTCGCTCCGCCTGTACGGTTTGGAAGGGTCACGTGGAGGAGGGAGGACCCCGGTGAAAGGACCCCGCGGGGAAAGACGACTCATGCTTTCATTGACTAGGGGCCTATGCTAATTGCCCAAACTTCACCACACCCCGCTCACCACCCTGGTAACACAGGGTTATAACGGGCTATAACCGATAATATTATTATCATTAAACAACCTTTAAGACCATAAAACAACGACATGACATCGGTAGCTTTTCGGTTGATGTGCAATTGATATCTGCGCAGCGAGAAACACCCAACTCCAGTGAATATTGAATGAACGGAACCATTCATTGAAGAATCTTCAAACCGTCTAGTCAGCGCGTCAACGCAATCACCGCAATGCGCGTTTACCAATTGGGCGCCCCCTGCTGCTTACGCGTACTTAAAAGTACACGCACCCGCGCTCACTCTGCATTCGTTGGTCATATTCCACACTGCATACATCTGTCATGAAATTCAACCTAATAATATACCAACATGGACGTAGCAAATATACGGATAAATGCTACCACAACAAGGACACACGGAGATGGCGACCGATGCTCTACATCATCCGAACTCAGAAACAACATCAGGCGTCATCGATGTCGGTCCAAATCAGCACTCGAACCCCTACGCGGAGGTTCACATGTAATAAGAAGACCCGGTACCAGCGGTCGTGGTGCTGCGACAGACACCCCGATTTGTCGAAGATGTAGAACGGCGGTATACCCTCCTCATCATCAACATGCCACCAAACAAGGCAATGGTGTTGTGGTGGTGGTAGACATCCTTCCGAAGGAAGATTTAAAACGTTTGGCGAAAACCGTCTGGGGAAATTGGCGAGAACATGTGAGCTCTTATAAACGGAAGGAAAGATTGCTCCATATGGCGGTAAGAGTAATTTAAAAAAAAGTCCTAGACATGATTATGTAGGCTATTCCTAAATATTGTAAAGATTAAAGATTGGACTGGAGTTAACTATAAACAATAATATAACAATAGTGTAATAACATCAGTGATCTCATAATAAGTTGATCGTGTTTGACGTACATCCCTCAGCTAACTCAGTGAAAGAAAGACCATATAAGAAATGTGGAAATTATAATAATGAAATTTGTTATGATTTGAGTTACGTTACATCTTGCAGAATGTTACTTTCATTTTCAGTAAATCTATATGGCCCCCGTATGGCCTATAAATACACTGCGCCGTTGTTGATTATATCAATTACCATTATATATACTGTCTACTGAAGATAGCATTACACTCTTTGGTGTGCTATTCCATTGTAATACGTATGACGTCGTCACACGGTAACCATGATTTGATTGATGTCACTGTCATACTCATGATTGACTAACACACTAACACACTTGGCAACTGAGAGTATAAACAAAGACGGTACCGTCTTCGGTATAAATAGGCCTAAATACACAAACGATATAAATTAATGGAGGTTTGAATCTTAGATTATACATTTTAACATGTTTTTAAACTTATATAGTAATATTTACTGCTATGTGAAACACCCCTTGTTTTTTCTCGGGCTTTTTCTAAAACTGTTGGCTCAGTGCAAATATCAATACATGGTAAATCAACCTGTTTTATCTAATTGACACTTTCTCTATATTTGTTCCTAAATAATGATATATTTACACTATTGATGGGGATAAAGACATGCCCTACAAATTTGGTAAAAAATTGGTAAAGATGACCCGTTTGAGAAAGGTTAGAGAGGCGTATACAGGGTGTCTTAAATAAATTACAACGCATCTTTTAGGTGATCGTAACTTCCTAACTTTTGGAATAAAGCAATTCAAACGACAAACTAAAGTCAAATGTGTTGGCTATATAAATGGAAGAAAACTGCATTTGCTTCGGTTCAGTAATCACGGAGAAATGAGCGATTACGTCAAAATAGTCAAAGAACCCTTTCATCCAAGTTTGCTCATATTGAGTGATTCAGACAGCACAGACAAGAACTGAATCATTACTTCTCCCAAAGATATTAATTCATCCCCTTTTTCTTGTTCTCTTGTTTTTAAATTCTAAATAGTAGGCCAGGGACTTTGTTAACCAACTTGTTGACAGCATAACATTTCGCTGGCTGAAATTGTCTCACCAACCATCATGCTTTGTTTTGTGCCAAAATGTTTTTAACACGATTATTTTTAGGACGCGAGAATTGTAAATCTTCACTCAAATCATGCTTTGATAATTTAAATATACTGCAGACCAATCACCTAATCCATTTTAATGAATAACATTTGATGAAAGCATTATTAAGCACATCAATTAAGATTGCTGTGGTTTGGTTTATTCACCCGATCTTGTATTTATTAAACCTCCAGATTATACTTAATTAAGTAGCCTGAACTCCAATTATATTCACTCTCTCAAAATACTTTATAATTATTTTTAGATTAAAGAATCAATCGTAATCTCTCTCCCCATATGATGAGTGGTATATGGTGTTGTGGTTGTTATGAATGTCACGATCGATTATTAATCAGTACTACTACTATACAATGATATGAAGAAATAGATTTATCAAAGATTCAACAGTATTGGCTACATTGAAATGTTGAAAAGAGAATGAGTAAGTAACCGGCCACCACCAGCGCAAATGAAAATCTGTACATACACTGTTACAAAAAAACCCACCCTTTTTCAACGGTAGAATACCGGAGTCCAAGCTCCCAGTATTTTACCGTTAAAATACAGCAACCGTAAATATATAATTTCCCGTTAATTTATTAGTTTTGATGATATT
This sequence comes from Ophiura sarsii, assembly GCA_035610835.1. Taxonomy (NCBI): domain Eukaryota; kingdom Metazoa; phylum Echinodermata; class Ophiuroidea; order Amphilepidida; family Ophiuridae; genus Ophiura; species Ophiura sarsii. The sequence continues at coordinate 25,359,367 of CM069451.1, read as the reverse complement.
TTAACAAATGCGGTTTTTTAACGTCAAAATACTGTTAAAATTGGTGACGCAAGTCACCTGTCCACAGTGGCGGCACCAGCCTCATATATATATATATATATATATTTTTTTTGGGGGGGGGGGGCGGGCAAAAGGGGGCATAATAAAAAGATTTTGTGTGCCATGTTACGCTTATTTTGTCAAATTTGTTCTAATAATACTAACTGCTTTGGTATGAAAATGCGCGCTTGTTGACGTTGGACCAAATTTTAGCTGTTTTATGCTAAAATGGTCAAAATGTGATCGGATGTAACCTAATTTAGTAAGAAAATGTGCACACAGTACAGCGCGGAAACAAATTGAAATGGTTTTTTTGGGGGAAGTGGGGGTGGGGGGAAACCAATATTGTTTGGGGAGGGGGAAATGCCCCTGTAGTGCCGCCACTGCCTGTCCAGCACCCATCCTTTCACACCATTCCACGTCAATCCCAATGTGATCAATTTTCTGTCCTCTTACATGTCTTATACCATCATGACCATGCCACAGCACTGCAGATCAGCCAAATCCGTATGGCCGTGACATGTGTGATGGTGGACAGGCCACCAATAACGTCTGCAAATCATGGATAGGCCTACATCATCCAAGACTGCCCTTCTATAAAGAAGAGCAACCCCGAGAGCAAACTATAGCAGCAATATGGTTGTGATGTGCAGAAGTCAAGAAACTCAAATCCGCAGAATAAATATGACCCAACACATATAATACAGGGTGTATCAGAATGAACTATACCGTGTTTCTAAAATACATAAAAATACAAAATTATTATTGTTTTAAATATAAACACCTGCGATTATAAAGGTGAACATGTTTACATTATACGTTAATTTCATTGATATATATCTTTTGGTTCTCGTGTGGCAAGACTTAATCGAAAATCGATGAAAAACGGAGGCGCCATTTTGAATCAATTCTCTTTACCACTAAACGGATACATTTCAAACAATGTAGCCCACACCACGCAAGCAATATTCAAAACTCCCACCAAAGAAAGGAAAGTTGAAACCACTCAAGCAGAACAAATTTACCATCTTTACAAAAAAGTCTGTATTTTCCATTAGAAATGTCCGATTACCAAAATCTAAAATTCTTATAAAAGCTGGGCGTTTGCGCAAGATACATGTGAAAACGGTTTGAGCAATATCGATCGAATTCATACCGTAATAAATCATATTGCCTCGGTATAGTTCATTCTGATACACCCTGTATTATGACTAATAGAGCTATTATATCTGTGGAGCACAAATGGGTTTGAAACACTGAAACACGTGTGGCTTGCCACTCTAAATCAAGGCCAATGTCAATCAACCACCCAAGCTGGCAAGGATGTCACGTCAACGTACCTATAGATTTTAATTTCAACAACTTCAAAGAACATTATGGTATACAACTTGTGTCAGCATGGACCGGGACTAAGACCCTTATGCTCCCTAACTAGTGTTAAATTCTGATCTTCAGCCTTGCGGAGGTGTGGCATGAGCCATCATCAATACTACGAGATTCTTCCTCCGTCCAAAATAAATTTTGTTTCACTTTTGCCACTCCTGCTTTTCAGATTACTGTCAGCTCTTGTGAGTTTTGGGGAATAGAACGCTCGTGTTCTTGGTTTCTCGTGTATATGGTTAATAATGAAAATGTTGGCATTACCTTCAAATGTAATCGACGTTATTTGAGACACATTTTTGAAATTTTCAACAACACATCTAAAAATACTTCCTTTTGTTTTAAAAGAGTATATACATTATAAAAAAGGTAGATGACCCAATCACATTTTCGTAACACAGAATTATTTCAAACATACGGAGATTTTCATATCATATGAAAGCTCGTATTTTTCTCATCATCATACTGAAATTTGACGGCCTAAATCGGTATAATTACGGAGAAATCGATGAAATAACGTCGAATTACCGCGAATGGTGGTAACCACCGATATAGTTTGTGTACTATTCAATGGGTACAGTTCACAGCATCTTGTGCGTCTAAAATAAGAACCATTAGAGCTATGCAACTCAAACTTTGGAACACGACTTTTTTAAGGATGACCTTTCATGTAGAATAGAAAACTTCAAGTTGAAAATCGGAACATCTACCTTTAACACTTCTTGAGACTCTTCGTACAGTGGGGTACGGTGTACCTTAAATTCTGTTCGAAAACCATCGGATCTGATTTAAACAGGGAGGTGTAACATCTCTCTGATTTAACTAATGAATAATGAAAAAAATCCTCGTCCCGTTTTTCAAACCTCCAATAGGAAACTAACAATCCAATTCCATTGGCCTAAATGGGCCGTTTCCTATCATAACCCTTTGTATCATAAATTTATCATAGTGCCATATCGGAACAGATTAAGATATCTTGATGAAAGTAACCGGGGGGGGGGGGGTGGGTTCTTTCGCCAAAATCGTACGTGGGTGTGCCTACCGGACTTCGAAAATGTGACTTTCTCTATACCTATTTTTTGGCCAATTTCCCACCCATCAATATACCGATTTTGTTAGAAAAGCACCCAATTTTGCACAAATTGGGCGCTTTTTACAAAAATGCCTCAAAATACACCCAATTTATGCCAATTGGGCGCTTTGGTGTGTGATGAAAACCAATATCCTGGATGAAAACCACCCCATCGCTATACCAATTTTTGCGAAAAGGCACCCAAAAAATGAGGCACATATACGTATACCATATCAATATGAGAGCCCCCCCCCCCCCCCCCCCCCCCCCGGGGGGAAAGTAACATGTTCCCCAATACTGCACGTAGTAAAATTGGACTAGTGCAATGCAACGATTTAAATATTTTTGCCAACACGAAACACGGTATAAACCATTCTGGGACACCATGTACAAATATGTATGTAGCCTATGTAGAGATCACCTTGTATTTCTTACGACGATTATAAAATCCCTGGAATCTGATCACAATATCACACTTAAAATTAGGTAGTCAAAAATGACCTTAAAGTAGTCATTTTTTACCACATATGCAGGGTCAACTATGCACCGAACCCATTGAAGTCATTTTTGACCCGGTATATGAAGTCAAATGATTTTGACCCTCATGGTAGTCAAAGATGACTTACATGTAGTCATCTAATAACTTAAAATGGAGTCAAAATTTGACTGCATTAGAGAGTCAATCAATAGTAAAGGGTCAATCTCTTGTTAAATGAAATCATTATTATTCCTTTGACTGTGACTTCATTGTAGTCGAAATTTGACTTCATTGCAGTCAAATTATGACTACAATGAAGTCAAATTTTGACCCGGTATATGAAGTCAAATGATTTTGACCCTCATGGTAGTCAAAGATGACTTACATGTAGTCATCTAATAACTTAAAATGGAGTCAAAATTTGACTGCATTAGAGAGTCAATCAATAGTAAAGGGTCAATCTCTTGTTAAATGAAATCATTATTATTCCTTTGACTGTGACTTCATTGTAGTCGAAATTTGACTTCATTGCAGTCAAATTATGACTACAATGAAGTCAAATTTTGACTACAATGAATCTTCGTTTTAGTCAAATGTTGACTTCGTTTTAGTCAAATGTTGACTTCATTGTAGTCAAAGGTTTAACTTAGATTGGTTAATCTAATTTGTAAGTAGGGAAACACGAGGTCGGCATTAATTCCGGCCAAAAAAACCGGGAATGTATGATCAGTGACAGTTAAGGATAAATGAATGTATGTTGCATTTTTATGTTTGACTGGCATGTTGCTCATTAAATATTCACAAGAAACATTCTAAACAGGCGCGGCGACCGGTTTTAATGTATATCTCATTAAACATTTAAATTCAATTGTGCGAACTGGAACAAAGCTACACTTAGGAATAGGTAGTTAAATTATTGACTGTTTTGGGAAAAGTCATTTTAAAACAACCCCTTTAATAAGTTAATGTTGACCTCCATACGGGGTTGTCCTTCAACTTTTGACTTGGTATAGAAGTGGAAAATGACTATGTTAACATAATAGTAATTTTACTGGTTTGGGGGGTCACTTTGAAATAGCCCTGGATGTAGTTAATTTGACCACCATACGGGGTTGATATTTGCCTTTCGACTTTGAATGTAGTTAAATTTGACTTTGTATGTAGTTAGTAATAACTAGGCCTAGGCCTATATGAAGTTACAATTTAACTGCAGCAAAAGTCATCGTCAAAATGACTACCATGCCAGTTAAATATTAAATATTTTATGATTATTTTTGACATAACAATAGCTCAATCCTTCAACCAATTCAAAGAATAACAGCAAATATTATTTCCATGTATTACTCGTTAGCCTTGATCAGGCTTCTATATTTGAATCGGGTATAGTCCGGGGACGGACTCAATAATCTTATTTATATTTTTAGTGTGATTACATAGACATCCAAAACAAAGCAACAAGTCTTCACCGCCGTTTGCCGACCTGCAAACAGGCCCACATACTACCGCCCCTCCACCAACCCTCTCTCCCATCCTGAGACTATAATATACTATAATATATATATATAGGAAGATCATTCTTCTATTCTTCCAATGGTCTATGTGAAGCGTTTTCATGCACTATGATTTTTATAATTTAATGCGTATCTTGTTATTTATACTTTAATCAAAGGGGCCAAGTAATCAATATTTAATGCATCTACACAACAGTAACTTTGCTTTTTAATTGCGGCTTGGTCCGCTCTGTATATAAATTTATAAAAGATATAAAAGACGATATGAAAATACCGATTTATAACCCATGCATGCCAATCGAGTGTTGATCAATAGTATTGATTTTCATCACAAAAACGACAGATCCTTATTTCATCGATCTATTTCCATGTGGCCAGCAATTTTTCTAATTGCTTAAATTGTCGATTTCTTTTTAGCATAATTGGACCAAGAACTGTCACAGCAAGACGTGTTTGTTATGTTGTATTATGTGTGATACAAAGTGATAAGGTTTACTATCAGTGGCCATGGAGCTCTTGAACCGATGATAAAATATCTGTTCTCATCAAAGTTCACTAGCTGCAGTTACTATACGATGGTTTTACTTATGGCATATATGACCAAGATCGAGGCAAGATTACTGCACGCGTTATGACCAAAGACTGATCATATTACATGAGTCTGAAGTTTGCAATTTTCTGAAACATGTTTGATGAAACGTGTGGGAATTGTCCCCCGAGTTACACCCAATGGACAATGTGGAGAAAATATTCTACCAAATGGTTTCCATCTATAGCTGACGACCAACATCATCAATCCATGCCGTGATCTTTGTGATTAGATGATGATGATGATGACTTATCTTTTGAAAAACTAAAACATTGCTTGGATCTTGGAATGTCCAAGCTTGGATGGATTAGCCTAATTTGTTAAAGGCCGAACTCGTTATGGCCACCACACCCAGCGGTCGTCGCCGTGCTTATGATCTGGTGGATGAGAGCAAGGGATGTGGCCGCAATGCCAAGGATTTACCATCTGTTGTTATGGAGCTTATGAAAAAGAGATCAAACCTCTTGAATGAAGACGGAGATGCAACGAGTGATGCTGATGGAGGTGAAGCAATTGGAGAATTGCTGTTACAAACAGATATAAGAGCTAGAGATAGACGGTCGGGGTCATTTTGTACCGAAGTACGAAACCTGCATCTTACCGTTGGTTCCTCCTCCTCAATGGATCGGAAAGTGCCATCGGAGAAAGATGCGGGTGCAAATCCTGAAGAAGATCTCGAATCGGTATCTGAACATAGTGATTATAGCAGTAGTGATGATGAACCTAAACCGCCGGAAAAGGCTTCAAAGAAGTTCTCTGCGGATTTAGAAGATACCGAGTCCTCTATGGATATAGATGTTGAATTAACCGGTGATGGAATGAAGAGTGATATTAATAAAGGCATGCTGGCTGAGTTAACTCTAGAAGATGTGGAAAGACGGCTACAACATCTTGAAGTACGTCTTATAGCTCTTTTTATTTGTCCTGAAATTAGTTTTCCATTCGCGCGGTACCGAAAAGCCCACAAATTGCACATATTCAGGTCATTTTTACAGGGTGTCCCAGAATGATCTATAGGCCTACCGAGGTAATACGCTTTTTCAGTATGAACTTTATTGAGCAAACGCCCAGCTTTCTTAGGAATTTTAGATTTTAAAAATCGGACGATTCGGATGAAAAATACAGACTTTATTTTATAACGATAAGAGGTTTCAAGTTTTTGTCGAAATGATTCATTATGAAAATCCATTAACTTATTTCTGCAATGTTATTCGTATTATTAATTTGCATCCTCTGATCCTCTATTGGCACTAGCTTTTTGATAACGATCAGGATTTATTTAGCTTGAGTGGTTTTAACATTAATTTCTTATGTGGGAGTTTTGAATATAACTTATGAGGTGTGGGGTTCATTGTTTAAAATGTTGCTAATGTAGGGCTAGAGAGAATAGCTGTAAAGATGAATTATGTGAGCCAACATATGAAATACGTTTTTCATCGATTTTCGATTATGTCTTGCCACAGCGGAAAAAGAGATAAAAAGAACAAAACGAGATATCTAAATGAAACTAACGGAATAAGGAGGAAAACATTTCCACAATCATCGCAAGTGTTTAAATTTGAAGATGTGCCTCAATCATAGCAAATAATGAGGGTAAAATGGTAACCTATTTTTTGGTGGTGGTGGGTGGGGGAGGGGGACTTGTTGGATCACTTTTACTTCTTTCCCCCCGCCCCCACTACATTGCACTATGAAAAACCTACCTATGTCACTGCATGATCGATTCGAGAGTAACTTGCTATGTGTAATAACATTTCCAATTATCAATTGTATGCAAAGCTTAACACAATATTGATGTATTCTTTCTTAGGCCAGTAACAACAGTCGCTGCTTTTCAATGGCATTCATATCGCATCAATCGCGCCCTATTAATTCGTCGCTGTTCTGACATACCGGCACATCACGAAAAACAGCGTTTTGAGAAAATCGTGTTTGAAAATTTTCCAATTTTTAAAGACTTGTTAGAGAGCATTTACATCAAATGTCACTATCATTGTCAAAGAACACTAATAGATATATACTTATGTTTGTTATGAGCATGTTACAACAACAAATTGCAATTATTAATTAGGAGTAATTATGTCATAAAGTCATGTGCCGGTATGTCAGACACTTCTACAGTGATATGCCGTTATGTAGTTACACGGTGGTCTATGGCAGAATATTGTGATGTGCCGGTATGTCAGAATACAAAATGAGGTTTTCATGCCGGTATTATGTTAAAACCCTGGCATATGACACTAATTAGTGCGGTATCTCATTAATTAATTACCTTTTTGTCTCAATCTTTTTGGAGAATAAAGAGTTTCACTTGTAGATCATAAAATGCAACTTAACTCATTTTGCCCAAAATGGCACATGTGCCGGTATGTCAGAACAGCGACGATTATTGCATTCAACATTTTGAACAGCGACGATTATTGCATTCAACATTTTGAAAGAGAGGCGCACATATATTTTTATGGATAAGACATTGGTGTATTTTGCACGCTATGATACGCTGATGAGATAAAGAAGATGGTTGCTATCCTTTTAATCTGAATCAATATTTTCTTATGGCTTTTAAGTAAACTTCGAGAATTAGAATCATTAACGGCATTATTTTCTTTGGTTATTTGTTTAAGGGTCTGTGAACTCTGATACGGTATCAGTGATACCGACCGTAGGTGTATAAACCAGGAAAGGTGAGAAGAAAATCTTACCTTTCCTGCGTAAAGCCGTAAACTAAAGAGATCGAATGGGTTTGGAATACAGTCTAGAATTCCGAGTTCCTCTATTATGGGGTTCGGTATAGCCGACTACTTTCGAAACGACTAAATTTCAGACCATCCTTTAAAAAGTCTGGAATTATAACTTAACTTATATATAGGGGCTGCGGTGTTTTTCTTGAGTAAAGCACAATGGCTCTATAGTCTAAGCTATACCGAGTGTTATATTATCGATAATTTTATTTATAAATAATAAGCCTATACAATGCCAGATAAAAGAAAGATTGACAGCACTATATAATTGGGAATAACAAACCCATAGAAATAGATACGCCAGATCGATGATAATCAATCGAGGTTTAGACATTCATGATGATTCTCAATATGTGTAGCCTAGATTAATTCTACAAAAAGTATAGGGGAGAGCGGAGAGTGTAATGCACCCTCACGGCCTCAGGGGCACGTCAATCTATAAAATTTACGTCTCTATAGGCCATTTTCAAATGAAAAGGGGGCGAACACTCCCCGCTCTCCCCTACTTCTTGGAAACCTTTTTAGCTTCTTTAAAAAAGTGCGCGGGGATTGAAAATTGAAAATCAAAATGACGGTCTTCATCTGATCCTAAATATTTGTCTCAGGTCTTCATGTAACAGCTGATTCATCTTTTGGTGACTGAGTTGATAGGCTTCGCCATCTGCATTCACGAGACGAGTGTGCCCAAATCATAACCGTGGGTCAGACATCAGGTGTGAAATATTATACAAAATGGACTGTTCATGAGGGAAATTTCGGCTGAGGGAAAATAGTAGGCTTAGGTCTCCAGATCAACGAGGGACAATAGTTCACCCCATTTCACGAATAAAGAGCAGTCCATATTTGTTTTATATAACGCATGAAAATATTTGTGTGTGCGATTTTGATCAAATTAAACTTGAAAAAGATCTTACAGGCGAGTCGATCCTTCATGCCATTACGGCAAAATCGTACGAGGCAGGGCAATTTTGTCTTTCAAAAAGTACTATTGACCGGGCGGTCAATAGTACTTTTTGAAGGGAAAAAAAAAAGACCGGGAAGTGACGTCAAGCATGAAATGGACCAAACTATGTTGTGTTATTTGATGTCCACCAATCAGATGGCTAGAATATTTTCATGCGTTATATAACAGTGAATCATTCTCAAAGAATCCGTCAAAGATTATAATGTTTAAAATTTGCTTTACGGCCATTATATTGTAGGCCTATTAGATAGTATTTATCATTTTTTTCTCCATCTGTTATCATCTAATTTATTAAAATGATCATTTATTCCATCAGGAGTCCGGGGAGAACAGAAGGACTAGACCGGTAAATTTAACGGTAAGAAACCTATGTCTATGTTTTTATCAGTGACGTAAATTTGTTGTTGGCTTTGCGGGGTGGGATGATTGAGCAGTGGCGTTACCAGCATCTGCATTTGGGTTTTTTGGGGGTGAGGGCAAGTAAAAATTAGAAAAAAACGCGCGAAAAAATGTAGGGAAAATCTTGGCTTTTAATGTAAAAATTGCCTGAAATTCATTAGCTTGAATAAGCCATTTCTACTACGGTGAGCATTTTACCATACATAGCATTGGTGTGTGTGTGTGTGGGGTGGGGGGGGGGGGGGGGGGGGGGGCATGTTTTTAAATCGATGTTTACGGTATCATCGTGATGCAGAAAGCGATTATGGTTTTCAATGTAAACAGAAATAGCCCTGACTATGAACTCTAGGTTACGTAAACTCGGATCTAATATCAAGAGAAAACAAATAGTGGAACCGAATTAATTAAATTATCTGAGTAGATTACTAGTAGGCCTATACCTTTTGTGGAATCTGATCTTTCTTGTACAATGAACCATGGCGGTATCACCGTATCAATGAGTATAAGGGATATAGGAATCTAAATAGATAACTTGTTTTAAGGCCCAATTTATTCAAATCAGTGCATATGCCTACTCATGACGCCCCAAAATGAGACTTTCAAAATCATGAATATTGAAACGATTAGTCAGTTATGCCCTCAAGCCCCTGGAAAGATTGGAAATTCACTCGTAAAGGAGTGAAGGGAGTGGAAACGCAGGATCACCCGTTTTAGAGTGGAAAATGTCCACTCTAAAATGAGTGTGAAAGTTAATTTTCACTCTCAATAGAGTGGAACATTGTCATATAAAATCCCCTTTCACTCCTTTTAGAGTATTTCCCACTCAAAAACGTGTTGTCCTGCGTTTAACTCCTTGAAAGAGTGGTAAACCACTCTTTTACATCTACAGAGTACACCACTCTAAGTTACGCCACCTTTTATATACTAACTTGATAGCTTTTTTGTACTATTGATAGTAATAATATTATAAAAATATAACATATCTCTTCATTTCAACAGCCACTGGCCCGATTCCGCCGAGCCGCTACCCAAGTCAAAATGTTATGCGCTGTTCAAATCAGCCTAGATAAGCACATACGAGAGGCTGGACGAAGCGTGTTTGGAGGTGGCCTCCCCGACCTGATGGCCAACATGGCAAATACTCCAAGTGTCGTTTTTACGTCGGACAATCAAGAGAAGATTTCTTTCAACGCCAGTGACTTCAAATGCCAATATGAGGTAAATTGTGCAGGAGTGATGGGAACATTACATGATTATGTTTTATACTTTTCCTCCCAATTTTGTGGATTTAGGCCTAACCCCGGCCTAACCTATCTAAGACGGGTTTGTCTAAATTTGGGAGGCCTATACGTATATATTATACGACGGACCATAACATTTGGACTTCTTAAGCTCATAATTATTTAGTAAGATATGGCTATTTTAAAATGTTATCGTCAGTCAATAGCAGGTGCTTTCTCCATAGAAAAGCTATCTTCAGTATAGATAGCAGACGCTATAGCTCCATTTAGAAATGCTATCTTCGATAGATATTATACGATATCTCTGGTATCTTCAGGAGATAACTAATGCTATCTTCAGTAGATAGCTAATGCAACTGAAGATAGCTAATGCTATCTTCAGTATACTGTAAAAATGGTGTCTTGGCGACTTTTTGAAGACATGTCTTGCAAATAAACGTGTCTCAAACAATAAAAAACATAGCAACATTATTTGGCTGAAGACACGAGCCAAGACATGTCTGGTGAAGCCAGTTTTGAGACATGTATCCAGTAAAACACGAGTCACGTCTCACACGTCCCCCAAGGAAGTATCTCCAAATGCAAGACATTTCTATTTAAGCCAATTTTGAGACATATCTTGAGTTGTGTCTTCTGGCAAGACATGGCTTTCCGGAAGACGTGTCTAGTCATAATACATGTCTCAATTGCCCTAGAATGTATGCGACTATGCGTCTTGGCTGGTGTCTTCAGCCAAATAGTTTGTATTGTTTAGGCCTAAGACGTGTATATGTGCAAGACATGACTTCAAAAAGTTGTAAAAACACAATTTTTACAGTGTAGATAGCTACTAATGCTATCTTCAGTAGATAGCTAATGACATCTTTAGTAGATAGCTAATGCTATCTTTCGTAGATATATATAATGCTATCTTCAGTAGATAGCTAATCATTGAACAGTAGATAGCTAATGCTATTTTCAGTAGATAGCTACACCTCATAAATATTCATGAACTAATCATGCCATTTTATTGGATATGGTGCTATTTCCCTAGGAAAAATAGATAGCTAATGCTATCCTCAATTTAGGTACATGTAGCAGGCTCTAATGCCATATTCATACTGCTTTTACTTCATCAGTAAACAAATGATTACTCTGATATATCATGCTCTTCACGCCTCTTCTGCATCAGATACAGCAATGTAATCTTCATACGATAGCAGTATTATTCGTTTGGTAATGCTGTCTTCAGTAGATTATAGCAATCCTTGTGGTATATATTAATATTTTTCTCGATAAGATGCAAGTTTTGTGAACACTAAACCGACACTAAGGGGTCGTCCAAAATTATCGCCATTTTCACTTACGTACAGAACGTACGTAACTTTTTACCCCCTCCCCCCTCAAGTTACGTACGCAATAAATGGCGAAATTTTATTTTATTTTGTACTTTAAAAAAAAAATCCCGCCTCTCAAGATCGCCATTTAAGTTACGTACGGTTGGGGTATATTTCGACCCCCTCCCCCCTCTTACGTACGCTTTATACGTAACTGAAAATGGCGAAAATTATGGACGACCCCTAACACTAACAGTAATTTCATCAGGGGATATAGATGATTAAAGGGGTGGTGCTATTATAAAGAGAATCACATGGGGATGGGCGTAACGTAAATGTCATTCAATAAAGCCAGGGTAACTAAGACATTGTGACTTCTGGTAACTTTTAAATGTCAACAATATTTGCGCTTAGAAAAAAGTGGTCGGCATAGTAATGTCGGATTCTCAATTGTAATCTCCCCTCTATAATAAGTTTGACACCACCAACATCCAGGTGTGATGGTGCTGTCGCTATGACTATATTGCATTAGGCCTATAAAAAAAGAGGTTTGATTGGCCTAACCCGACCGACCCTAAATACATCGCCGACCCTGAATATTTGTTATTATTTTGAGGGAGGAAAAAATAAAAATAACAATAAATATTTTTAAAAAAAGTTTTAAAAAATAAAATATATATATATATATATAATATAAAAATTGAACATAGTATTTTAATATTTTTTTCAATTTTTATACTTTAAAAAGTTTCGGACTGTTTGCTTTCTTTTTTCGACTATTTTAAGTCCCCAAAGCAGATGATTGTAAAAAAAAAAATCAAAAAAATTCCTGACCGACCTACCCTATTTGTTTTTGTAATAAAATTAACGTCTCTATACTTATATCTGTATTAAAGTTTACATGGCCCAAGAATGCCCGGACAGCGGTAGGAAAGGCACCAGAGGATCGAACGGACGACGACATACGAGTCATCTCCGGCTTGATGCGAGGACTTGCTAGTTTCCGAAAATACACGAAGAAACATCAGGATCTCATATGTCGAATTGTGAGATTGCAAAAGTAAGTTCATCAAACGAACATTTGTTGAAAACGAACGTTTTTTATGATAAACTATACTTGTTGGATTAAATTGATTCATTCTTAGTCGAGTATTTGAAAACGCTTTTTATTTGTAAGCCGAAAGACGGATGACTTTAATTAACCAGGGCGCTTAAATTGGCTTGAGGAATGACTCATCACAATCATTTCTATTAACCTCCCTTTGCAAACACTTTTAAGTGTTTAACTTTGAAAACAAAAACACATTGTTGATACAATGCAGCACTACTAGGGCGTAAAAGATCCACCCCCTTGCCAAAAGGCTTCCCCCTGATGCCCCCCCCCCCAAATGAAATGACAAAATCTATGCATAATATTAATTTTAATACAGAAAATATTCGTTTATTCCCCCTGACCCTGATCACAGGCCTATTCCCCCCTCCCAAATTGAAGACCCTATAACGCTAGAGTAACTGCTATGCAGTAGCAGTTGTATTGATTAAATTCAACAAGCATCCAAGTGCATCAATATATTACCGATAATGGGGTATAATGAGACACTTGATCATTGATTAAACACTTATCATAATTGAAGAGCTAGCCTATAAATTATGGACTTTTTTAAAAGATCAGCATAAGTGTTTGTAGATGGATTGATCAGAGCGACGGTAGGATGTTAACTTTATCCATTAGGTCTTCTTGGAATGAGAGCCATGACGTCACTAGACACCTTCAGCGCTTCTCATTGATATTTTCAATGAATGAAGTTGTCCACAGACGATCTATGAAGTTGTCAAAGATATGGATTAATGAGTCACTATTATATCGAACTTTTTCATGAAAATAATCATTTATTAATGACACACATTTTTGGACAAGTGTAAAAGTCATTTTTGTGCCAAATCGATCCAAGCACAGAGCAAGCTCATCACCTAGGAGCTAAAATGTCAACGTGGTCAACAATTAAACACAAATAGTAGTATTCTAATAAAATATTCAAACGATTCAACCATTTACAAAACCAAACGCACTTGGCCATTAAAGGGCTATACAGGCTGTCCCAAAATGATGTAGTTACTACTACACATCGATGCCCCAAGTTCAATAATGTTTTTCATCATATCATCAAAATCAAAGAGATTAGATCCGTTGTTTTTCTGTCATATATTTGATATACAGTACCCTTTCATTAGGATTTTAATTCATGAATATTGGACTTATTTCACTGAAGTTACACTCCATTGTGTAAGGTATGGTGATTTCACCTTTTTGGCAAAGTGCAAAAAATGTGTGCACAAACAGCTTGTTTGAAAGAAACTAATACATTCTCTTAATCTCTTGTCTGCTAAAATACCTTTGATTCCTATCTATTTAAACTGTTGTTGTATTATATGGTTGTTCATTCATAACCGACTATTTTTGGTTAAAATATCTCTCTTAAATCATAGACCGTCTATGCTTAAATCAAAAGATTGAAAAGTCAATCCTAAAGATTGGGCTGAGGGAAGGATCTTAAAAGATTGAAAATATTCAATATAATAGAGTGAAATTTTAAATATATCGGACTGAACTTCACTCTATTAGATTGAACATTTTCAATCTTTTAAGATCCTTCCCTCAGCACAATCTTTAAGATTGACTTTTCAAACTTTTGATTTAAGAGAGATATAAAGTTCATCATTAATTGGTGGTGGTGTGGGGGGTGGGGGGAATCCTTCTGGCCTTCTAGACTGTAACGCCCCTGCGAATGTCTTCTCCCCAGGGTCCTCTGCCAATTTATAAAAAGATAATTGACAGTCAAGTGGCAATAGTTGGCATTGAACAAAATATCAAGTATTTTCTAATCTTTATTTTCGATTTGGGAAATTTTTATTACGGCCGGGCTACTTTTAATTACTGCTTTGTCTCTTTTATATATTTACACATCCATTGATTGATGTAACCATTTATTTATTAACCTTCCTACATCCAGATACGGTAGAAGACGAGTGATTGTCCGCAAAGGGCACATTGGTTATTCATTTTACTTTGTATTTTCTGGGGCAGCATGTGTCACACTAGACGCAGATGAGGAAACGGCCTTTGTGAGGAAAGAGGTGACGGTCCTCAAGAAAGGTGCAGCATTTGGGGTAAGTTGACATTTTCTTGGAATTTCCTTGCTTTCCACCCGGGATAGCACTGGATCAAAAATGTGAGAGGTCCCATGAAATTTGTCAGGACCCCGTAGGACTTCAAAAAACAAATTTAAGGGGTCCCCCAATAAATTGAGGGGTCCTGAAGTTTGGGTATTTGAAAATTTTACTTTTTAAAATTTCACAAAATGTTTCAAAAATTTCAAAATTATTAAATTTTATTACCATATTTGGTTGGAAACACCATACATCCTTGAGATAGACCTTGAAAGTTGGGAAAGGTTTCTGAAACATCTGTTTTGTATACATGGTAAAACCGATAGCCATGTGGAAGTGTTAAACATGGGATCACGCTCATATTTCATGGGTTTAGCTAAAAGAAAGAAGCTGATTCTTACGATGGATTAAACAAAAAGCTTGCTATTTCCTAAATGTCTTTAAAATTTAACTTCAACTCCAAATAACGTTGAACTATAACTTTCTATCTTTACATTATACAACTGTGTAACTCCAACTACAAATGATATAACTTTCAAAATAATCTTATTTCTAACTTTCTATAAGACTCCAACCCCAAAATGATCTTTCACTACATATAATTTCTTTAGCTTTCTTCAATTTTCAATCTGAAAAAAAAAGGATATGCACTTTCTTTATTAAAGGGGCTCTAAGAGATGTGTTGGAGGCTGCGCCCTCAATTATGATAAAAACTGGGATTAGTATATTTTTATAATTGTATTACATGTATGAACTTACACCTATAAGGATTAAGAAAAATCAGCCCTCTTTGTACAAGAAAACGTTGATTCAAAAATGCTCGTAGAGCCTCAAAGAGCATTTTACCTCCGACAGTATCCCCCTGCAGTACGCGTGATACATATCGCGAACCATTTTTGCTTTTTTCAATAAAGAGTGAAGATATTGTTTTAATCAAGTTTTGCTGTGTTTTTGTTAGTAGAAACAACAATAATGGCAATTTTTAATGTTCATCTTGAATTCTAAAGTAAATTTTAAACATTTAAAATTTTCAACACCACTTAATGTCCCTTTTACTCCACCATTATTTTAACACTATTCATAACTTTCTCTATCTCCAACCCCCCAAAATGATCTTTGCACTAAATGTAAATTTCTTTATCAAACCCCAACATACATTATATTTCCACGATAGAACTCGTCATGTCCTAACTTATTAAACAATGATAAATTATTAAAGAGCAAATTATACTTTACCCTCCACTCACCCCAGGAGATAGCTCTTATGAAGGATGTACGTCGGAAAGCCACCATTGTATGTCTCACAGACACGGAACTGTTGGTAGTCGATCGGGATGACTTCTTTGACAATGGGCTGGATCGGCACATCATGCAAGAGTTTGAGTATAGACTTAATTTCTTCCAGTAAGTAGCCATCCCTCAAATTATTATCATTAATATGGAGGAGGGGGAGGGGAAGAAGGGGCCACCGTTAAAACCAATATACATACATCCATAGGGACGGCGCTAGTCAAATAATTTTTCTAAATGTCAAAAATGGAACAACCGATGTATTTAAGTTTGGTATTAAAGCTTGAAATGTCTTTTACAGCTTGAAGCAGAGAGCAAGGGCATTACGAATGAGGCAGAATTGCTATGATAGGAGTCAATCTCAAAGGTTAAAATTGGAACCCTAAATTTAATTTGGATCCGAATAAGTCCACAATGGAATAACACACATTTTAACAATAACCAACACAAGTCTTTTTAAAGATCAACACCAAACAGGATAAAATATAACTTACACTTATATTATATACCTCTAGATTTCCTGTTCACATGACAGTTCACAACCAAAAATATGTCTGTTACATAGAACGCAAAATTATGATACGGTACAACTTTTTAAAAAGTTTGTTAAAAAGTCTTTTCAAATAAGCAATTTTCAAAGGTTGTCAATAAAATCTTTATGTAATTCTTTATGAATGTTGCAATTATCATTGGATTGGAAGATATGACATCAGTGCATACAAGTACATTATATATGTATTATAGTTTGATCAGTTCCAAATTGGCAAAGTAGCCGTACAGCAGCAAATGAATACAGAATGATGTGCATGAAGGTAACATCATAGTGTGTCACGTGTATGCGACCAATACCACGTGCACATGCTTGGATTACTTTTGCGCTTGGAGAGATAAAACCCAAATAATATTTTTCGCCAATTTGGAACTGATTGAACTATATATAGTGCGCTGTCATTTGTACTGTCTATAATTGGCATATCCCAACCCCGAGGGGGGGGGGGGGAGGAACTCAGATATTTCTTGGTGGGGATGTGCCACCAGCAAAATGAAAATTGACCCAAACGTTTACCAATTTTCGGGGGGAAAATGGATCCATATGTTTACCGGAAAACCCATATTTGTCCTCAGATTTTGCTAAAATGTCCGCGAAAAACAGCAAAATTAAGGTTTGTAGACCCATACTTTTACCAAAAATGGCTTTGACAAGGGGTCATCTATCTACCAGAAGGTGAAAAATGGGACCCTAATTGGCAGCACATCCCCGTACGGCCGTAACCTCATATCCACTATGCACCCCCCTGGGATCCTAATACTCCTATAAGCAGCATTGATCTGTTGGTGGCCACATCTTACAGGACATCTTTCCATAATTCTTTGTTTTTTCCGCATCCCAGGAAGATGGACCTCTTCTCCACCTGGTCTGATGAGCATCTGGAGGAGGTTAGCGACATGGGACGCGTTGAGGAGCATAATCACGACTCGGTGCTTGTCAAAGACTCAACGGAAAATGAATGGCTGCTATTCATTTGCAAGGTAAAAAAAACAGAGGTATATTCCTGAAATAATGTATGGCACACATGATTTTGATGTATCAGAGGAATACAAACAGTATTTGAGGTTATCTACAATCCGTTTGGAAAAAGGTCCTTGGAACACGTTACCTGTTTTTACCTTGATTTTTTCAAAAATCCAGGTATTGTATCTGACGTGTTTCTTCTTTTTTTTCTTTTTTTTCTTTCCTCAAACCCATCTAAAAAATGCTATTTTTTCTACAGTTTACATGCTACAATCACCAAACTTGGTCAGTAGAACCCCCCACCTAACCTTCATATAGGGTGTTCACAGTTTGGGGTCAAAGGTCACACAGGGGTCACTAGGGGTCAAAAGGTGATTTTCACTTAAAACGCATTTCCAATTTAGTGAAATGACCTAGGATCGTCAAAATTGGTCCACATATTCCTATTGACCGTACGCATTCTTAAAAGAACGGTTTTTAAAAATAAAAATCATTTGGGGTCACTAGGGGTCAAAATGTCAATTTTCACTCCAGTCACTTAAAATGCTATTTATTCAAGAGAAAATGGCCCATGATTATCAGAATTGGTCAAAAGATTCCTTGGGTCCATGCACATATAGGGTGTTCAGCGATTAAAAGTGACATGTCATACGGGGTCACTAGGGGTCATTGAACTTTACAGGGGTAAAAGTTAAGACATGCTCTGATTTGAACCGGGTTTGTTGCATCTTGTTTGGATTGATGAGCCATGAAAATAAGTTAATCATATTGACCAGGTCAAAGGTCAAGAAGGGGTCACTAGGGGTCAAAATGTAAATTTTCAATTCGATCACTTAAAATGCATCTTGTCTCAGAGGAAATGATTCATGACCTTCATAATTAGTCAAAAGATTCCTTGGGTACATGCACATATAGGGTGTTCAGCGATTAAAAGTGACATGTCATACGAGGTCACTAGGGGTCATTGAAATTTACAGGGGTAAAAGTTAAGACATGCTCCCATTAGGACCGGGTTTGTTGCATCTTGTTTGGTTTGATGAGCCAAGAAAATAAGTTAATCATAATAACCAGGTCAAAGGTCAAGAAAGGGTCACTAGGGGTCGAAATGTAAATTTTTACTACATTAGGACCCCTAGTGACCTTTTTTTGACCTTTGACCCCAAAAAAATGATTGACTTTTTTTCTTGTCTCATCAATGCCTACAAAATGAGCCATCACCGGTCAAAATCGGAGCAAGTCTTAAATTTTACCCTGTGTGTCTTTATAAACTGCTCACAAAAAGTATCGAAACACTTAGAAATGATCCAATATATAACGGCTCGAAAAGGTATGCATTAATCGAAGCAAATAACCAAGTGTATAATTTTGTTCTGCGTATTTTGACACCTCAATCGTTGAGATACGATGTTGCGGAGCGGAGTTATTGTCATTTCAATGATCGTGGGTCCAGTTTCCAAGGTGACACTCATCCCTATTGAAAATCACGAATCTGATCATTCTAAACAGTAATGCAAACCTCTTTCTATAGGGTGATTGTCACTTTTGAAACTGGACCCACGACCATTGAAATGACAATAACTCCGCTCCGCAACATCGTATCTCATCGATCGAGGTGTCAAAATACGCAGAACAAAATTATGCACTTGGTTATTTGCTTCGATTAATGCATACCCTTTCGAGCCGTTATATATTGGATCATTTCTAAGTGTTTCGATACTTTTTGTGAGCAGTTTATTAATGATTGCCGCTCTGTCCATGTCGTGTTGATATCCGTATAATGTCATATACGGCATTCTATCAACAAATTTGTAATAGAAGTTTGAATTAATGCCAAAAAATTAATATCATAAAGCGGAAATGGAGTTAGATTTCCATTCAAACATCTTCGGACTCAGTACTACAAAAGACAGAAGTAGTGACAGAATCAGCAAATCATATAAAGGATTGACAAATTATTTGAGAAAAAGGGGATGCACAAATAATCTTTTCTTATCATAAAATCGTGCCAAACTATGGCACGCCCCAGAGGACAAAAACGTGTTGAGACTAATCTTTCTTTCTTTCCTCAAACCCACCTACACAATGCATCTCCTCCTACATCTTACATGCTACAATCACCAGACTTGGTCAGTAGAACCCCCCACCTAACCTTCATATAGGGTCTTCACAGTTTGGGGTCAAAGGTCACACAGGGGTCACTAGGGGTCAAAAGGTGATTTTTACTTAAAACGCATTTCCATTTTAGTGAAATGACCTAGGATCGTCAAAATTGGTCCACATATTCCTTTTGACCGTACGCATATACAAAAGAACGGTTTTTAAAATTAAAAATCATTTGGGGTCACTAGGGGTCAAAACGTCAATTTTCACTCCAGTCACTTAAAATGCTATTTTTTCAAGAGGAAATGGCCCATGATTATCAGAATTGGTCAAAAGATTCCTTGGGTCCATGCACATATAGGGTGTTCAGCGATTAAAAGTGACATGTCATACGGGGTCACTAGGGGTCATTGGACTTTACAGAGGTAAAAGTTAAGACATGCTCCGATTTGGACGGGGTTTGTTGCATCTTGTTTAATTTGATAAGCCAAGAAAATAAGTCAATCATATTGACCAGGTCAAAGGTCAAGAAGGGGTCACTAGGGGTCAAAAGATGATTTTCACTTAAAACGCATTTTCAATTTAGTGAAATGACCTAGGATCGTCAAAATTGGTCCACATATTCCTTTTGACCGTACGCATGTACAAAAGAATGGTTTTTTAAATTAAAAATCATTTGGGGTCACTAGGGGTCAAAATGTCAATTTTCACTCCAGTCACTTAAAATGCTTTTTTTTCAAGAGGAAATGACCCATGATTATCAGAATTGGTCAAAAGATTCCTTGGGTCCATGCATATATAGGGTGTTCAGCGATTAAAAGTGACATGTCATACCGGGTCACTAGGGGTCATTGAACTTTACAGGGGTAAAAGTTTAGACATGCTCCGATTTGGACCGGGTTTGTTGCATCTTGTTTGGATTGATGAGACAAGAAAATAAGTCAATCATATTGACCAGGTCAAAGGTCAATAAGGGGTCACTAGGGGTCATTGAACATTACAGAGGTAAAAGTTAAGACATGCTCCGATTTGGACGGGGTTTGTTGCATCTTGTTTGGATTGATGAGCAAAGAAAATAAATAAATCATATTGACCAGGTCAAAGGTCACGAAGGGTCAATAGGGGTCATGGAACTTTACAGGGGTAAAAGTAAAGACATGGTTCGATTTTGACCGGGTTTGTTGCATCTTGTTTGATTTGATGAGCCAAGAAAATAATTTAATTATATTGACCAGGTCAAAGGTCAAGAAGGGGTCAAAAGGGGTCATTGAACTTTAAAAGGGTAAAATTTAAGACATGATCCGATTTGGACCGGAATTGTTGCATCTTGTTTGGATTGATGAGCCAAGAAAATAAGTCAATCATTTTAATCAGGTCAAAGGTCAAGAAGGGGTCACTAGGGATCATTTTCTCAAAGAAAAATCAAGGTAGCCTGGTCTTAGACCGGAGCAAGATCTAGTAGACATTATGTGCAGAATTAATTTGTCTGATCTTTAAATGATGTTTATTTTGTTAAGAACTGAAGAGGACAATAATCCTCAATTTTTCTCTTACCCACACCCCATCATTCAATGTTGGAACACCTTGAACAACTGCTGAAGACATTAACATTTCTCAACATTGCTCGGGGGAATGGGGTGTTAGTTTACCTTTGTTAACAAGGAAGCGTTCCAATACTTTTTCTCCATGATTGTATATCTACATTAGTACAATCTCAACGCCATCTACTGAAGACAATAATACTATCTACTGAAGATAGAAACAAGTTAGAAACACTGTCTACATGCCTTACTATCAAATATATCAATGCATCTACAGAACTAAGATATAGGTAGTGATGCTATCTACTGAAGATAGTAACCCTATCTATTGAAGATAGTAACACTGTCTACTGAAGATGGTAACCCATCTATTGAAGATAGAACTGCTGCCTTTTATTTTAATCTCAAAACAGATACTTTTATTTTGTAGAAATAGATTTCAACCTTTGAAATACCCATTCTGTAACTCAAACAGTCACTCTTTTCTTCAAAATGACATTCTGTTACACATATTTTTATCTCCTCCCAAAAAACCCACCAAAACTGAAAATGGTGGTAAAAGTGCATAACTTGGGAGATTGAGGTCAAGCCTTTGACTTGGTTGAAAAAATAGACTGTTGAGAATTTGGGTAAAGAAAACTTGAATTTATGAGATCTTTCTTCTTCTGAATTCAAGAATAAAACCTGAAAATGGCATCTCTGCAAACAGTCCTTATAGTCCCTATATACAAGATAAACTATTCTAAGCCTTACTATACTCTGTTTGGCCATCTCGAGACAGTGACGTAACCGCGTATTCTACTAATTGCATCACATAACGCGTGCGCATACTCGCGGCGCTGGCGTACAAACACGAGCGTTGAAAGGCGGAAGATACACACGCGTGCGTAAAAGCTGCGCCTGTTCAGTTACGTCACTGTCTCGAAATGGCCAAACAGAGTATATACACCATAACACCATAATTTTACAGGGTCGGTGCGATGTCCTCAAGTTTGTTGATCTGGCCAAACTCTGTCAGGCCGAAGACGAGGAAGATGACAGTAAATCTGGTCGGAGATCACGAGGATCGAACCGGGATCCCCACGCCGGCACTCATTCATCTCACGACATGCCGTTGAGTCTGCACCCCAACAGCCATGAGAATCAAGACCAGAGTTCATTACCATGGATGCCTCGCATCAGGCCGTTGACAAGACCCAAAACTACTGGTAGGTTGGAACCATCCAAAATGTTGTCATGTTAGGCACAAAAAAAAGGTCGTCTCAGAAGACCGCGTGCATAGCTTTTAAAATTTTCATTCAAGCTACAACTGTGGAACATTTCATAGAACTTATTGATAAATAACCCTCGTAGATAACCTTTCAGATGTTTTTTTATTTCACATCAAGATATTTTAATATCAGAAGAATCCCCATATTTTTCTCATTATGTCTGTAAAATCTGAGGGGCCAGAACTGTTCCATTAAAAAAATTATATGTAGTGAATTACTGCCAAAGGTTGTTAACCATCCGCCAGTTTGTGCTCTACTCAATGGGAAAATTTCTTGTGACCTTGTGCTTCTAAAATAAGAACCATGAGAGTTATGCAACTCAAAATTTGGAATGCGACTATTTTAAGGATGACCTTCCATGAAAATCAGGCCAGCAATCAGAACATCTAATTTTCACACTTCAGGTCAGATTGCTAGAAAATCCAAACAGGCAGCAGAAGAACACCAGTCCAGACTAAACATAGAAAGAAGCAAAAGCGCCACCGTAAGGTTAAGAGAGGAGCCGGATATCCTCGGAGACAGTTCTGCGCCGTCAATCTACTCTAGAGGCTCACCGCCTCCAACTCATACACGAGGGTAAGTCTTCTCAGACACCCAAGCAACATCTCTATGCACCAAAAACTCAAATTTGAATATGTTAAAAAAAAGCACATGTCTTTAATCACTCTTTTATTCGTCTTTCTTTTGATTAATTTGAAGCAGGCATTAATGGTGTATTATAATTGTGACCTCATATTTATAAGCGAATATTTGTGTTGATAGGCCATGACAAAATATTATGCCTTTTCAAAGTGGTCGATTCCAATGACTGATAATTGATTACATTTCTTGCATGTTTTGAAATCCACTTGACAATTCATACACTCTTATTAGTGTTCTGTCAAACCAATTAGAAAGCAAGAAACTGAAATACGCGGAGTGCATTGAAAGTGTCTAATGCACTCCGCGTGTGCGCCGTTCAATGTGCGCACCACATGCTTTGGGTTGATTCGCTGTTCAGGCATCGCGGGTGCACGAAGTGTTACTGCGGGTGTTAGCAAACTTGTTAACATGTTTTTATTCATTATTACATAGCATAGATCAAAAGGATTGTGAATTTTTGATTTGTATAGTGTTGTGTATGAATAGGTAAACACATTCATATGTTTTTGTTTCTCGAAAAATTAGAAAAATCCAATGCACTAGTGCAAATGTTGATATGCTCACAAAAGGCCTTCCCCTGAGGGGTCATGCCATTATTCAAGCATCAACATTATTTGTCTAATTCCTCTCGAAACAACACATGCCTTTATTGACCTATAATCGATCGATCATCCAAAGATCGATCGTCGGGCCAAATGTGAAAAGACTTTTTGCTCTTGCTATAGATGGGGTGACACCTGTCACCCCGGGCAAAACGTGGCTAGTTGCCATTGTTCTTTGCCCAGCAGTTTGCGCACGCATCCTGTTTTGTTTAGGACCCGTGCTTTTAAAACTCACACTAAAGCATTATAAAGGGCAATACGGCATAGCGAACAGTGTTGTGGTCATATGGTGTTCCCTCAAGCGTGTATCGACAGTCCAGTCCCTTCGACCGTTGCGTTTGTTGATAAACATTGGATGTAAACAACGGTCACCTCATCTATACGCTCTTGCAATGGGCAGCTTAATTATCAAAATTCAACTTTACAAAAAATAAAGCCTGAAGTTCCACTACCAATTTATTGTGTTCCTTCTTTTTGCAGGTATTCAGAACCTGGAATCCCATTTGAGCTGAGGAGTGAATTAAGCATGGGTATGAACACTATGAAAGCACCGGGAGTACAGGCAGGTGTCTATGTTAAAGTGGACTCGCTAGGACCGGGAGAATGTTTTGTAAGTACGGTGCTTGATGTAGAAATATATGTAATCAACAGGGTGCAATATATGCCATTTTTTTTGTGTAGCAACAATTGCTATACAATATTGATTTTGTGTAGCAATTGCCAAATTTAGCATTTTATCAATATGTAATCCAGGCTCCGATAAATCGCCTGTTCGATTACACACGGTTCAACCGTGTAGGTAGGCATGCGCACATTACACGGTTCAACCGTGTCAGGCACGTATAACCTGTGACCCGTAAGCAAAACACTGTAGCAAGTACACGATCTAGTTTTTACAATTTGAACTAACAAATTTTAGTAATAAAACACAAGGAAATACAGGCATTATTTCGCTCACGAGTCACGATGGATTTCATAATTGTTTACATCTTCTCACGATGCGCCATTTTGTTATATGATTCCTTGTGTTTGTGGTGCACCACTAGTTTTATTTCAAGTCATTTTTGTTCGGGCCTTTTCGTAACACTCTGCGGCATGGGAACAAGACTAGCATCAAAAGTGACGTCATGATTATAACATGCTTAGACTTGCGCAGAAACCAACATTTTTAAATTTTTGAATCGACAGCAAAAAGTTCTGCGCACATACGTGTAAAGCAATGGGGTTTGTAACTTTGACGAAAACGAAATATGAACTGCCGATACTTGAGGATTTATCATACTTTTGTTAGTTATTTGAAGATGAAACTCAATCTTTGTAGGTTTGGCTTTAATGGTATGTGATCAAAGATTAAGTAGGGAATCTTTTTGCATCGCATTGTTTTGCGATATAATTGGGAAATTGAGTAGCAATTGTTCAAAACTGTGTCACATTTTGCAATGCGATACCGGATATATTGCACCCTGGTAATCAAAATTATACAGTGTCAGCTGACTCTACTTTTACAGTGGCTGATACCATTGAGTTTGGTCTGTATGTTTCTCATAGCAAGTTATCAATGTATGTTGAATATATTGTTACTATGTATAGATGAAAGAAAAAAGAAAGGGGGAGGGGGGGGGGAGTTATCCATGAGCTATGAATATCAGTTTAATGTCTTCATGTTACTGTTCTGGCCCACCTCATTTCAAATATTCATCAGGTTATTTCAATAATTTCTTGATCCGACCATCACACGCGCATCACATTCATCTGAATGTTGAACGCACGAGACTAAGTGTATAACGTACTGCATTCCATAATATAGGTGCCCTTGCACTATGTGACTGTCTCGGTTATGCACCAATTGCAGGGGACGTGTGGGAATTGTTTGAAATGATTGAGAAATGATTGAACAGATTAGGCAACAACAAAAAACAACTTTGTTTCCAGTAGCAAGCCTGAAAAGTCAAATGCAAAATGCATTTTTTTTCTTCTTTTTTTTCCTTGACTGGAAAATTAGGAATAAGTTTTTGTCAATTCTGTGCATTTTTGTTACTCTTTTGCTCTTGAAGCAATTTCAACAAAAGATGGCGCCCTAAAAATAGATTTTCCCCCTTTTTTTCTATTAAAAAAAGCATCAAAATTAAATGCGTTCGCACTACTGAAAACAAACTTGTTGGTTTTTTGGCTTTATAGTACAGGTTTATGCTGGCCTTATTTTGATTAAGTTCAGGTTAGCTTCAGACTTGAAATTTCGGCAAGAGTTTGCTGTACAAAATAATTAATCAAATTCTATTTCAATTCCAGGGATTGGAGACTGCAGTGAATGGCTCCATGCCCAAACTATCCTTGCTCAGCCTAGGTTGTGAAATCATCCGTGTATCCATGTCAAAGTTTAGAGAATACGCCGACAAAGCCACTCTGAAGAAAGCGCTGGATATGTTCACGACGTGTCCGTCTGACTACGCCCTATGGACAAGTTTCAAAAAGCAGAATCATTGGAACAATTTCAAGAATGGCGTCGTCACAGATGTCATGTACGAAGCACACAACTCACAGAACAAGGCTGGACGCCAGCAGCCAGGGGGCGGTATAGCGTCGCGAGACGTGTCGACGGCAGGAAGTAGGAGAGCGGTGGAGATGTCCAGACGGAAGACTGCGGATCATATCAAATATGCAAGCAATCCTTTCCCGAAGATCCCGTTTGCCGCCGGAGCTTGGGTAGATAACCGGTCGTCATCTAGAAGATGTAAGTAATATTTTGGATGTCTATCAATTTTAAGGATTTGATCGTATGTGGTCGATGTTCATCACCAATTGATAATTAATAAAAATTCCTTTAAAAAGGAATGGGCGCTCAAATCAACATGCTTCATTTGATTAATTACAATATATAAAAAATCAAAAATCTATAGGACTTTTAATTACAAATTATATTAAATATAATAATTTGGTCCTGAAGAAGTCAGAGCTAATCCTGACGAAAGTGTAAAAGTTTTAAACTTGTCCGCCGGCGTACCCGTTAAGCTCTATACTCTATTTGGCTTCCTCTGGACAGTGGCGTAACTTACCAGACGCAGCTTGTACGCACGCGTATGTATATTCCGCCTTTCAACGCTCATGTAGTCATGTGTATACGCCAGCGCCGCGAGTGTTATGTAGTGCAATTAGTAGAATACGCGGTTACGTCACTGTCTCGTGATGGCCAAATAGACTATAGGATGTTTACATTATTTATTTATTTATGTATTATATATTCTTTAACTATTTCTATAAATGACTTGTTAATCCAATTGAAGGATTATCTAATTCTAATTCTAATGCCCTCGATTTTTGTAGTCTTTTATGCCACATTTGTAAAATAGTTTATCAGTTCCCCGCAGCCTGTGATGGAGTCAAAGGTATTTATTTTTTAGTCTGTTGATGTATCGGCAATACGGTACTTCCAACAGAAACACAAAATAGTTAATACTTGTTTGAAGGAGAAACCATGCAGATAGGACGTCAGTCAGCATAGCAAGTGTTCTGATATTAAGGAAGGATACAGACGACGGTGGCTACGAACGGCCGTTAATTTTGAATTTCCGTTGGTTTCAATGTAACAATGGATTTTGATTATATGACCCCATAAAATTCATCATAGGTTAGAAGAAAACATTTCCAATCCAAAACCGTTCGGGATGGCTAATCATCCCAATTGTAAATGCTATTTTTTGAATTTAAACCGTTGTTAAGCGGTCGTCCCATTCACTTGATCAGGTAACCGCGTTCGCATATTTTAACCTAAATACTCGTGAATACGCCTATGTCCAGCGTCGTCTGGAAGGATATGGCACTATTATTATACTGCCCTCTATTATTTTATAATGACATCATCGTATTCATCAATAGAGGGCAGTATTATCAAATTACTAACAGGTATGAGAGATAGACTGTCAAGATGGCAGCCCCCGCGTATGTATAGAAACACCAAAATGTGAAAAATACCGCAATCTGATGCTATAAGAAGGGCTTCCGCCGTAGCGGGCGCCCAAAAACACCTCCTCTACTAAAATACCTGCTTAACACT
Organism: Ophiura sarsii; assembly: GCA_035610835.1. Lineage (NCBI taxonomy): Eukaryota > Metazoa > Echinodermata > Ophiuroidea > Amphilepidida > Ophiuridae > Ophiura > Ophiura sarsii. The sequence continues at coordinate 25,331,459 of CM069451.1, read as the reverse complement.
TTCCACGCAGCAGGCATCTTCGCATCTGCAGCCGACATTCCAAAATTTCACAAAATATGTCAACATTATTTAATTTCATTGCCATATTTGGAATCATCATGAGAAATGCATTAAAATAAGTACAAACATGCCTTATATTGGTAGATAGACCTTGAAAGTGCGACAGGTTTCTGACAAATCTGTTAATTTTTTTTTTTATAAGGGTAAAACCAATAGCCGCATGGAAAGTGTGTCAACACGACATGCTCCAAACTGACGCGAAAAATCGAGATCCATAACCGACACAACTTAAATATTGGGGGGAGGGGGGCCATTGCCCCCCCCTGGCTATGCCACTGGAAACTATTCAAAGCGAACCCCTATCTAAATATCACCTTGTATTTCTTTCCATACAGCTGGAACCCCTACCAACACCAGAAGTGGTGCCCAGTCAAGGCAGACCTCAAACGGTTCCCGCTCTGCAACCTACACCGGTCGCCTCAACCGGACTATCTCATCTGCCTACTCGACAGGATCTCATCGCCACGTCACCAGTCGATCCGTCTCCCCGCAGAGGCAGTCTGTTTTCAATAGGTTGTACAGCGCACCGAGTCACCCCAGAGTGCCGGCGCAGATTCGGTCCATAACAAGACCGACGTATACGGGCAGTTTGGCCTGGAAACAGTACGGAAAGTCGTAGCATATGACGATTGCTTTATTACTTGCCGTCTGGTGGGACAATTGTTTTTATAACAGACAAGTATGTCTTTCAAAGGGCAGTTCGGCCTGGAAACAGTTTGGGAAGTCGTCGTAGCATATGGTGATTGCTTTAATGCTTCCTGCCCTAATGGGACAATTGTTTTTTATAACAGACAAGCATGTCTTTCAAAGGGCAGTTTGGCCTGGAAACAGTACAGGAAGTCGTAGCATAATATGACATTTGCTTTATTGCTTCCTGCCTGGTGGGACAATTGCTTTTATAACAGACAAGCATGTCTTTCTCAAAGTGCAATATAGATGTAGTTGTGAGAGAGTGAGTGAGTGAGTGAGTGAGTGAGTGTAATGAGTTCAACCATCGCATAGATGGGTCATTGGCTGTTGCTGCATGACCGTAATAAGGCCAACAAAATTGATTGTTTGTTTGTCCATAGAGGGTCTTCAAAAGGTAGGGTCAGTAGGTCAGATTTTTTTTTGCTAGTGGTTGTTCTTGCCCAGTCCTAGACAGCACGCCGAATTCTGAAATGTGTCAGATCTTTTGGATGACCCATACTTGTCCCAAAATAACTCGCATACTACTATACATGGTATATGGGGTCATATGAGGGTCAATTAAGGCCATGTACATGACTTTGAAAAATTTAAAAAAATGGATTTTTTAAAAAAGAATAAAGTTACACGGTCGAACTGTAGCACAGTCGGTCGGGCATGGACAAACAAACACATTTGATTTTGGGGCCTAATTTGAACAAATCATGCTCCAATGTGAGATTTCATCTGTTGCATCTGTTGTAATGTCTTTGTGGCTTTGCATTTGGTATACCACCCTGTCCTGCAGATAGTGTCTCCCTGTCAGAGACCGCTAACACACTCAGGCACTGTCAGTTTATTTCATAGACTCCATAGACCTGCATCATCAATTGGTCTAAGACCCCACTAGCCTTTAACAATTCCAAAAGCTCATGAAGAGATCATTAGAGTCCAAGTGTAGTTAACAAAATTTGGCCATTCCTTATTTGGCCATTCCATATACGGTTTGAGGGAAGTGTCAACCCAAAGTATATGAAATTTATCAAGCACTGTAACTTTTAAACTAATAATGTAATGTAAATAAAAGTATACAATTTTTCAAATGAATCGGAGATTTAATACCAAAAATGGATTCTCCGACTTATTTCTTTTGAAAAGTTGTATATTTTTATGTACGTTACATTATTAGTTTAAAAGTTACACTACAGTGCTTGATAAATTTCATATATTTTGGGTTAACACTTCCCTTAAGTAAAATTGGAGATGAATATACATTTTTTATATATCCATGAGCTTAAGTAATCCGGGCACACTTGAATTTGAGCTATATTGGCTGGCCTACATGTATGTCAGAGTTGTTTGTGCATACAATTCAAAGTGCACCATGTTGCGTCACACAACCTTTTTGCGCCCCCACATCTTCTGTATTAATTCGCTGCTGTAAGCAGGTTCTCCAATTTGGAACTGACCGAACTATAGTTTGTGTGCACCATCGAAGAAGCTGCTAATTCATGCAATGGCGTCCCATAGACATGAGCCATATTGTCACTGTTTTGTCAAAACCTTGAATGTTTTTCCAGCCCTTCACCATGTATAAAGTAAAACTGCCCTATGGTTATAACTATGTATAAATACATAGGCTATGTATAAATACATGTTCAGGGGCCAAGAGCACTTACAAGATTTTATAGATGTTTTTATAGATGTATTTTGGCCATTGTACATGCTTAAAGCAGACTGTACATGCCATACAAGGGCTGGATGGAGATACACGATTTTGACAGAACAGCGACAATATAATTTCTATCAACGGAGTCCCATGATGATGAATCATATAATTTCATCATCAATAGTGTCCTCAACTACCAGGTATATGACCAAAATGACAAGGCTTTTTCTCACCAAGCTGACGATGATCAACAGTTTCAAACACAAAATTGATCATTGTTAGCGTTCAATTGCCATTGTTTTTACATCGAGATTTGGTCCCTTTTGATAATCGATTGTTGAAGCATTTGGAACTGTTGTCACTGTTCTGTCAAAACCTTGTATGTTTTTTCCAGCCCTTCAGCATGTATTTAGTAAAACTGCCCTATGGTTATACATAGGAAGTGTTGCTTCAATAGACATGTTGAGGGGGCAATATCTACAAATGATCAATCAATCGTCCAAATACCAATCGTTGGATTGGTGTGAAAAGGTTCAATGATTATGTTATCAACTAGAACTTTCTAGCAAGCAAAAACACAATTTTAGACCTAGTATAACAGAACAACTCAAACAATTTATATTATTATTTATATTGGCCTTCCAAACAGGACAATAAAAGTGTGTATTGAATATTGTGCTCCCAAGTTCCTGGATGCATGTCCAATATTCAAAAAATATTGCCGTCCAATATTTTGTGCGCAGCGCAGAAGATGTGCGTGTGAGCATATATGCGCAGAGAATGTCTGTTTGGGCTAACTTATTTAGTTTTTATCAAAACAGTCCATTATATAAAATAATAATAATAATATTGAATGTCTTATTTTCAGGTGATACAAGAATATAATATTGCACTCCCTATAAAATATTTATATAGCTTGTGCAATATATTCTTGTATCACCCTCAAAGCCATTCAATATTATATAATTATCATACATGCAAACATAAAACAGTTTCCCACTGAGTCAACAGTTGATCTTTGAATGTGATAATGTATGTGGAGTCTAAATAAGCCTTAGACACATTCAAAATTCACAAAGAAGTGCTGCTCCATTTGTGTTTATGAAAAGATAATTGATGGATCGATTGTCAACTTGGTCTAAAAATTATTAAGTCGTACACATTAACAATTACTAAACAAGTAATATGGTGTTGTTCAAAACAATTTATTTACTGATATACTTCTATACATAATGACAATGATATCTTAACAAATATAAAGGACACGCTTAATGTACCAAAAATATGTGTGAGTGTTCAAATCCGAAGGCATCCTTTGCAAAATTCAAAGCTCATTTTATGGAATGTGCGATCTACAAAACCATGGTAAGCTATATCAGTTTGGAGAAATTCAAAATCTCTTAATACATCAATGTCTACAAGATTTGTTCTGTCAAACAATATCTATCTTGTTTGGGCAACTGTTTACTTTCTGTGAAAGTGGGAATACAATCATTTTGTATGTGGTCTATGTAAGGAAGCTCAAAAAATAAAAAAACAAGCAAAATCGTTCAAAATTTGCAAAGCGTGAAAAATTACACATACACAAATGCGACGTGTTCTACCTAAACCAGACGGAATTGGGCAGAGCTGAGAAATAGCCTAAAATCTAATTGGGGGGTGATTTTTTTTTGGAATTTGAGTTTCTTGTAAATAATTAATCTTCAGAGTGTTTATAACATCATTGTGAAAGTTTCAGATTAAAAAATCAAACCAACAAAAAAAGAAACAATTTTTATTTTAAATTTTTTTTTAAAGTACATTGAAAATGATTTAACTTTGCTTTGGGAAGTCCGATTAAAAAAAAGAAATTACCTTTGAAGATCTCTACTTTAATAATCAATTACTAACTCAATTTTGATATCTCGCCCAATTATGTCTGGTTTCGGTAGAACAGGTCACAAAATTTCCACTTTTACAAGTATCTGGTTCATCCCTATTGCAAAACATTTTATATCAATATTCCTAATTTGAAATATTGGCAAATATAAGTTCTTAAAAGCAAAATAAAATGAATGCAGGTGTCGGCTGCATAACACACTATATATTAAAGATTCTTTAGGTAATACATTGTCATTTTTTGATTATATTTCAATCATCTAACTCTGTGCAGTGAAGATATTTGTTTACAGTAATAAATGTTTTAAATTATGTTTTTATCTGAAGTTGCCAAATATATAGACGTTATTCTTAATTGGTGCATTTACGTTGAAGAGGGTTATGTGAACTGAAAACGAGGCTAGCGATTTAGCCAAGATGAGAGTGCTGTAGTTTTTCAATGGGTGAACTTTGCACTAATCATAAAAAAATGAGCTGTTCAATATTTTACCATATTTAATACATTTGTGAAATAAACTTGAACGTACAAACTATTTATTTCCACTAGTTTGAAATGTAATGTTTGCTGGTAACCAACACCATCTAGGAAAATGTTGAAGTTCACAGTTCATTACATTGCAGTAAAAGTGTGAAATTGTAATGTTTATTTATCGGAGCACTTATTGCTCTGAGCACACACTCCCTCTTGTGACGTAAATGCGCCAATTAAGAATAACGTCTATAGATAAACAGACTATACTTAATAAATTATACCAATATTCACCCATATAGACATCAAGAAGTTGCAAATTCAAGGCACAATTTGCAAAAACAGGACATTAAATATTTAATTAATTACATTAAATTTAGGTTAATGTTAATTGGAAGCACCTGCTTTCTAGACATTGAAATTGGTTGGTTTTTCTTTTGAGTTCATAAAAATTGGGTGTATTTTTCAACCTGAATCCACGCTTAGGGTTTTGGGCCGATAGTCATGTGTCATCATTGTAAAAATAACCCAAAATGGTTAGGCCTATAAGAAAAAATGTAGGAACAAAACTTCATCACACATTTACTTCATACATTCATTTCAGTCTAAACTTTGCTTTGAGGACCTATATCCTTCGTTAAGGGTCACTTTTTCCATCTTTTAGCATCCCTGTAATAGTTTGTAGGGGGCATTCACACAGATGAATACAACTGTTATTTATACATGTGCCCTGTGGGCATTCAGTCTATATCTTCCATTGTCTGTGATATAAACTATACATTGGTATAAAATAAAATAAACAAGTACAACAAGAAGAACAGTGTTTGTGTGTTGGATTTTGTCATTGATAGATTGGTAATAGGTTAAATATAAGCCATCTGAAATGTATTGGCATAAGCACTAGATGGAATTGAACTAGAATGGTTCATTGATACAACTTGTACGCAACTATGACTGTTGACGCTGGCCAATACGCAACGGTGGGAGTATGAACGATCCATAGTGGGTTTATAAACGACTTCTACTCGGATTAGAGATGCCGCTTAATATAAAACAAGAGCTATAAGCAGTATCTTCTTTTTACACAATGAATATTTTCATTCAGAGAATTAAAAGCAATATTATGCAATCTTTTTCAATTTTTTACACATATTTTTATCTCTTATGATGAAGTTTGACTATCAGGAAAGACATTCCATACTGTTGTGTACAGTTACGATCGTAGCCGGAAACTCTGTAAACGGTGTTAACATGGTTCAAACCATGGTATTCTATTTACGAACCAAAAAATACTCACAAAATATATTGTCAGGGTTAATAATAATACTAATAACAAACGCTTATATAACGCCCTTAGCCCAAAGGGGCCTCAAGGCGCTTAACAACATATGATATCATAAAAATGAACACAAAAAAAGGTTGCAAAAATAGTGGGTCGAGTCTCAAGACACAGGGAGATAGACGAACATGACCAAATGGCCTCTTATATGTCGACTCACTATCTCGCAACCTACATGTATGATCAGGTCGTCCATACATGCACAAGCGTGAGCGAGTAAAGATAGGAGGGCGAGCAAACAACAAAGGAAGAAGATAACACGCAAATGCATGGATGGACAACTGAACATCAATATGATATAACACAATTTTGATTACATTTTATACAACACCTAAGAAAATCATTTTTATTTCATTGGAGGATTATAGGTCACGTGTGATTAAATAACCGCTCCATTGCAACGATTTGCCGTGCATCGACCCCTACGATACATTGCATGGTACCCCGCTCGGTCCTAACACGATTTATATTTTATATAAATCTCTATAATTTGTTACAAAATAACAATGATTTTCTTAGTGTTGTATAAAACAAATAATGAATGTTTTCATTCGTGCAATGGAACGAATATTTTCATTCGGTGAAAGATGCAATGTTCCATTCAACTCGACTCCGCCTCGTTAAATGGAACATTGCATCTTTCACCGAATGAAAATATTCGTACCATTGCATTCATAAACATTCATTATTTGTATAACAACGTTAAAATCAAAAAATACAGTTGGTTTATTTTAACCCATTCAAACCATGATTTTGCCCTGTAACTTACAAGGTATTTTAGTTTCATGTTTATAAATCTGCTTTGACCACATAATGAGGCATTTAGAGGACAAGCCACAATGAGGGCGTTCCATGAAAAAGATAATAATATGCCTTTAACTCTTAATTATAATAACATCCCTACCAAATTGTAACTTTTAAGTTTAAAAATTCTAACACATTTTATATTCGCACAGTAACTTATTGCCCCTGAAGAATACAGAATTATATGGGATACAATTGCATTTGCATGAGCCAGTTTCAATTTTGATTTTACCAAATTCATACGAACACACAGATAGTATTGACAGAATAAAAAACATTCATACGTTCTTAGTAGCTGGCTATTTCCAGCGTGACAGACAGGATAAAATGACACTACTTTTTTTTGGAAGGCCTGGAAAAAATAATCTGTAAAGCTTGAGGTTATACCGAGTGGTTCAAAAAAAAGTTGACCCAAGTTCAAAGTAATTTTTCAACCACATTTAAAGTTTCAAAGAATTTGTTTTTATTTTATCTTAATCAGCAGTAAGGTTTGAAACTATCCTGAAAAGATGGCACGTTTATCTTGTTTGGTTCTTCAGATATGATTCATTACAGAAAACATGTACAAAACTGTCTTGTCCACGGGAGCGTCATTTAGTTTTTGTCTTAAACAAAACAGCATGCTCTAGTTACAGAATTGAAAAGCCCGCCCTGACAAATTATCCCGAACTTGGGTAGATCTCTATGCTTATGTGCCATTCACATTCAACAAAAAACGTAGATACGTATAGGTAGGTAATGTCAAACACCAGAAAGATGTTTCAGATGTCTCCTTTTTCTTTTTCTCCTATTTTTACTATTTGTGACCAATCGTGTGTAAGTCCACTTTGTGCATTCCATCTCTACTAAAGGACGCTCCCGTGGCCAAGGCAGTTTTGTGCATGCTTTCTGTAATGAACCATATCTGAAGAACCAACCTAGATAAACGTACCATTTTATAAGGATAATTTCAAAACTTACTGCTGATCAAGACTAAGTAAACAGAAATTTTCTGAAACTTTAAATGTGGTTGAAAAATTACTTTGAACTTGGGTCAACTTTTTTTTGAACCACCCGGTAGATCAATTGGAAGATCAATTGAGAAGTGAGGTTGACAAAAGAAAAGCCATGCTAGAGGAAGAAACTCACAAAATGGAACAGCAACTCTATCTTCTCTATCTTGTATCAAGTTGGCGTGAACAGGAATTACACTCCCAATGACATTAAACAGAAGAGCTATCTGTTTTTTCTTTTGTCACAGGGATAGCCAATAATTTTACCACACCTTATAGTTGCAGCTTAAAACTATGTGTCCGACTCCTTATTTGGTGTACCAGAGAATTTTAAGTGTTTTGTGAAGACTGATAGAAGAAGCTATACTAAAAGAAAGAGTTGAAAACCAATCGGCCACACGACCAACACATGGTTGGTAGCTTTGTACTTTTATATGCATTTGATTAATAGTTCAATAGTTACAGCACTCACAAAATTCAAAAAAATCAAGTCAAAAACTTTCTTAAGCACCCCCCCCCCCCCTTAAAGGTCCGAGGATTTTGTCAAGAATACAACGGACAATTGAAATAACAACCGTTTCATGATAGGGGATACAGCGGACATTTTGTGTGAATGAAGTTTGACGAACATGACCAAGGGTGAACAACACAAGAAATATCTTGACCCGATTCTGACGTCACACCTCCAAAAGGTCAAGTCGAGTCATTAGTCTGCTGATGAAAGGTGTAGTAACACCTGAAAATTCCAGGTAAATATTTCTTGTGTTGAGATCGAAAGTTTAACTTCATATTAACTGGACATATTGTTGTGTTACTGAATAGAGAATAATGACTGCGTAACAACTGTTTTCGTTTTAAAGTCAGAGGTTTTTGTTCTGGTCCGAGGAATTCAATTCTGAATGACCAGAACAACAACCGAGGATTTCAAAACAAATTCACGAAAACAGTTGCCTGACAACCTGGATTACGACCAATTGAAAACTGCGATTTTAGAAGTTTTTCAACTCTCTCCTGAGAAGTACCAGCAAACATTTTTCGCACCATAACAAAACAAGACAATGAGATGGGTTAAACAATTGGGAATTGAAATTGTTTCATACGATGCTAAAGAATTATCTCAGCTAATGATCAAAGAGCAGGTAATGAAGCAGATACCTGAGGACATGCGCAAGCATCTATTGCAAGCCAAGATAATGGATATCTCTCAGCTAGCCAAGGCAGCTGAAGAGTATGCCAGTATCACCCCTGACTACTGGGGTAAGGAGAACAAACATGATCATAAAAATGACCACAAAAGGCCTTATCCATTCAAGAAAATTGGTGAATCCTAAATGAGACTGAAGCTTGGGAAAAGTCTCGCAATACCCTACTGCAAGTTCACTTTGCCAAATCGGTGCCTCAGGAATTAAGGTGAATTATGCACCAGCTGCATGCCTTTGCCTCACCCACAATGGTCAGCGTTTGGCACTTCACAAGCCAGAAACTTGGAAGGCAAGCAAAGTGCTGGTTTAAGAAACTTGGAAGAACGTAGAAAAAACATACGTGAATTATTGACACCAACATATTATTGGATAGACCGAACCACCAGTGTCGTTTAGCACTTCACAAGCCAGCAACTTGGAAGGCAAGCAAAGTGCTGGTTTAAGAAACTTGGAAGAACGTAGAAAAAACATACGTGAATTATTGATACCAACATATTATTGGATAGACCGAACCACAAAGCTGATGCATGTAGGGATCAGAATATTTGACCCACAAGAACGCTTGCATATGGTAAATGTAGCAGTGTGCTCATGTGAGAAAGATCATGTGTCTTTTTTGCGATATAACCTATGGGCATCAAGTGCCAACTCACCTTCAATGGACTTCCATGTTGATCTATTAAAATGGATTGAATTTCTAATGATAGAATCGAGAGTGTCTTTACTAGCCATATGTCAGTCAATCCTTTGGAAAAACAACTTAACAGTTGCGGAGTTCAACTCCGTGTACCGTGGCTTGGTTGGTGAGACAATGGAGCAATTTTGACATTTTAGCTACCAGATTCAAACTCTCAAATTTGTTTCTTCACAGCTGGAACATGTGTCATGTCCAGCATGTCCATTGGATATTGGAGATAAATTAATGAGTATTGATGCCAATGTTGGCCTTGGTCAGAAAAAAACAATGCCGGAACTAGTGCCATTGGACCAAATTCAACTACAAGCAGACCTGACAAACAAAATTTGAAAGAAAAATGACTGCAGCAATTTCCAGGCTACGAATGATCTACGCTCCAAAAACAAAACAGCCAAATTAGATGTAACAGGTGTGTTTGGAAGTTGCTGTCCTATGGTGTGCCTTACACTTTTGTCAACCTTGACCCGTGGAGAAAGGTTGTGCTATGCCGTCCATGTAGTTGACAGACTTCTTAAAGAGGTATCTGGAACCAGTGTAAAGTTGCACATACTTTACAAACCACCAGTGTGGTACTAAGCAGATGCATGTAGGGATCAGAATATTTGTCCCACAAGGACGCTTGCATAATGGTCAATGTAGCAGTGTGCTCATGTGAGAAAGATCATGTGTCTTTTTTGTGGTATAACATATGGGCATCAAGTGCCAACTCACCTTCAATGGACTTCCATGTCGATCTGTTAAAATGGATTGAATTTTTAATGATAGAATCGAGAGTGTCTTTACTAGCCATATGTCAGTCAATCCTTTGGAAAAACAACTTGACAGTTGCAGAGTTTAACTCCCTTTACCGCAGCTTGGTTGGTGAGACAATGGAGCATTTTAGCCATTTTAGCTAGTAGATTCAAACTCTCAAATTTATTTCTTCACAGCTGGAAGATGATGTGGCATGTCCAGCATGTCCAGTGGATATTGGAGATAAATTTATGAGTCTTGATGCCAATTTTGGCCTTGTCAGAAAAAACAATGCCGAAACTAGTGCCATAGACTCTATTCACGCGGCAGCCATTTTCTAAAATTTGCCACCCAAGCCTCGTTCCCGTTACGTATACCTGCGCTTGCGTGAGGATGTGTACGCCGCACGCTTTGGTACCACGCTTCTCTCGCAGTTCTATCGAATGCGCCGAGGCGCAGATAGACCAAACGGGAACGAGGCTTGGGTGGCATATTTTGGAAAATGGCTGCCGCGTGAATAGACATTGGACCAAAGCACAAAGACAATATATCTGTTAATGATTCATCTATAAGGGAGCTTGCCAGCAGACCTGACAAACAAATTCGAAAGAAAAATGAATGCAGCAATTTCCAGGCCACAAATGATCTACGCTCCAAAAACAAAACAGCAAAATTAGATGTTACAGGTTTGTTTGGAAGTTGCTGTCCTATGGTGTGCCTTACACTTTTGTCAACCTTGACCGTGGAGAAAGGTTGTGCTATGCCGTCCATGTAGTTGACAGACTTCTTAAAGAGGTATCTGGAACCAGTGTAAAGTTGCACATACTCTATGACATAGCATGTGTCGTGAAAAACCATCTTAAGTTTTTCTTCGCCACAACTATGATTGGTTGAACAAATAAAAACTTATCATCGCCAGGATCCGGTATAAAAGGGCTGGCATTAACAAGTTTCGTTCATCATTCAGATTTCATTTCTAGCTGTCCAATTTGGAGAAATTAATGCTACCCCTAGTCGTCAAGCTGCATCTTGACATGTTGTTTTTGTTTCATTATTTCTTCATTCCAGTGAAGAAGCACTGCCAAGCAAATCTGACTTTATTTAAGGAGAAACTTAAGTTACTTAACAAAAAAGATCCAAAGCATCATTAACCATCAATAGATTTGGGCAAGAAGGAGAAAGGTGGCTTCCCTAGGAAGGAAAAGAAATGTAAACCAAGAACGGTTCCTAAATACCTTGAGGAAGTCCCTTGTTTATTGTTTAGTAGAACTAGTCTAAATGTTCCCTAAATGTTATCCTTAAGGGGGGTCAAAAAATATGGGTCAAAAAAGTGAATTTTGTGATTTTCTCAAAAAATCTACTTTTTTGGTCACAATTGACGCCAAATTTGGATTCTCTGATCCATTTCCTTTCCAAAAATGTATACTTTTATATGCATTTGATTAATAGTTCAATAATTACAGCACTCACAAAATTCAAAAAATCAAATCAAAAACTTCCTTAAGTACAAAGCTAACAAAAATAATTTTGAGTAAAAAATGGCCAAATCACTTGATAATGATGTTAAGACACTAATAAAGGGACAATTTTTTTTTTAAGAAACCTAATCTAATATTTTTGGAAATTTTGACCAAAAAGTGCCAAAAAACGTGAAAAATTGATTGATTTTTTTTTTTACACGTTTTTGTCAAAATTTCAAAAAATATTGGATTAGGTTTAAAAAAAAATTGTCCCTTCATTAGTGTCTTTACATCATCATCAAGTGATTTGGGCATTTTTAACTCAAAATTATGTTTATTAGCTTTGTTCAAAAAAATTGGGTCAAAAAAGTGCACCTAACCTAGGTGCACCTAATACCAATGCCCATCAATACCTCAAGGTTGAAAAGATCAGGAAATATCACTAGAGGTCAAAGTATAAAATAACCTCCTATTTTATATATAGCTGTTTTATTGTTTGTCAACATAATTATGTTTTTAAGCAATGGAGTGACCTCCGGGTCAAAGGTCGACAAGGGTCAGTAGTGGTTAAGATATCAAACTACCTGATTTATTCAACACAGCTATTATTTTTTTAATCTTTGTTTAGAATTGAAAAGGTCAATCATGACATACTAACAGGTCAAAGGTCAGTAAAAGGTCTGTATATATCAAACCTTCTCATGTGTTTAAAAATATAGTATGTTCACAAACAGTTTCTAAAAGGTTAAATTTGACCTTTCTCTGTGGCCTACGGTTATTGGTCTATAAGTCAAATGTCAAGCAAAATCGATAAGGTCCGTAATCTATGATCACTATTTAGCTCATGTTATGTTTTCCTTTGGATTTTTGTTTCACGCGAAGAAATTTATAATACAAGTTCTACGATATTACTGTCACACTCATTTGTGCATTTGTCTTATTACTTGACTACAGGTGGACCTCTGATTCCAGTTATCCTAGTTCTTGCTATTGATAAATCACAGTACCGCAACGATCGCCAGTGAGTATTGGAGTCCTTTTTCATGTTTTTGAACCCTGTATTATTCTGAAGAAAAAATAGTGTGTCCTATAAATGAAGCAATGTTATCAAATGCTCATAATGCAGACGGGTGGATATCGGAGGGGTGTTTTCATAACCTGATCACCATTATCTGACCACTTGTTTGACCACCTCTTCTACTGACCACTTTGTTACGATTGAGCTCTTTTGTAATTTCATAGTGTAGTAATAAATTATCTAGTGCTGGGTGATACCAATTATAACGCCGCGTTAGCTCTGTCGAGGTGTGTTTTTGCTAATTTACCGTTCACACATCTCTTTTCTTTTTTTCGTCCCTTTTCGTTTTCTTCCTTTCCCCTCTTCGTTATTTTTGTTATCCCCCTTTCCTTTTTATCTCAATTCAAGTATACCCGGGGGTACTCCAATTTGGGAGGTGACGTGTATGTTAGGCTGTTTAAAGACCCCATTCTCAGCATTGCTCTCACCTAAAGACCCTTATTTGTGTTGTTAATTGTACCCGTTAACCCGGGGGCACTCACTTTTGTTTTGGGTATGTATGTGCCGCCTTATATTTCGAAAATTAGGGGCTCTGGAACCGTGAAGCTAGAAGCATGAAAAACAGGGTCTTTTGAAATGAAATGAAAAACTATAGTGTCTCCGGAACTATAAATGTAGGCCTAGGCCTAGTTCAACCATATTTTTTGATAAGTGTCCCAGAAAAATATACAATTTCAGCTGTTTTGGAAAGTCACGGTATACGGAGCCGACTCAGGACTTAACATGGGGTCTCTAGATCGATAAAATGGCCTTAAAAGGATACCATAACCCGTACTACTTCTCAATGTGAGTACTCTCCCCCCCCCCCCTAAATTTTTTTTGTGTGATTTTCTCAAAAAATCAACATTTTTGGTGCCAAATTTGGATTCTCTGATCCATTTCCTTTCCAAAAGAGTATACTTTTATATACATTTGAGTCATGGTTCAATAATTACAGCACTAACAAAATTCAACTAAAAACTTCCTTAAAAGTCCCCCTTAATTGAATGTAAGAAAAGTATATGTGACCATAATTGACCATGAAAAAAATAAGCTCAAAATCTATCACATGTTGTATTTCTGGTGTTTTCTGTTGCTGTAACTCTGAGAGTTGATACCAGTAACTCAAATCCAACAGCATACTACATGTATACACCATCTGCTGCGATCCAACAATTAAGATGCTCACACATAAATTACCCAACTTCTCTGCAGTACAATTGTTAACAAAAATTAAATTTATAACAAGCTAATTGGAGGATTTTTTGTGCCTGTTCTGCCTCTGCTCTGCCCCCTCATATTATACCAAACTTGAATGTGGTGATGCAAATGCAGTGGAGTAGACATAGACATGCATCTTTGGTGTCACACTCACAGACTTTGATGGTCACCCTTATCATAATTGAAAGCCTGCAAGTAGCTGTTTGCAAGCTGTCATTTAGCCTGCATCAGGCCTCGAAAAAAGAAAAAAAATCAAAGGGTCCTCTGGGCCCTTTCCTCTGAAATTCCAAGGGTCCTCACTAATTTTGAAGGGTCCAAAAATAAATATGAAATTTGCATAATTTAGCTGCTTTTATATTTCATATAACAACATAAAAAGGCATGAGTATCATCAGGGATGATGCTTTTTAGGGGTCCATCAAATTTGCGTCATACATCAATGCATGCAATGTATTAAGCTTAAATAGTGTAATGCTTCCGAATTTGGAATATGATGATATCAAAAAAATACCTACTTTTGGCACATTTCCATCATCAAAATAACATTTCTGGGGCTCAACAGTAATATTTGGAGTGGTACCAACATAACATATCAAAAGCTGGCTTTGAAATATGGCAAATTAGAGTAGAAATCACGATCTAATTCATGGGAGACGGGCTGTCCGTACCGAAATTTCGCCAGAAATCGAGCATGTGGGCGCACCACACCAAATATCTTTCTCATTGAAATACGTGTAAAAGTGCCATATTTCAAGACACCTTTTCTACCCTCCGGTTACATTTATTGCATACTTGTCACCTATGACCATTTTCAGTAACATCTCAACTTTAATTTAAGCCTTGTTTCATGAGGGGTTATTAAGCTAAATTTTCCGCTACGGACCTGCACACAGCGCCCTCACTTTTTCACGTTTTCTGGCATGCCTGTTCACCATTTAGGCAGGTGCTTACGCCCTGGGCACTATTTAGGTCGATAAATTAAAAATATCGTATTTTATCATTGTAGGTGCACTCGTTCATTTAAATACAAACATACCATACCCGGAGAAAAAAATTGCCCGAAAACTTCACATTTACAAGCCTAGTCTTCGTGCTTTTCCGGAACTATTATAGGATTACACGAATTGCGCATTGATTTGGTGTGGTGCTCTCATGTTATTGGAAATAATGCGCTGAAATTGGTGGCAAATGTCCTATTTTTTCACATTTTCTTTCAAGATGAATTAAACTACTATATCTGCATGTGATTTATTTGGTCCCTATATACTTTGTGAAAGTTTCTTTAAACCAATGATAGTATTTTTTGTTGGACCCCCTATGTTAGCTTAAAATTGTCCATTACAACTGGCATGATCGGTACGGGCCCTGCGGACCCGTACGAGAGAAATATCACGGGTCCTCGCCAACTTTTGAGGGCTTTTGACCCGAGGGCCCGCCTTATTTCGAGGCCTGGCCTGCATGTAGCCTGCAAAACAGCAACCATAAGCATGTCTCAAATCACTATACACGGCACAATCTTGTGGATCCTCTTTCACTAGCACTGTTACAGGTGAGAGTTACCCTATTAACCACCCATTAGGATGTCTCTCTACCTATGTGATACCTCATTACTTGTAGAAAATAACAACAACAGTACGTTGGTGAAACAAAACGAGCCCTCAAAACCTGTCTGCTTGAACACTGTGGGGATACCATCCCCAATCGGTACAAACCAGTGGGAAAGCACAGCCGCCAATTGTTCAAGCTACACGACGAATACGGCCAGTGCCACAACAAGCTCAACCGCCACAAGCAAGCACCTGATCTTGAGGATGCCTATAAACGGAACTTGCCATGGCTCCCAAATTTCAACAACAATCCCAGGCCCTTCCTGAACATGCCAGACGCCACACCATATGAACTGTTCAAATGTCTACTTACAGATGATGCAGTGGATCTGCTAGTTCTGGAAACAAACAGCTATGCGGATCAGTATATTACTAGTAAAGGCGGGAAAGACAACCTGTCGCCAAGTGCCAGGGCAAGGGCATGGCCAGATGCCGGCATCAATAACCATGATATGCGAGCCTTCCTCGGCATGTTGCTATACATGGGGATAATTAGATTGCCAACATACGAAAATGTACTGGGTGAACAATGAACTTTTACAATTAGGCGTAAAGAAGGTAATGAGCAGAGACAGATTCCTAAATATCCTCAGCTTTTTCCATTGCCAAGAAACAATCCTCGTTACGATAGACTTTACAAGTGTAGAGAGATGACAGATATCTATAACACCCAGCAGCTGCCAAGAAACAATCCTCGTTACGATAGACTTTACAAGTGTAGAGAGGTGACAGACATCTATAACACCCAGCAGCTGCCAAGAAACAATCCTCGTTACGATAGACTTTACAAGTGTAGAGAGGTGACAGACATCTGCATTGCAGCGTGGCAGCTGGCATACCAGATTGGTAGAGAGATTTCTGCAGATGAGACAGTACTAGGGTTCTCCGGGACATCATCTATGGTCACGTAACACCCAGATAAGCCGCACAAATGTGGAATCACAGTGTGGAGTTTGGCGGATCCGGCAATGGGATACGTGTACAATTGGAACGCGTATACCGGCAAACAGTCCACACCAGACCCACGAACATTAAACAAGGATGGCCGTGGGGCTGTGCATCAGGTCACATGGGATTTTGTGCCTTCTTGGCAAAGGACACCATCTATATATGGACAATTGTTTTTCGTCCAAGACCCTGTACACTTTTAAAACTCACCCATTGCTTATGTGTTGGATTTCGTTCGCGACATAAGCATGCGCAAATGCGATTTTTGTGAAGGTCAACTTTCGAGGTCAAATTCATGAATATATAATTAGCGTTTTCGGTTCCAAATTCTGCACCGTTTACGATAAAAAAAATTGTGTGTGTGCACGTTCGTGTTGTTGTGTTTGCGTTTTTATCAATTATATTCAACTTCACTTCACATAGATCGCAATGGTTAATGGCCGTTGACCACAAAGTATGCAGCTTCAAGTCAGTCCGGCGGTTTAGTTCCAATAAAAGAAAACAAACAAGAAAACTCCATCAAACAAATATGGACAGTGGGGAATATTATGCTCCTATTGGCCACTGTGCTAAGTCAGTCCGGCGGTTTAGTTCCAATAAAAGAAAACAAACAAGAAAACTCCATCAAACAAATATGGACAGTGGGGAATATTATGCTCCTATTGGCCACTGTGCAGTCAGGCTATTAGTGCATGATAAAGGTAAGTTGGCCATCCATAAATTAATTATGTGTGAGTGAGCATGATGATACGTGGTTGGGGAGGCCTGAGTGGGGGGGAGGCCTGCTGCAACTGTACAAGGATTTAGCACTGGAGGGAACAGGAGCCTTTGGGACGTTTCGCCATAATTGGTTGTGCACGCCAGACCCAACAATAAACCGTGCCACCTCAAGCAAAACCGAGCCTGCAGTGGTTGCTCAGTCTGGTAACTGTACATTCTTTTCCTGGATGGATTGCAATCGCGTTAATCTTATTACCACAGTTCACAACCAGGAGACATTTGAGAAGAGGACCAGGGGCTGGTTTCAATAAGCTTTGTTTTGCGATCATCGCTAAATTGATCGCATTGATAACGCACGCACCAAACTCCAACGCATTTTTGGTTCTGATTTAATTTGTGACGATAAAAAAATAAAACGAGGCCACCGCAAAAAAAAGCTATCAGTTTTGACCTATCAATTTTCACTCTTCTGCTTCGTACAATGTTAATGGGTCGATTTTTTTTGCAAAAAAACCTAAACATGGGGTACGATTTGTGCTGGAGAATCCCTAATAACAATGGGGTCACTTTTTACAAATGGGTCTATTGGGTCTATAATGAAGCAAAATCCTTAAAAATGGGTACCATTTTTTCCAAAATCACCCCTAGAAATGGATAGGGGTTTTGAATCTCCAGCGGCACACCCCCGACCAAACCAAATCCGAGTACCCCCCGGGCAGACGATGCAGGATGAATTCCAGCAGAAGCCACAAAAGAAGAAGTCAAAGAGGTCGGGCGGGAAGAAGCAGAAGAAGTCAAAGAATGGAGCCGCCAAAGAAGTCGAGCTACTGACCCTTAATAAAGGGCTGCTCGAGATTGAGAAGCAGAAACTGGAGATTGCCCGTAAAACTCTTGAACAGCAGATGCTAATTGCTAGCTGCTTGAAGGATATTTCCTCCACACTTCTGAGGATCTCCTCATCTCCGGAAACTGTCATGAGTCTTCTTAATTCTAATATTTCAGAGCAATAATTGAAGTAAAACTTTTTTTTCTCATTAGAATACTGTACAAGTGGAATGCGACATTAAACAGCACTGTGCGCCTGTAGTTTTGGAATGCAGTGCATCACAAGACCGCGTTAAACCTTGGGATGAACGCGAGCGCTCGAATCATGATGCTCTGATCGACATTTATTTGTCTTGATTATATTCAGATTGCCTCAGTCTTCTCATTACACTTAGGGGTTGTCCAAAATCGCCATTTTCACATACGTACTAACAGAGCTCCCCTCGTGTTTTTTACGCAATAAATGGCGAAAATATCATGGTTTGATAAAAAAATACCTGCTTAGGGTATATTTTTACCCCCTCTCCCGTTACATATGCTTGTCCGTTACGTACGCTTTGTACGTATCTGTAAATGGCGAAAATTATGGACGACCCCCTTATGGAACAGAGTAACTATACGGTAGATGTGCCCCATGTCAGACTAGCTGTAGCTTCACTTATCTTAGGCAACAGGCGATGCCATGATTGATACTCCATATTAAAAATATTAAAAAGCTTTCAATATTTAAAAACATGGCAATTTCTTTCAAATACGAAATAAAAAATAAAAAACTTTCGGGATTCCATTCCAATGATCTGTTCTGTTCATTCATAGAACAACCAATTGAAATGTTGCATTCAACATTTCAATGCGAACAATCTTTCTTTGTCCATCGCTATAAGCAACCTGCTGTTTCTTTTTAAGTTCAAGCCCCAAGGAATCCCTGAAAAATATGGTGGTATTTCGAATAATGCCATATGAGTATAAAAAATATTATACAGTTAAGGAAGCGCAACTACGAGACCTAGCTGGAAAAGCTGTACAAGCTCATATCATGAGCCGTGAAAGTATACACGAACAAAATGCAGTGTGATTGCTGAATCTCTCGGTTGGCAAGCAAGTACTGATCGATTGTTTGAATAGTAGGAAATACAATACAAGGCCATGTTTCATTTTCCCTTCATTATCTGTGTGAGACAAAATAAAATTGGTTCTATTTCGAACGGACTGCAGACCAGAATCAAGAACTTCAGAGAGAAAGAAGTATTAATTGCTGTTCAGGAACTCAAAAAGACATACTGGCTTAGACTATGTGATAATCGGTTCTATTTTGAACGGACTGCAGACCAGAATCAAGAACTTCAGAGAGAAAGAAGTATCGATTGCTGTTCAGGAACTCAAAAAGACATACTGGCTTAGACTATGTGATAATCGGTTCTATTTTGAACGGACGGCAGACCAGAATCAAGAACTTCAGAGAGAAAGAAGTATCGATTGCTGTTCAGGAACTCAAAAATTTCGAGATTTTTGGGTCGGAGGAGGGCAACCAAACATTTTTTTTTGGGGGGGGGGGCCTTAAGCTCAAGTATTAATTGCTGTTCAGGAACTCAACAAGACATACTGGCTTAGACTATGTGATAATCGGTTCTATTTTGAACGGACTGCAGACCAGAATCAAGAACTTCAGAGAGAAAGAAGTATCGATTGCTGTTCAGGAACTCAAAAAGACATACTGGCTTAGACTATGTGATAATCGGTTCTATTTTGAACGGACTGCAGACCAGAATCAAGAACTTCAGAGAGAAAGAAGTATCGATTGCGGTGCAGGAACTCAAAAAGACATACTGGCTTAGACTATGTGATAATCAGTTCTATTTTGAACGGACGGCAGACCAGAATCAAGAACTTCAGAGAGAAAGAAGTATCGATTGCTGTTCAGGAACTCAAAAAGACATACTGGCTTAGACTATGTGATAATCGGTTCTATTTTGAACGGACGGCAGACCAGAATCAAGAACTTCAGAGAGAAAGAAGTATCGATTGCTGTTCAGGAACTCAAAAATTTCGAGATTTTTGGGTCGGAGGAGGGCAACCAAACATTTTTGGGGGGGGGGGGGGGCCTTAAGCTCAAGCCCAAAGGAATCCCGAAAAAACATGGCTGTATTCGAATAATGCCATTGATTTTCTTCCATGTATAATAAAGAGCACATCAACTGCATCAAGTAGAACAGCAACAACTGCATCAAGTAGAACAGCAACAACTGCAGCTAGAGCTACAACTGCAACTACTGCAACAACCAGAACAGCAACAACTGCAGTTACGGCTACAGCGGGATTGGCAACAACTGAACCATCTTCTTATATTAAATGCAGCCAGTGTGGATTGAGGGTGGAGGTCAATGAATTCACTGATTATCTGTCAGCATACCATGCCAACGTAACGTGTGCACAATGCCGTTTGGTTGTAAGGGGAGTTGTTACTCTAACAGAACATATTGAAGCTGTACACCATCAACCAGCATCCATGTTACAGTCATAAAACCGTATAATTTTTAAACATTTGTTCCTATTTTCAGTGGACAACACCAAGGGCTCAACAGCGGGACTTGCATCTGGACATTTTTTCCCAGTGTTGCTGCACTACCAGTGGCACAACCGTGCATGACTTTCCTTCATAGGCGGTGCAGCAGCAAACCATTCCTGCAAACATTGCTCATCCGCTTACTTCAGTCGAAGATGAGGAAGATACAGATGAAAGAGGATGATTGTGAAGATGGTGTGTGTGAAGAGGAAGCACAATTGTATGTGAAGTTGAAAGGATCAACAATGGAATGCCGTTATCAAATTGTTCTTGATAAGGTGGCTCGCAGGATTGACCATGGGAGTTGTTTGATGTGCGTGTTCAATATGAACCAACCAACGCAGTGGACAGAAACGCATTTAAAGTTGAAATAAATATGAGGCATCAAGACTGGAAACTTGTAAGGTACATCCCAAAATCATGCCCAAAATGATGTGTTCACATCAACGCAATGAACTTGTTTCATGTACATTGGTTCGTCTTGTGTTTGGACACCACCCAGTGCGCAATGGATTATTCATAATTAGGCCAAACAATTATTTTTTGTTATGTTGTCCTCGACCGCCCGCTTGTCATTTTAGGGCCGCTCAGTTTTTTAAATTTTTTTAAATCAGATTTTTTTTTTTAAATCAGAATTTTTTTTTTTTTCAGGTGTTTTTTTCAGATTTTTTTCATATATTTTTTAAACAGTTTAAATGGCATTACTATTAAATTAAGTGTTTATAACATATATGTGCGGCTCTTAGAGTGATTTTAACTTCTTGTTGGCTGAACTTTGAGCTTCTGCTGGTAAAAGAAAATTTTAAATTTAAAAAAAAAAAAATCCACCCGCCCGCCCCTCCTCTCTGAAAGCTGTCGAGGACAACATAACAAAAAAAAATTGTTGGCCTTAGTCTTGTGACCAATCTGTGAAAAAGTCTTATTACAAAATTGACATTGGTATGGTTTCTCCTTGGTATGGATCCTTGTCGGATCTCTTGTTCCAGAGATTCTTTCCAATTCTGACCCAACAGCATGAGCAAACTGTGTTTTTCAATAGCCTCGTCGTTTGGAGGATCTTCGTTTGAAAACCTAGATTCGAAGTGTGTTATTAGTCTTGTGACCAATCTGTGAAAAAGTCTTATTACAAAATTGACATTGGTATGGTTTCTCCTTGGTATGGATCCTTGTCGGATCTCTTGTTCCAGAGATTCTTTCCAATTCTGACCCAACAGCATGAGCAAACTGTGTTTTTCAATAGCCTCGTCGTTTGGAGGATCTTCGTTTGAAAACCTGGATTCGAAGTGTGTTATTAGTCTTGTGACCAATCTGTGAAAAAGTCTTATTACAAAATTGACATTGGTATGGTTTCTTCTTGGTATGGATCCTTGTCGGATCTCTTGTTCCAGAGATTCTTTCCAATTCTGACCCAAAAGTATGAGCAAACTGTGTTTTTCAATAACCTCGTCGTTTGGAGGATCTTCGTTTGAAAACCTAGATTCAAAGTTTGTTATTAGTCTTGTGACCAATCTGTGAAAAAGTCTTATTACAAAATTGACATTGGTATGGTTTCTCCTTGGTATGGATCCTTGTCGGATCTCTTGTTCCAGAGATTCTTTCCAATTCTGACCCAACAGCATGAGCAAACTGTGTTTTTCAATAGCCTCGTCGTTTGGAGGATCTTCGTTTGAAAACCTAGATTCGAAGTTCTACCAGATTATATGCACAGCGTCATGATTGGGGTATTCAAGGTATTGGTCAAGCTGTGGTTTGATGTAACGTATCGATGTAGTAAGTGGAGCATTCGTAACAAGGTTAGGGAGGTTGACGAAAGATTACTCACCATCAAGCCCCCAAATTGTATATCTAGGTTACCCTAGTCCATCCAATGTAATATCAAGTGGTGGAAAGCATCTGAATACCGTTCCTTTTTATTGTTCAACTCTGTTTCATGTCTTTATAGAATTTTGCCTTAGAGGCGGAACAAACAAACAAATCAATAGTCGGTGTAAAGGGCAAGGCGGCATTACTTAATGTTCCACGGTTTGATATAATTTCTTGCGTTCGACCAGATTGTATGCACGGCTTCATGATTGGGGTATTTAAGGTATTGGTCGAGCTGTGGTTTGATGTAACGTATCGATGTAGTAAGTGGAGCATTCGTAACAAGGTTAGGGAGGTGGATGAAAGATTACTCACCATCAAGCCCCCAAATTGTATATCAAGGTTACCCCAGTCCATCCAATGTAATATCAAGTGGTGGACAGCGTTCAATTTCCAGCATTTTTTTTGTGTAGCAAAAAGTGCGATGCACTATTAGTTTTGTGTAGCAATTCACAAATTTTGTATAGCACTTTTTTTTCTAGTAATAGGTTTGGCTTTGATGGAACGTGATCAAATATCAAGTAGGGAATCTTCTTGCATCGCACTTTTAGCTACACATTTGTGTAATTGAATAGCAATACTTCAAAAGTGTGGAGCATTTCGCGATGCGACACCGGTTATCACGAACGCTGGTGGTGGAAGGCATCTGAATACCGTTCCTTTTTATTGTTCAACTCTGTTTCATGTCTTTATAGAATTTTGCCTTAGAGGCGGAACAAACAAACAAATCAATAGTCGGTGTAAAGGGCAAGGCGGCATTACTTAATATTCCATGGTTTGATATAATTTCTTGCGTTCGACCAGATTGTATGCACTGCGTCATGATTGGGGTATTTAAGGTATTGGTTGAGCTGTGGTTTGATGTAACGTATCGATGTAGTAAGTGGAGCATTCGTAACAAGGTAAGGGAGGTGGACACAAGATTACTCACCATCAAGCCCCCAAATTGTATATCAAGGTTACCCCAGTCCATCCAATGTAATATCAAGTGGAGGAAGGCATCTGAATACCGTTCCTTTTTATTGTTCAACTCTGTTCCATGTCTTTATAGAATTTTGCCTGATGATTACTTTGAACACTTACTTTTGCTTGTAAATTCAATGCACATCCTGTTAGGAAATTTAATTTACAGGCCCGCAATATGTTGAAGTTATTTGTTGTTCACTGGGAGTTTGTATCAAAATCACGTTGCTATGACCATCAAGATGACTATTTAGAATTCCCCAACATCCATGACACCTGGCATAGACATCAGCAGTGACTGCGGTCCATATTAAGACATTTTAGACATTCAGTAGTTATATAGTAATACAGGCACCATGTCACCACGCGTGCCCAGTAAATATAAGCCAAGATATTCTACATATATGTCAGCATACCTGTGCCAACCAATAAACCTGTATCTGCGACGGCGGAACAATTTTTCCCACCCTAAGAGAAAGGGATGACAACCTGAGATTCACAGGAGAGGGCAGTGTGACAGCCCTGGTTGCTGCGCCAAATGTTGCACATACTCCTTCATGGACCTAGACACGGAAATGATCGTTGACCTTGAAACTGTGCAAGTTACAGACACAACAAGCAGCAACGCCATGCTTCAAAGATAAAAAACTAAACATAGGAAAGGCTATAGAGAAGTTTGCCTGCAAACAACTTTTGAAACGTTTAGAAGAGAGAGGCTGAGCTGGCAGTCAAGGTTATTTTGCACGGACCTACATCCAGGCATACAGAAACTCATGAAGGATCCACATCTGGCACATGGTGCAAGTGCAAAAAGCAAAGAAAAGGGAGTAGAGGACCTATTACCATGGATACCAGCCATCAAAATCCATCTGTGATGGAGTGCAACAATTTGTTGCAGTTGTTGATGTGTTTACTGATCAGAAAATGGTAAAATTAGATCATCACTACTACTATGCAACACCGCAGAAAAACGCACCAACCAAACCCCCAACAAGCAACAGAACCAATCGCCAGTGTTGCTGTGCAACCACCGGCTAAACCATCTGACCAATCCAAAGACCAACCAACCGCCAAGCTCACTGTACAGCCACCTGGCCAGATAACTGTACAACATGATCAACTTGCCATTTCACTTGACCAGCTTGCTCCTGTGCCGATTCAGCAAGAAAGTCAGTAAACAAAATCTGTTCCCAGAAGATTACCATGTTTCCATGTTCATCAAGCGAAAGTTGGTCAAGTGGATGTAACACTGCGGATGATTCCGACCGAGTACAGTCCAGATAGTGATAATGGCAGTTCATCGGACAATTATGAAAGTAACCCCCCCTGACCCGGTAACTGCTAGGAAGTTCCTAGTAAAATTTGAGGATCAACTACAGGAACTATTTCGACAGGGACGTTGTAATATATGCGACAGTGTGTACATAATGCCAGAAGAAGATGATGCCTTTGGATCGGTGAGTGGGTTAGCCCTTTTAGTTAAGCTTCGATGCTGCCCAACGATCTGACCCGTATGATCAACTTGCCATTTCAACTGACCAGCTTGCTCCTGTGATGAATGATAATGTTCAGCAAGAAATTCAATCTGTTCCCAGAAGATTACCTCAGCTAAGTTCATCTAGCGACAGTTCATCAAGTGATTCTAACAGTGTGGAGGACTCCGAGTACAGCCCAGGGAGTTATGGCAGTTCATCAGATTCTGACAATTATGAAAATAGCACCCCTGACCCAGTATCTGCTAGGAAGTTCCTAGTGTTTGAAGATCAGCTCCAGGAACTATTTCGACAGGCACGGTGCAAAATATGCAACAGTGTGTACATAATGCCAGAAGAAGATGAAGCCTTTGGATCGGTGAGTGGGTCAACCCTTTCGGTCAAGCTTTGATGCCTAAACGATCATCCATACCATTGGAATTTACAGCCATTTGTAGGGACAGGAAGTGGCGCAATCTTTGTTGGCAAATTGTTGATTCCTGCAGCATTGCTTTTCAGCTGCAACCACTTTAGCAAGTAAAGTCATTTTGCAGATCTGCTTTGCTGGGAGCTCATATCTAAATCCCGATTTTATGAGCATCAAGGCGACTATTTTTCCCCATCATCCATGACATCTGGCATAGACATCAGCAGTTACTGTGGTCCACCCTAAGAGAAAGACATGACGACCTGAGATTTGCAGGCGATGGCAGGTTTGACAGCCCTGGTTACTGCGCCAAATTATGCACATACAGGATAGTCCATCATGGACCTAGACACTGAATTGATCGTTGATCTTGAAACTGTGCAAGTTTCAGAAACGGTACTTAATCATGGACCTAGACACTGAATAGATCGTTGATCTTGAAACTGTGCAAGTTTTAGAAACAACAAGAAACAACAAGCAGCAACGCTATGGAGAAGTTTGCCTGCAAACAACTTTTGAAACGTTTAGAAGAGAAAGAAACTCATGAAGGATCCACATCTGGCACAGGTCCAAAAAAGAATTGGTGCAAAAAGCAAAGAAAAAGGGGTTTGAGGACCTGTTTCCATGGGTACTAGCCATCAAAACCCATCTGCGGTGGAGTGCTGCGACTTGCAGTGACGTCACTTCCGGTGACCCTGTTCAAGTGCCGTTGACAACAAAGCGCCAATAGCCTGATTTGCACAGGCAGACGGTGGTTCGTTATTGTGTTTGTATTTTGTTCATGTTAGTTAGATACAATTTTCTTTCTCTATCTATCTATTTTAATTATGGCAGCGTAATACATTTTGGCCATCTCTGAGCATAGCCTACCTGGCCGATGCCTTATAATTTCCATCATTATATATACATTTGTCACTTGTTATGTGACAAGCTGCAAAAGAAGGAAATGAATATATCATCAAATATAATTATTATAACTATTGAACTATTTGTTTTATTTATGTACTTTTCAGCCTACATTTGCAGCTTTTTCCCATAGGTTAAGGTAGCGCAGGTGCGCATTGCTATGCACAACAAATTCGCTGGTAGGAAGTCATAGAGCACGTGTGGCCAAGTGGTATCAGCACTGGACTTATAAACATAGGGCCTGAGTTCTAGTCCCGCTGTGACCAACGTCACACATGTTTATGTCCTTGGGCAAGGCATATAATCTACATTGCCTACATAAGGGGCAATTATTATAAGGGTTTGGATTGTTTGTACGCTGTTTGTTTATACGTTGTACCTTGCCGCTGATTTATCGATCTCAAACGTAGCTCCCGTATAGAGACGCTCTCGTTTGATCGATAGCTGCTGCCTGGACATTGCATTGTGTATGTATGTATAATTTGTAATTTGATTATAGCGAGGTAGCAGATAAATCAGAATTTCTATATTGATTTCATATAATAAAAATATAAATCCCAATGTTCAAACATAGTGTATAGAATTACAGTGGTAATGCAAGGACTGGAAGAGATATCTTACCAGGAAATACTACCAGGAAATATGAAAGTTACAGACACCATTACAGCTAGATTTGGAATTTACCAACAACAAACCAATCACTGTGGCAATCACCAAGCCAGAAAACAATACCCAGCCAAAGAACAATGCCAAGCCACAAAACAATACCCAGCCAGAGAACAATGCCAAGCCACAAAACAATACCCAGCCAGAGAACAATGCCAAGCCAGAGAACAAAAGAGCGAGGTAGCAGATAAATAATAAATTCTATATTGATTTCATATAATACCATATAAACATCAATGTTCAAACATAGTGTTTAGAAAATGATAAACCATATAAAAATTATATATATGGTCTTAATTTATTAATATGAGGGAATCATGAATACAACTTGTACATGGGATTACTTGGAACTATGTGTGTACATTGTATATATTTTATGTAAGGCCAAATTAAATTAATTGTTTGTCTCAAAGCTCCCGCGCGCGTTAGTTTATTGATGCGCATTAGAAAAACAAAAATCTGAAAAAATCTTCTTCTTTTTTTCTTCTTTTTTTTTCAAAAAAAAAAAATCATCCCAAAATGTCACCGATTTTTCAGATTTTCATTGATGACATCTTAAATACAAAAGCTCACTTTTACAAGGATTTCAATATTTTATATTTAAAAAATTTAAAAATTAAAAAAAAACTTGAAAAACCCCCAGCATTCCGCATTAGTTTTACAACAGGAGAGGAGCTTTGAGACAAACAATTAATTTAATTTGGCCTAATGCATTAATTTTATTTTGTTGTTCTTTTATGTATCAAAAGTGTATCAAATTTCGGGCAGGGATAGTCTACTTTATTACTTTGAGATGTCTTATGATTATTTTGAAAAGCTCGAACCAAAAGCAAAAGTGCAATATTGGGCGAAATTAGATGCCGTTGGGCTGAGGAAACGCCCATTCCAATTGCCTGGGGATGTCTGGGTGGAGGATATGACGGAATGGCCCGACTGGTGGAAATGATGGGGAAATGGCAGTCGGTGACCTACCATGTCACAAATGAACATGACTGGGTCATCATGGCCAAAACTTCCAGCAGTGTGGTCATGATGCAATTACCAGCGAAGAAAATGAGGCCACAACGTGGATAGAGCCAGGTTCTGAACAATGCTGCATTAAATATGGTGGATGGCTGTTGCGAAGGGCCACCACTAGAGGGCTGAATGAAGTTCTGAGAGACAAACGTCTAACAGGCAGTGTGGAAAGGCTGAACCTGTTTTGTCACACTGGTGCCTTGAAAACTTTAATGGTTCATGACTACAAAAAACACCATATTCAACCAATACCAATGCATTGAAGAGTGATTAAAATGTTAAGAATGTGACGGGAATAAAATCCAAAAAGATTAACTATTGGCGAGGTGTTAAAAGGACTAAAGTTGTGTCAACGAAAGTGAAGAGGAACTTTAGCACCAAATCCCCAGGCGTCAGGGCCGCAAAAGGAAACATCCCTTGAAACAGGAATTTCTCCTTGTGTTAACGAAACTCTGAATGGCAAAATCGATGGCATTTCTCCTTGAGAAGAGAAATGGCTGTGCCGGGAAGCATTCCTCGTGGGCAGATAAATAAGATGACCAAGTACGGGACTTAAGCCGATCACTGGATTATTATAGGTACAGCGAAGCTTCTTAAGAGGGACATCAAGATCGTCAACGGTCATCAGGGCAGTATGAGGGAAGGTAATCTAGCCGGTCACAGGCATCACCGCCACTACGGTGAACCTTGACAGAATAACTGCGCGAGTTCTAATTTTGTAAATAAACCAGTCAAATCAAATTTGTTCGTATTTCTCACCGAAAAAAATTTAACTTAAAAATAAACTGCATCAACTACAACACATGAGGGGCAAGATTAATCAAAGATATATGGTATATCCAACCAAACCATGTGCCCTAAACAATCAGGGCAGAAATTTCATCACCCTGATTGTATTCATTGTAACAGATGTGGAGTACATCAACTGGATACTGTTCTACAGTCTTTACTGACAAGATCGTGGAATGGAAGTGCTGGGAGATGGTCACCACAACAGTGGTGTATGGTCAGTCTTATGGGACATTGGAAGCGAGTTGCCATTGCTGATGAAATATACGACATTCTAAATGTCATTCATTGCAATTCACACACCTTTACTGACAAGATCGTGGAATGGAAGTGCTGGGAGATGGTCACCACAACAGTGGTGTATGGTCAGTCTTATGGGACATTTGAAGCGAGTTGCCATTGCTGATGAAATATACGACATTCTAAATGTCATTCATTGCAATTCACACACCTTTACTGACAAGATCGTGGAATGGAAGTGCTGGGAGATGGTCACCACAACAGTGGTGTATGGTCAGTCTTATGGGACATTGGAAGCGAGTTGCCATTGCTGATGAAATATACGACATTCTAAATGTCATTCATTGCAATTCACACACCTTTACTGACAAGATCGTGGAATGGAAGTGCTGGGAGATGGTCACCACAACAGTGGTGTATGGTCAGTCTTATGGGACATTGGAAGCGATTTGCCATTGCTGATGAAATATACGACATTCTAAATGTCATTCATTGCAATTCACACACCTTTACTGACAAGATCGTGGAATGGAAGTGCTGGGAGATGGTCACCACAACAGTGGTGTATGGTCAGTCTTATGGGACATTGGAAGCGAGTTGCCATTGCTGATGAAATATACGACATTCTAAATGTCATTCATTGCAATTCACACACCTTTACTGACAAGATCGTGGAATGGAAGTGCTGGGAGATGGTCACCACAACAGTGGTGTATGGTCAGTCTTATGGGACATTGGAAGCGAGTTGCCATTGCTGATGAAATATACGACATTCTAAATGTCATTCATTGCAATTCACACACCTTTACTGACAAGATCGTGGAATGGAAGTGCTGGGAGATGGTCACCACAACAGTGGTGTATGGTCAGTCTTATGGGACATTGGAAGCGAGTTGCCATTGCTGATGAAATATACGACATTCTAAATGTCATTCATTGCAATTCACACACCGGATATAAGAAGTTGTTTAATAAGGTAAGTTTAGAACCAAGTTCTGATTCATTCAATGAATTTTTCCTTTTTCATGTAACCTCATATGGCGTGGGTTGTTAATATAGAAGATGTAGCGAGCGATGATGATTTTGGTCACAGATATCCAAAAGGAACTAAAGTTATCTGCGGCTATTATCATGAGGCAGAAACCGTGTCAGAATTTTTTCTTCAACGTGGAAAATCGACCAAAATATCCCCCCGGGATTTGATCCAGGGACGTCTCGTACCAGAGGCGAACAATTCGATGGGCGAAAAACTAAAACAATTACTTTCCAATTTTGCCGCCTGCTATAACAAAGCGCATCCAGAAAACAAAGTGGGTGCATCATCCTTCTATGCCCACCGACCGAAACATGTAAAGACAAAGGGAGAGTATTGTGAGAACATTTAACTTAAAATAAACTGCATCAACTACAACACATGAGGGGCAAGATCAATCAAAGATGTATATGGTATATCCAACCAAACCATGTGCCCTAAACAATCAGGGCAGAAATTTCATCACCCTGATTGTATTCATTGTAACAGATGTGGAGTTCATCAACTGGATACTGTTCTACAGTCTTTACTGACAAGATCGTGGAATGGAAGTGCTGGGAGATGGTCACCACAACAGTGGTGTATGGTCAGTCTTATGGGACATTGGAAGCGAGTTGCCATTGCTGATGAAATATACGACATTCTAAATGTCATTCATTGCAATTCACACACCGGATATAAGAAGTTGTTTAATAAGGTAAGTTTAGAACCAAGTTCTGATTCATTCAATGAATTTTTCCTTTTTCATGTAACCTCATATGGCGTGGGTTGTTAATATAGAAGATGTAGCGAGCGATGATGATTTTGGTCACAGATATCCAAAAGGAACTAAAGTTATCTGCGGCTATTATCATGAGGCAGAAACCGTGTCAGAATTTTTTCTTCAACGTGGAAAATCGACCAAAATATCCCCCCGGGATTTGATCCAGGGACGTCTCGTACCAGAGGCGAACAATTCGATGGGCGAAAAACTAAAACAATTACTTTCCAATTTTGCCGCCTGCTATAACAAAGCGCATCCAGAAAACAAAGTGGGTGCATCATCCTTCTATGCCCACCGACCGAAACATGTAAAGACAAAGGGAGAGTATTGTGAGAACATTTAACTTAAAATAAACTGCATCAACTACAACACATGAGGGGCAAGATCAATCAAAGATGTATATGGTATATCCAACCAAACCATGTGCCCTAAACAATCAGGGCAGAAATTTCATCACCCTGATTGTATTCATTGTAACAGATGTGGAGTTCATCAACTGGATACTGTTCTACAGTCTTTACTGACAAGATCGTGGAATGGAAGTGCTGGGAGATGGTCACCACAACAGTGGTGTATGGTCAGTCTTATGGGACATTGGAAGCGAGTTGCCATTGCTGATGAAATATACGACATTCTAAATGTCATTCATTGCAATTCACACACCTTTACTGACAAGATCGTGGAATGGAAGTGCTGGGAGATGGTCACCACAACAGTGGTGTATGGTCAGTCTTATGGGACATTGGAAGCGAGTTGCCATTGCTGATGAAATATACGACATTCTAAATGTCATTCATTGCAATTCACACACCTTTACTGACAAGATCGTGGAATGGAAGTGCTGGGAGATGGTCACCACAACAGTGGTGTATGGTCAGTCTTATGGGACATTGGAAGCGAGTTGCCATTGCTGATGAAATATACGACATTCTAAATGTCATTCATTGCAATTCACACACCTTTACTGACAAGATCGTGGAATGGAAGTGCTGGGAGATGGTCACCACAACAGTGGTGTATGGTCAGTCTTATGGGACATTGGAAGCGAGTTGCCATAGCTGATGAAATATACGACATTCTAAATGTCATTCATTGCAATTCACACACCGGATATAAGAAGTTGTTTAATAAGGTAAGTTTAGCATAATTATAGCTGCCCGATAGTTCCACTAGCCCTAGCCCTAACTCATTTACACTGTAAGTTTGAAAATGTTTACCTGCCATACTTTTGCATCTTCACATGTTTTGCATCTTCACAGGTTTGGAGCAAACCTGTTTTGTCACACTGGTGCCCTAGATAACTCTAATGGTTCCGTGACTAAGTATAAAACACCATATTCAACCAATGCATTGAAGAGTGATTAAAATGTCAAGAATGTGAAGGGAATAAAATCCAAAAAGATTAACTATTGGCGAGGTGTAAAAAGGACTAAAGTTGTGTCAACGAAAGTGAAGAGGAACTTTAGCACCAAATCCCCAGGCGTCAGGGCCGCAAAAGGAAACATCCCTTGAAACAGGAATTTCTCCTTGTGTTAATGAAACTCTGAATGGAAAAATTGATGGCATTTCTCCTTGAGAAGAGAAATGGCTGTGCCGGGAAGCATTCCTCGTGGGCAGATAAATAAGATGACCAAGTACGGGACTTAAGCCGATCACTGGATTATTATAGGTACAGCGAAGCTTCTTAAGAGGGACATCAAGATCGTCAACGGTCATCAGGGCAGTATGAGGGAAGGTAATCTAGCCGGTCACAGGCATCACCGCCACTACGGTGAACCTTGACAGAATAACTGCGCGAGTTCTAATTTTGTAAATAAACCAGTCAAATCAAATTTGTTCGTATTTCTCGCCGAAAAAAATGGACATGAAAGCAGTGAGGCTAATATTTCTGCTAATATTTCATCTGCAATTAGATGTGGAAATCGATAGGCAGCAACAGTTGATCACAATTATCCTGATGTATCAAATATTGAAGATGAGACGCGATGCTGAAGTCAAAGCAGCTAGACGAGGAGAACTGCTCTACCATCACAGAAATGCTGGTGAAGCACAACATGCTTTTATGCATTACTGCATTTGGTTGTAGAGCAAGAACACAATAAACGTCGTTGGTGGGTGTTCCCAACGTCTACACATTGGTTGGAAAACATAGTCTTGAACGAGTGGGCAGATAAAGAATGGCCCTCTTTGGATGGAAGGTTAAAAAAACTCAACACGAGACGTTCAAGCAGGTCAAGGAGCCGAATGGTGGGGGCAGAAGGGAAAAAACAACTACTACCAGGCACCTCTTATAGAGAGCTGTTAGATAAAGCCACGGGGCTATATATACTACCCAGAGGGAGTATCGGCTACATATGGCCCAGTTGGGGATTACACCCTTAAACTGGGCAAGTTCGATGAACTGCCACTAGATGAGGAGTCATTTGTCAATTTGGGGACATATTTGATGAGATATGGTTTAATACATCCCCGGGTGTATCTCTTAGCAAAATTTAAAGGGTAAGTCATGATACAATAGAGGCGACTAAAACATGCAACACACACACTGAAACACACTTTTCCATGTGCTATGCATGTTTCTTTTTCCTCTGTGGTATAGGCCTATGTTAAGAATATGATTTAGTAGAGATTAGACTAGTCAATGCACTGTATAATGGTTCATATATTTACGATGCGTGAGTGTAATGCTGCGTAGGACATCACACGCAGCTGTTGCGTCTCGATCGCAAGTTCGCGTTATTCGGCAAGAGAAAAACAATTACGATAGAGGGCTGAAGGTATGCAAGAAAGACAGTGAAGCAAGCCAGAATGAGTTAAAGTCTGTTCTTGAACAGATTCAAAAAGAAAGTGGACCATTCAAAATGAAGTTTGACCACAAACAATGAATGACTTGAAATTTAAGAGAGTGGTGTATCATCATGGTGCACTCATAGGCCCCGATGTCCATACAACTTATTTGCAAACATCTTTCAAACAATAGAAGTTTGACACAAATAATGGTAAGAAACTGTCTGGTGTTTTGCGATGGGCGAAAAAGTAAAACAATTACTTTCCAATTTTGCCGCCTGCTATAACAAAGCGCATCCAGAAAACAAAGTGGGTGCATCATCCTTCTATGCCCACCGACCGAAACATGTAAAGACAAAGGGAGAGTATTGTGAGAACATTTAACTTAAAATAAACTGCATCAACTACAACACATGAGGGGCAAGATCAATCAAAGATGTATATGGTATATCCAACCAAACCATGTGCCCTAAACAATCAGGGCAGAAATGTCATCACCCTGATTGTATTCATTGTAACAGATGTGGAGTACATCAACTGGATACTGTTCTACAGTCTTTACTGACAAGATCGTGGAATGGAAGTGCTGGGAGATGGTCACCACAACAGTGGTGTATGGTCAGTCGTATGGGACATTGGAAGCGAGTTGCCATTGCTGATGAAATATACGACATTCTAAATGTCATTCATTGCAATTCACACACCTTTACTGACAAGATCGTGGAATGGAAGTGCTGGGAGATGGTCACCACAACAGTGGTGTATGGTCAGTCTTATGGGACATTGGAAGCGAGTTGCCATTGCTGATGAAATATACGACATTCTAAATGTCATTCATTGCAATTCACACACCTTTACTGACAAGATCGTGGAATGGAAGTGCTGGGAGATGGTCACCACAACAGTGGTGTATGGTCAGTCTTATGGGACATTTGAAGCGAGTTGCCATTGCTGATGAAATATACGACATTCTAAATGTCATTCATTGCAATTCACACACCGGATATAAGAAGTTGTTTAATAAGGTAAGTTTAGCATAATTATAGCTGCCCGATAGTTCCACTAGCCTTAGCCCTAACTCATTTACACTGTAAGTTTGAAAATGTTTACCTGCCATACTTTCTAATTTTGTAAATAAACCAGTCAAATCAAATTTGTTCGTATTTCTCGCCGAAAAAAATGGACATGAAAGCAGTGAGGCTAATATTTTTGCTAATATTTCATCTGCAATTAGATGTGGAAATCGATAGGCAGCAACAGTTGATCACAATTATCCTGATGTATCAAATATTGAAGATGAGACGCGATGCTGAAGTCAAAGCAGCTAGACGAGGAGAATTGCTCTACCATCACAGAAATGCTGGTGAAGCACAACATGCTTTTATGCATTACTACATTTGGTTGTAGAGCAAGAACACAATAAACGTCGTTGGTGGGTGTTCCCAACGTCTACACATTGGTTGGAAAACATAGTCTTGAACGAGTGGGCAGATAAAGAATGGCCCTCTTTGGATGGAAGGTTAAAAAAACTCAACACGAGACGTTCAAGCAGGTCAAGGAGCCGAATGGTGGGGGCAGAAGGGAAAAACAACTACTACCAGGCACCTCTTATAGAGAGCTGTTAGATAAAGCCATGGGGCTATACTACCCAAAGGGAGTATCGGCTACATATGGCCCAGTTGGGGATTACACCCTTAAACTGGGCAAGTTCGATGAACTGCCACTAGATGAGGAGTCATTTGTCAACTTGGGGACATATTTGACGAGATATGGTTTAATACATCCCCGGGTGTATCTCTTAGCAAAATTTAAAGGGTAAGTCATGATACAATAGAGGCGACTAAAACATGCAACGCACACACTGAAACACATTTTTCCATGTGCTATGCATGTTTCTTTTTCCTCTGTGGTATAGGCCTATGTTAAGAATATGATTTAGTAGAGATTATACTAGTCAATGCGCTGTATAATGGTTCATATATTTACGATGCGTGAGTGTAATGCTGCGTAGAATATCACACGCAGCTGTTGCGTCTCGATCGCAAGTTCGCGTTATTCGGCAAGAGAAAAACAATTACGATAGAGGGCTGAAGGTATGCAAGAAAGACAGTGAAGCAAGCCAGAATGAGTTAAAGTCTGTTCTTGAACAGATTCAAAAAGAAAGTGGACCATTCAAAATGAAGTTTGACCACAAACAATGAATGACTTGAAATTTAAGAGAGTGGTGTATCATCATGGTGCACTCATAGGCCCCGATGTCCATACAACTTATTTGCAAACATCTTTCAAACAATAGAAGTTTGACACAAATAATGGTAAGAAACTGTCTGGTGTTTTGCGATGGGCGAAAAAGTAAAACAATTACTTTCCAATTTTGCCGCCTGCTATAACAAAGCGCATCCAGAAAACAAAGTGGGTGCATCATCCTTCTATGCCCACCGACCGAAACATGTAAAGACAAAGGGAGAGTATTGTGAGAACATTTAACTTAAAATAAACTGCATCAACTACAACACATGAGGGGCCAGATCAATCAAAGATGTATATGGTATATCCAACCAAACCATGTGCCCTAAACAATCAGGGCAGAAATGTCATCACCCTGATTGTATTCATTGTAACAGATGTGGAGTACATCAACTGGATACTGTTCTACAGTCTTTACTGACAAGATCGTGGAATGGAAGTTTTGGGAGATGGTCACCACAACAGTGGTGTATGGTCAGTCTTATGGGACATTGGAAGCGAGTTGCCATTGCTGATGAAATATACAACATTCTAAATGTCATTCATTGCAATTCACACACCGGATATAAGAAGTTGTTTAATAAGGTAAGTTTAGCATAATTATAGCTGCCCGATAGTTCCACTAGCCCCAGCCCTAACTCATTTACACTGTAAGTTTGAAAATGTTTACCTGCCATACTTTCTAATTTTGTAAATAAACCAGTCAAATCAAATTTGTTCGTATTTCTCGCCGAAAAAAATGGACATGAAAGCAGTGAGGCTAATATTTCTGCTAATATTTCATCTGCAATTAGATGTGGAAATCGATAGGCAGCAACAGTTGATCACAATTATCCTGATGTATCAAATATTGAAGATGAGACGCGATGCTGAAGTCAAAGCAGCTAGACGAGGAGAATTGCTCTACCATCACAGAAATGCTGGTGAAGCACAACATGCTTTTATGTATTACTACATTTGGTTGTAGAGCAAGAACACAATAAACGTCGTTGGTGGGTGTTCCCAACGTCTACACATTGGTTGGAAAACATAGTCTTGAACGAGTGGGCAGATAAAGAATGGCCCTCTTTGGATGGAAGGTTAAAAAAACTCAACACGAGACGTTCAAGCAGGTCAAGGAGCCGAATGGTGGGGGCAGAAGGGGAAAACAACTACTACCAGGCACCTCTTATAGAGAGCTGTTAGAGAAAGCCACGGGGCTATACTACCCAGAGGGAGTATCGGCTACATATGGCCCAGTTGGGTATTACACCCTTAAACTGGGCAAGTTCGATGAACTGCCACTAGATGAGGAGTCATTTGTCAACTTGGGGACATATTTGACGAGATATGGTTTAATACATCCCCGGGTGTATCTCTTAGCAAAATTTAAAGGGTAAGTCATGATACAATAGAGGCGACTAAAACATGCAACGCACACACTGAAACACATTTTTCCATGTGCTATGCATGTTTCTTTTTCCTCTGTGGTATAGGCCTATGTTAAGAATATGATTTAGTAGAGATTATACTAGTCAATGCACTGTATAATGGTTCATATATTTACGATGCGTGAGTGTAATGCTGCGTAGGACATCACACGCAGCTATTGCGTCTCGATCGCAAGTTCGCGTTATTCGGCAAGAGAAAAACAATTACGATAGAGGGCTGAAGGTATGCAAGAAAGACAGTGAAGCAAGCCAGAATGAGTTAAAGTCTGTTCTTGAACAGATTCAAAAAGAAAGTGGACCATTCAAAATTAAGTTTGACCACAAACAATGAATGACTTGAAATTTAAGAGAGTGGTGTATCATCATGGTGCACTCATAGGCCCCGATGTCCATACAACTTATTTGCAAACATCTTTCAAACAATAGAAGTTTGACACAAATAATGGTAAGAAACTGTGTGGTGTTTTGCGATGGGCGAAAAAGTAAAACAATTACTTTCCAATTTTGCCGCCTGCTATAACAAAGCGCATCCAGAAAACAAAGTGGGTGCATCATCCTTCTATGCCCACCGACCGAAACATGTAAAGACAAAGGGAGAGTATTGTGAGAACATTTAAAATAAAATAAACTGCATCAACTACAACACATGAGGGGCAAGATCAATCAAAGATGTATATGGTATATCCAACCAAACCATGTGCCCTAAACAATCAGGGCAGAAATGTCATCACCCTGATTGTATTCATTGTAACAGATGTGGAGTACATCAACTGGATACTGTTCTACAGTCTTTACTGACAAGATCGTGGAATGGAAGTGCTGGGAGATGGTCACCACAACAGTGGTGTATGGTCAGTCTTATGGGACATTGGAAGCGAGTTGCCATTGCTGATGAAATATACAACATTCTAAATGTCATTCATTGCAATTCACACACCGGATATAAGAAGTTGTTTAATAAGGTAAGTTTAGAACCAAGTTCTGATTCATTCAATGAATTTTTCCTTTTTCATGTAACCTCATATGGCGTGGGTTGTTAATATAGAAGATGTAGCGAGCGATGATGATTTTGGTCACAGATATCCAAAAGGAACTAAAGTTATCTGCGGCTATTATCATGAGGCAGAAACCGTGTCCAGGAAGAGTCAT
This sequence comes from Ophiura sarsii, assembly GCA_035610835.1. NCBI lineage: Eukaryota > Metazoa > Echinodermata > Ophiuroidea > Amphilepidida > Ophiuridae > Ophiura > Ophiura sarsii. The sequence continues at coordinate 25,292,798 of CM069451.1, read as the reverse complement.
AGATACAAGGCCAAGCCTGAATCAAAGGCAGTTATTCCAAAAGACTGTGTACTTTATTTTGGATTTGAACTAGTGAAAATTGAGTCCTCTTGGGCAATGAAGACTATGTAGACATTATTTATGTGTGCAATTGCAATGTAGCGCGCAATGTGAGGTGCATCTTGCATTGAGACAATTTAACTAACTAGAAAGTAAGGACATTTCCATGGTTTGATAAGAAAAAAACATTGACATTTAGATTCATACTCTTTCTTAGTATATTAACCCTAACTCTACCCCTTACTTTTTTCAGAATTTTTTCTTCAACGTGGAAAATCGACCAAAATATCCCCCCGGGATTTGATCCAGGGACGTCTCGCACCAGAGGCGAACAATTCCAGGCTAGTTTGCACAGTATATTGCGCAAACTATATGGGCTGGGTCCATTTTTTCATCAAAAAACTTCCACGCCGGGTGGTACCAACGTGCCCAGTCGTGGGATTTTGGGGTATATGGTAGGGTTAGGGTTATGGAGCTTTAATATGATGATGCAAATGAAAATGGTCATGTTTAATGCACATTGAACAGTCTCAAAAAATCTCACAAATTTTCAACGTTAAAAAACCCCTGATTGTTTGCGCTACTGCATCACCAATATGAAAAGTAGTAGCACCCCATAAGTATACAGCTTCTGGAAGAAAATTTCACGAGGAATTCAAATCTGATGAGATATCAATGATAGGAGCTAAGGGGGGAGAGAGATATACATCTTGAAAGTTTCTCTTCTTTTCTTTTTTTCTTCTCATGTATTATCAGTCATAACATGTTACCACTTCACCCCATCAAATTTTAAATGCCATTTTTGAATTCCTCATGACATTTTACTTCAGAAAATGTATACTTTTATGGGGGTAGGGTTAATACTTGTGACGATGTGCTGAAACAAACTCGGAAGGTGTCATACTTTCAAAATCTCGCCACACAACGCTTAGGGTGGCGAGTTCAAAACGTGTGGCCCTTAAGGCGAGTTTACAGTCAAGTGGAACCACAAAATATACAGACATTAAAGTAGATGAATTGCCTGGTGGGACCGCTGAAGATTATGCGTAGCACATTTGTGATACTGTGGATAAGTCATCTGAAACTATCAGGACATTAGAAAGACTGTGATAGGGAATATAACTCACACCCTAAGTGACAGGTGTGCAGCTAACCAAGCTAAAATCATACGTAAACGTACCAAATTCCAGATCATCAGAACAATGCGATTACGAGAAACATCATCTGATTACTGTTACAGTTGCTTATTATTATTCAAACCACACAGCAATGAAAGCAAACTATTGCAAGGGTACAAATCAGCGGAAGAGGCATTCATTGCTGAATATGCCAACTTTGATGAACGATCCATTATTCAGTCCAACTAAGGGGGGAGAGAGATATACATCTTGAAAGTTGCTCTTCTTTTCTTTTTTTCTTCTCATGTATTATCAGTCATAACATGTTACCACTTCACCCCATCAAATTTTAAATGCCATTTTTGAATTCCTCATGACATTTTACTTCAGAAAATGTATACTTTTATGGGGGTAGGGTTAATACTTGTGACGATATGCTGAAACAAACTCGGAAGGTGTCATACTTTCAAAATCTCGCCACACAACGCTTAGGGTGGCGAGTTCAAAACGTGTGGCCCTTAAGGTGAGTTTACAGTCAAGTGGAACCACAAAATATACAGACATTAAAGTAGATGAATTGCCTGGTGGGACCGCTGAAGATTATGCGTAACACATTTGTGATACTGTGGATAAGTCATCTGAAACTATCAGGACATTAGAAAGACTGTGATAGGGAATATAACTCACACCCTAAGTGACAGGTGTGCAGCTAAACAAGCTAAAATCATACGTAAACGTACCAAATTCCAGATCATCAGAACAATGCGATTACGAGAAACATCATCTGATTACTGTTACAGTTGCTTATTATTATTCAAACCACACAGCAATGAAAGCAAACTATTGCAAGGGTACAAATCAGCGGAAGAGGCATTCATTGCTGAATATGCCAACTTTGATGAACGATCCATTATTCAGTCCAACTTTGCACAGCGTCTGACAATAGCATCAGGAGGATTCGCTTTACAAGAGAACAACTAGCTGCATTTGTAGCCCCCTTCAACACATGAACCAGATAACTTGGAAACAGATTAGTCATGTCTGAATTTATACTTTTCTTCAAATAATATTAACACAGGAACAACAGAGAAACAATACCAATTCCTGTAATGTACAACATGACCTACATAGTGATCAAGAATGGATTCTAAGAGCATCATGTTTGCTTTCCCCAGCTGAACTAGAACATCAAGTAGCCAATCTTAACATTCATCAGAAAACAGTGTTTTCAAATATCACTGCGCATTACACAAATCAGATAAACTACCCATTAAGAATATGTTGCACGGGTGGTGTGGGCACGGGAAAATCATTCTTATTAAAAACTATAGTTGAATGGGTAAATTTATGCTTCCCATCTGCAGAAGGCACTCAGTCAGTAATTGTAGCTGCCCCTACTGGAGTTGCCGCCCACAACATACATGGTTTCACACTTCATTCTGTGTTCAAATTACCTGTCCAGCATGGATACCAACCACAATTTTACGAACTTTCACACTGGCAACAAAACACTCATTTTGTGGTTACTGGTCTCAAGAAAGGTTTGCTCCCACTTGCCAATGGCCCAAAGATACACATATTGCAAATATTTTTGTCGTGACTTGTTTGTTATGATTGATAATCATACTTCATACTGTTTTTCTTTCAACAGAATGAAGGACTTCTTTTACACAAGCGGGCGGATGTACTTCAATGCATACAGCAGCGTGGTTACTGGTGTTAAGAAGGGTTTGCTCCCACTTGCCAATGGCCCAAAGATACACATATTGCAAATATTTTTGTCGTGACTTGTTTGTCATGATTGATAATCATACATCATACTGTTTTTCTTTCATCAGAATGAAGGACTTCTTTTACACAAGCGGGCGGATGTACTTCAATGCATACAGCAGCGTCATGAAAGTAAACAACATGGTTATAGTGCCGAATGACACCTTGGCAGAGGCACAACTTGCGTTTGAGAGACACCATCCACAATTCACGCAGCAAAAAGGTCTCCAACAAAGACCAGAGTTTCCTTGAAAGGAAAAGTGACCAAGGTAAATATAATATTGATATGCCACCTCATCTTTAGTCTATCTACTGTAAAAGCCAATATTTTTGCGCATTTCGATATCATAGACATTTCTCGAATTGTTTTTTTCACGGGCGACCTTCTGGATGCATTGCATGAATGTTGAAAACCATATTTTTGCGGAAAAATATTTTGCAAAAATGTCAGCTTTTACAGTATCTTACTTGAGGCACACCTTATCATAGCTTTGCAAGCTGTATCTTCTGTGTAACTATAGTACATTCCGTCATTTAGAGTCAGCATCGTAAATATCGTCCATCAGGAATATATGCACACATCACATCACAATTTAGCATTCATATATCGATATAAATTTTGGATAAAGCTCCAAGAACAAGAACGACAACGATAAAACCCCAAAGTTTGACGGGCAAGTCTCATTTCAAATTTTGAAATATTACAGATGGTGCATGTAAGATAGATGCTAATCTGGAGAACAATAGGTCAACTCTGACCATAACGTTGGACCTTGTCCTGAGGTTTATCACCGGAGCTAGCACTATTCCACCTTGTGGATTCCATAAGCAGATTATAGATTTCTATACGCCTACAGAGGGAAAGTCGTAAATGGATTTATCAAAGTTGTGCCTGCCTAGATTGTAGAGGTGGTGGATATGGATTACCTATGGGTCAAGCCTCACGACTTCCACAGCACAGGGTGTGTGCATGTGCACATAGACAACATTTGTAAGACAACACATGACAATCAAACACTCACACAGAATGTTGATATAATCACTGTAAGCCATGAGGATGTGAACGTTGTCAGAATGATGCTCAATGCATCCCAAAATGAAATAAACACATTGACATCTACATACCACAATGTACTAAAACAGCTTAGAAATCAGCAATCAACCAGTACCTCGCAGCTTGATTGATATAGATTTCTATATGCCTACAGAGGGAAAGTCGTAAGTGGATTTATCAAAGTTGTGCCTGCCTAGATTGTAGAGGGTGAATATGGATTACCTGTGGGTCAAGCCTCACGACTTCCACAGCACAGGGTGTGTGCATGTGCACATAGACAATGTTTGTTAGACTAACACATGACAATCAAACACTCGCACAGAATGTTGATATAATCACTGTAAGCCATGAGAATGTGAACATTGTCAGAATGATGCTCAATGCATCCCAAAATGAACTAAACACATTGACATCTACATGCCACAATGTACTAAAACAGCTTAGAAATCAGCAATCAACCAGTACCTTGCAGCTTGATTGATATAGATTTCTATACGCCTACAGAGGGAAAGTCGTAAGTGGATTTATCAAAGTTGTGCCAGCCCAGATTGTAGAGGTGGTGGATATGGATTACCTGTGGGCCAAGCCTCACGACTTTCACAGCACAGGGTGTGTGCATGTGCACATAGACAATGTTTGTAAGACAACACATGACAATCAAACACTCACACAGAATGTTGATATAATCACTGTAAGCCATGAGGATGTGAACGTTGTCAGAATGGTGCTCAATGCATCCCAAAATGAACTAAACACATTGACATCTACATGCCACAATGTACTAAAACAGCTTAGAAATCAGCAATCAACCAGTACCTCGTAGCTTAAAATGGAACTGTGTGAGCTTCAGCAGCTGTATAACGATTCCTTAAAAGCATATTATGTGATCTTTCCAGGGAACGCCCTCAACATCGAAAAAAAAATTGAAAGCAGATTTTCCTGCAGATTTACATTTCTGATCATAAATCGTACATACATTCCAAGTTACAGGGCGATACAATTCTTAATTACTTCAAAATCATGGTTTTAGAGTGAAAATAAACTGTTGTGTTAACAAGACAGTTTATATTTTCACTCTAAATTTACTATAAAACCATGATTTTGAGGTAATTAGGAATCGTATCCATCTGTAACTTGGAATGTATACGTACGATTTATGATCAGAAATGTAAATCTGCAAGAAAATGTACTTTCTAAAAAAAATCATGGATAGAGGGCGCTCTCTGGAAAAGATCACATAATATGCCTTTAAACACAGTGCATGAATACAAGCAGCAGCTGTATAATGATTCATTAAACACAGTGCATGAATACAAGCAGCAGCAGCTGCTGGAGTCCACAAAGACATCACAGGCATCCAGCACTACTCTTCAGGATATTATTCAATCACATGCGAACAACTTAAAAGAGAAGCAAAAACAAATTCTCCGATTGGACGCCACAGTAGGACTTCTTCGTGAGGAAAATCACCGTCAAGAGGAAGAAATTAAAGCCCTACATGAAGAAAATTCAAAGCGGTACTTCACAGGAAGGTGCAGAAAAACGTAAACAGTCTTTGAATTTGAGCATTAATGACGATGTTATATTCAGGTCAAAGTCAGCGGAGGTTGGGAGACAAAGTTTATATGTGGGTAGCGTTTTGGAGAAAGTGGACAATCATAATTATGTGGTGAGATCGGAGGTACAGGAGAGGACATGCAGGATGTCATGGCAGGACAATCAGGGGTGTACTTTCGCGACATCCTGCGAGAATCCAAATGGATTCTCGCAGAGGAATTTTGCGAGAATCCATGGATTCTCACAGAATATTTTTGCGAGAATCCTTTTTACTGAATTTAAATTCCGCATTTTAAACATTTATTGTACTATTGTATACTTAGAAAATAATAGTACACAAATTGAATCAAACACTTCTTAAAATTAATTAAAATAATATCAAGAATAAGGCTATAAGCTTGCATAACTTCCAAATTCTGACAGTTTTTTGACTAAGGGTCAAATACCAGTCATCTAAGGTCCTGTTTTGGACTTTAAAAAAAAGAAAAAAGTTTTTTAAATTTTTTTTGTTGGCGAGAATCCACCTGGATTCGCGGGGTAGTGATTTTACGCGAATCTTTACGCGAATCGATTCGCGGATTCGCGCCGAAAGTACACCCCTGGACAATCCACACAGAGTGGCCGATTTAGTGTTGGGTGCATTAGATTTTAGGAAGGGGATGACCGTACTAATTTCATGGAAAGTGGTAACAGGATTTATCAAAGTTGTGCCTGCCCAGATTGTAGAGGTGGTGGATATGGATTACCTGTGGGTCAAGCCTCACGACTTCCACAGCACAGGGTGTGTGCATGTGCACATAGACAATGTTTGCAAGACTAACACATGACAATCAAACACTTGCACAGAATGTCGATATCATCACAGTCAGTCATGAGGATGTGAACGTCATCAGAATGATGCTCAATGCATCCCAAAATGAACTAAACACATTGACATCTACGTACCACAATGTACTAAAACAGCTTAGAAATCAGCAATCAAATAGCAACTCTCAGCTTGAAACAGAACTGGAATGATGAGTGGAGCAGTTGGATTACATTTACTGACAGCATGACCTTATCCAGGAGGACAAAGTTTAAGATCAGAAATAGAGGTGGGCTATATAATATCAAGTGACTGGTTTAAAGGAGAACAGGAAGTATCAGTTCCGTTATAAGGGGTCGAATTCAGATTGCTTGGATTCTACTGACACTGCTGCCACGGTTTCAGGTTGCTTGGATTATTCAGATAATTTCGAACACTGGATAAGAGAATGTTGATATCATCATAGTCAGTCATGAGGATGTGAACGTCATCAGAATGATGCTCAAAGCATCCCAAAATGAACTTACGTACCACTATGTACTAACACAGCTAAATCAGCAATCAAACTCTCAGCTTGAAACAGAACTGGAATGAGTGGAGCAGTTGGATTACATTTACTATGAACTTAACACATTGACATCCACGTACCACAATGTACTAACACAGCTAAATCAGCAATCAACTAGCAACTCTCAGCTTGAAACTGAACTGTGTAAGGTTCAGCAGCTGTAGAATGATTCCCTGAACACAGTACATGACAAAATTGGTATAAGTACTGTGTTGATAAAAAAAAAAAGATTTATATAGAATTTAAAGGAAGACGCCACTAGTCCGAAGAGGGGGCAAGGGTTTTGGTGTGAAGGAAGCCGCTGGCCATAGATACCTACTCCGACCAACAACATAGCTATCAATTAAATAACTAAGCACATGGGGAAAGGGTTCATTAGAGCTTTCGACGCAGCTACGACGACATTGGGACGCTCCAACCAAAAATAAACTCTACCAAAATGCCTAAGAGTAAAACCTCTATCTCAAAGGCAGACAGCAGCCATGACGCATCGAGGAGGTACTGCCCTGAGTGCAGGTACTCCACCCACCAGCGGGAAAGCCTGTCAAGACACCTAAGGTGATGCCACAACTCCAGATACAGCCCAGGGAGATGGAGGTAAGAATGAAATTTACAGATCTGCAAGGGGGATAATGGCATGTAAATATATTACTGTTCTATGTGTTTTATTAATTTGTAACCTTTTTGCTTTCATTTTTGCTTAAAGATGCCAATACTAGTACCAATGAAGATGGAGGTAAGGAAGATGGAGGTAAGAATGAAATTTACAGATCTGCAAGGGGGATAATGGCATGTAAATATATTACTGTTCTATGTGTTTGATTAATTTATAACCTTTTTGCTTTCATTTTTGCTTAAAGATGCCAATACTAGTACCAATGAAGATGGAGGTAAGGAAGATGGAGGTAAGAATGAAATTTACAGATCTGCAAGGGGGATAAAGGCATGTAAATATATTACTGTTCTATGTGTTTGATTAATTTGTAACCTTTTTGCTGTCCCTATTTTTATATTTCACAGGTGCATTCGTGCAACAATTGCAGGGCGTGCAACTTTGAGCAGGGAGTACAAAACAACTGCCTCAACTGTAACTGCCCACATGGGCCCTCTGGGCAGCAATTGCAAAATGAAACTTCTGGTGATTCAGTTGATATGAAATGGATCGCTGAGAATGTAAAGAGAAAGCGGCAGAGAACAGTTATGCCACCAAAAGAATGGCGCCCGTAATAAGAAGCAGAAAACGGACGACCTGTTTGGGACCGCTGTCCCTATTTTTATATTTCACAGGTGCATTCGTGCAACTTTTAGCAGGGAGTACAAAACAACTGCCTCAACTGTAACTGCTCACATGGGCCCTCTGGGCAGCAATTGCAAAATGAAACTTCTGGTGATTCAGTTGATATGAAATGGATCGCTGAGAATGTAAAGAGAAAGCGGCAGAGAACAGTTATGCCACTAAAAGAATGGCGCCCGTAATAAGAAGCAGAAAACGGACGATCTGTTTGGGACCACTGTCCCTATTTTTATATTTCACAGGTGCATTCGTGCAACAATTGCAGGGCGTGCAACTTTTAGCAGGGAGTACAAAACAACTGCCTCAACTGTAACTGCCCACATGGACCCTTATCTGGGCAGCGATTGCAACCAAAACTAAAAAATAAGACAATTACTTTCCAATTTCGCTTGTATACAAATAATGCACCACTATGTCCACATGAGGTTGAGCAGTTTTGGGCAGTTGTGCCTCAATTGTATGGAATATGGGACTTGGTTTCCAATTAACCTTCTGGGGAATTCACTCAAACTTAAATTCCATATGCTGACAGTCAAGGTACCCGTCAAGTTCGCTGTACGGAGGTCCCATTATCATTATTTTTCCACAACAATTGACCTCGTGGAAAATGCTTCATCCGAAAAAGAAAAAAAGAAAAAAAGTTTTAAGTTAATGTCTTTATATCATCATCAAGAGTTTTGGGCATTTTATACCACTCTATCAGACCCATTTAATACCTTTGCTGTCATTTCATGGTTTCCTAAAACTTGAGTAGGTGTCAAAAACATCCCGTATTGTTCTCGCTTTTTAGCCACTTGAGAGAACATGGTTCCTCACAGTTCGTCGGGGGCCTCCACATTTTGGCCTTACCCAGGGCCCCAAAAAAGTTGGTTAGCTTTGTCCACAAAAATTGGGTCAAAAAAGTGATTTTCTCAAAAAAAATCAACATTTTTGACAATTTGATGCCAAATTTGGATTCTCTGATCCATTTCCTTTCCAAAATTGTATACTTATATACACATTTGAGTCATAGTTCAATAATAATAGCACTCACAAAATTCTAAATAAAACCTTCCTTAAGCCCCCCCCCCCCTAAACACTCCTGATCCAAGAGGATACGGGTGGCACCCTATGATTATCAAGTGGTGCCTGAGCATGTATCTGTCTTCATCAAAAGGTTATGAAAACCTCAGAGGGTCCGGTGTGATGAAGCTGCCCAACAAAAGCACACTCCAGTCCTTTATTCACTGGACACCATCAACAATGGCTTCACGGTTTACAGCCCGAGACAACTTTGCCGTGAATTCAAAATGGGCGAAAGGAAAGAGCACCAAAAGTATGTTGTTATCATCCATGACGAGATGAAGGTTAAATCTGACCTAGTTTACAACAAGGCAACTGGTCATCTGATTGGATTTACCTAGCTAGAAGGGAGTAAAAGTATGTTGTAATCATCCATGATGAGATGAAGGTTAAATCTGACCTAGTTTACAACAAGGCAACTGGTCAACTCATTGGATTTACCTAGCTAGAAGGGTTTGAGGACCAGCTTCGCATTTTCGAAGCCGAAATACAAGATGAGAGGGAGTAAAAGTATGTTGTAATCATCCATGATGAGATGAAGGTTAAATCTGACCTAATTTACAACAAGGCAACTGGTCAACTAATTGGATTTACCTAGCTAGAAGGGTTTGAGGACCAGCTGCCACTTTTGAAGCAGAATTACAAGATGAGAGGGAGCCTGAAAAAAAACCTCACCACAATCTCTGTTTCCAGGTCAGGGCACTTTTCTGGCATTTCAGTATCCCCTGGCACACTTCCCAACAACCAACACAAAGGGCACTGAAATAGTCAGTTTATTTTGTAAGGCGGTGGGGGTGTTAGAGCTTGCAGAGTTGAAAGTGCTTGCGGTAACCTGCGATGGTGCATCAACCAACAGAACATTTTTGGACATGCATGGAAAGTCCAGTCCAATTGATCCAATCTTCAAACCCACATTGCCATATACAGAGGGATACACCCAAGAGCTTTTTCTCCTCAATGACCCACCACACCTTATTAAGTGTGCCTGTAATGCCTGGGGAAACAAAAAGAGGATGCTGTGGGTAGGTTAATATTTGTAATTGTTTAGTCCTTCAGTGGAAGCAGTTCATGGACCGCAGTGTTAGAAATGCCCCGGACTGCCCTCTCTCATTTATACGAAACTCGCTCAGACTATAGTAAGTATGTTATAATATTACCTATACCGTATTATACCTAATAAGCGCTAAGCCCTAATAAGCGCCCACCCCTGAATTTTTAAATGACTTTGAAAGTATAAACTATTAACCGCCCACCCTAAAAGTTGAAAAGTTTAATTTATATGATGCGATTATTGTGCACGATGGCACAAATAAATGTACCAGTGACGACGAGGTCGAGGAAGGGGTAAAGGTCTGAATACCCTTCTGGACAATATCAATCAAAGAGCACCTAATACCCTGAAGGTTATTTCATCAGTCATTCCCCGGATTGACAACAACAAAGAGCACCAATCCAGAGTTGACCGATTCAACAAAATGATGGCAGAGACGACAAAACAGAAAGGCTGTATATACGTCGACAACGACACAAACTTTAAGCTCAGAAATGGCGACATCGACTCCAACGCATTGAATTATGCCTAATGGCAAGTCAAGCCACCAAACGAGGTGTGTTCGGCTGGAAGCATGAGGGTTCGGCTGGAAGCATGAGGGAACACAGGTCACAACGCCCAATGGTGGTGGCAAATACAAAATGGATATCAAAAAGAAGGCCACAAGGAAGGAGTTAATGGCGATATTGACAACACACTTTATGCCTAATGGCAAGTCAAGCCACCAAACGAGGTGTGTTCGGCTGGAAGCATGAGGGAACACAGGTCACAACGCCCAATGGTGGTGGCAAATACAAAATGGATATCAAAAAGAAGGCCACAAGGAAGGAGTTAATGGCGATATTGACAACACACTTTATGCCTAATGGCAAGTCAAGCCACCAAACGAGGTGTGTTCGGCTGGAAGCATGAGGGAACACAGGTCACAACGCCCAATGGTGGTGGCAAATACAAAATGGATATCAAAAAGAAGGCCACAAGGAAGGAGTTAATGGCGATATTGACAACACACTTTATGCCTAATGGCAAGTCAAGCCACCAAACGAGGTGTGTTCGGCTGGAAGCATGAGGGAACACAGGTCACAACGCCCAATGGTGGTGGCAAATACAAAATGGATATCAAAAAGAAGGCCACAAGGAAGGAGTTAATGGCGATATTGACAACACACTTTATGCCTAATAGCAAGTCAAGCCACCAAACGAGGTGTGTTCGGCTGGAAGCATGAGGGAACACAGGTCACAACGCCCAATGGTGGTGGCAAATACAAAATGGATATCAAAAAGAAGGCCACAAGGAAGGAGTTAATGGCGATATTGACAACACACTTTATGCCTAATAGCAAGTCAAGCCACCAAACGAGGTGTGTTCGGCTGGAAGCATGATAATAATTTGTGCAATAAGGTCCCATCACCTCCCAAGCCAAGCAATGTATTTACAGCTCGTCTACTCACTGAAGGACCGACCTCTCACCAAGACTGCCCAAAGAAGAAATGACTGTTATGTGCATTTGGTCCTACAGCAAAGATGATTTCTTGAGGTACCCTATGAGCCTTACTCGAATTTAGAATAGCGACGTAAGAGGGAGACAAATAGTCTTAGTCTACCCGAAATCGATAATTTAGTCCTACAGTTTTCGTTGAATTCAAAATTCAAAATGGCAACCGTAAATGCAGTACCGTTGATTGTAAATCCAGGCAGATATATTCAAAGGCAACGACTTGATTTTCTTACACTGTGTATCTGAACAACTTGAAATAACCTTAACGAATATGCCGATCGTCTCATCGCAGACCAGACTTATTCATGTATCTTTACCAGGAGATGGAAAACGCTGCATTTTACTTATGGCATGCACCAATGATTCGACGAACGTCAAGCAACATTTTGACGTTCCAAAATTAATCAAAGTACAAAACAGCTGTATAGCAGAGGTAATTTACTTTCTTCTTTTTTAAATGATCTTTTAACTCTAATGCAACTTGAAACTCCATATTTATCAAATAGGCTAATAAAGCAGTAAGCTTATTTTAAGCTAAACCTTTGAATTGCTGTAGCGTGTAAATAAAAAGCGGTAATTGTTCAAATCAAGTTTTGGAATTGATCTCTTTTTGGTCTCAAACTCGAGATCTATTATTTCAATCTTCAGGGTGCGAGGCAAATGAAACTATTGAAAAGTAATGATTGACTCTGTTTTTAATCTCAGTTTTCGACTTTAGCTTTGGATGAAAATAGAATCAACGCCATAATATTTGAGAATTAGTTTCCATTCAAAAATCAATACAAACACAACACACACACATTCCAAAAGTCAAACTGCGGCGGGCGAGTGAGTGACTCAAAATACATGGCCTCTTTTATCAAGCTTCTTATAAGTTACAGACATCATTTCCTTACCAACATTCCATTTACTTACATTTGTGTGATACTGAATAGCGAGTAATTTTCGTGAGGTTTGATTTTCGTGTTTAATTTCAGAACCGCGAATTTAAATGTTTTCTCAAAGGAAATGCAGAAGATCAAAGCCAAGTGGATGTCATGTGATCACACCTTCAAAGTAGCAGGTAAGTGTATCAACAAATCAATGTTTAACCCCCTGGGCACTACCGGCTTATTTTACAGTGGTTCTGATTGGTGTATTGCAAGATATACTCATTTGAATAGCCAATTAAAATGCAGCTTGTAAAATATTTCACTCAATCTTTATCAGGGATACAATTATTCTAACACTGTCTCTGATTGGCGCAATAAATGATGTATCTATCTTTCTGACCAATCGGCCGGTAGTTCTCAGGGGGTTAAGTTTGGGGTAATAACCCTTGTCGGTTATCCCACTGACCTGATAGACGAACTGATAACACACTTTAGGCGCTGTGACACGCTTCAAAAATTCATAAGAACATTTGGAGTTTATTGGATGTCGGTCGGGATACATACGTATTGACGAGAAATATGATTTTGGAGGTAACTAGTAATAGTATAACTTTTGTCTGGCATACACTCTTAGAAAAAGGGTGCTTCAGGGTTAAAGGTTCTTTTAGTTTAAAGAACCCAAAAAACGTCTGTAGAGAACCTTTAGAGGTTCTAAAGACGCATTTTTTTTTTAACCTTTAAAGGTTCTATAAAGGGTCCATATACGGGACAGCCAAGAACCCCTGAAGCACCCTTTTTTCCAAGAGTGTAGGCCTAGGCCTATATAAAAAGCCAATATTGATCGGAAATAAAGTAATTGCTTTCAATAAAATATTAGTCAAAAGTACACACCTTCGAAAATTGGAAAAAAGCCAATTCTGAGTGGGGGCACATCACCCCCCCCCCCCCCCCCCCCCCCCCCCCCCGCCCCTGTTCGAGCTTTTAAACAATCTATACTTAAATCAGGAAAATATGCTCAACTTCTTTCTTGCATTGGGATAAAAACAAAATATTGATTGGATATGAAGAGGTGGCTTTTCGATAAAATGTTGGTCAAAAGTATACACCGGATCGCACCAAATGAGTTCGAAAATTGAAGAAAAAAAATCAAATTCTGAGGGGCACATCCCCCCTCAGACAGACGCCCCCTGTCCGAGCTTTTAAACCATCTATACTTAAATCAAGAATATCAGTAGGGGAGATGCGGGAGAGTTGAGCCATTTTTTATATTTTGTGTCACCATATGCGGAAGAAAAGTACAAACCTGTAAAAAATTAGTGTAAGATAAACTTTAAAGTGTTGTTTTCGTTGTGAAACAATAACAGTTGGGATAGCAGTTAAGGCTTATTTATACAAAAGGTTTGAAAAAAATGGCCTTTGTCCTATTACCTTTCTGCAATTAATTGGTCCAGTGCTATTTTATAATGCAGGGAGTCACATTTTTAGAATTTCATTTCACGAGCGCTCCATTTGGAAATTCAATAGAGCCTGCCGCCGATCGGCGACATTTGTCCAGCTTTGATCGCCTTGCTTTTGACTCGATCGTTTCCCGTAATAACGGTCAAAGGTCACTACAAATGCGCCGTTTTGTGAATGAATTTATCGGGTGTTCACATACACATTTGTTCACATACACATTGCTGTGTTTTTTTACCTTTTTCCTAAAATCGTGTAAAATAATTTGTGTTTGGCAATGCCAACAAAGGTCGGCCGGTGCTGCATTTGTGGCATACAAAAATCGAACCGCTGGTACCCTCGTGACAATTGGGAGAAACAGTTCAATTTGTGCTTCGGTGTTGACATCCAAGAAAATAACGCAATTCGTCTTCTGTGTTGCAGCTGTCAGTCGGACATCGCTAGTTTCAAAACAACTGGAAAAACCAACTTAACCAAATCTGACTCCCAAGAAAGGAAAGAGAGGAAAGCAAGGTCATAGATCTATAAGGATTGAGGGTAAAGTCAGCCACATCATGTATTATGCCGGACAACACAACAACAAGTAAGCTTACAGATGCAACTACAGACAACACAAACGAGCACGACATCGACATAGTGATCATCAGTAGAGATAAACTAGCGAGACTGAACAATGATAGTGTCAAATTAAAAGAACTCAAGACTGTGTTGCCAGCGGTAAGGTATCGCTCACTCCTGACCAAGAAGAAATATGTACAACTCTTGTAAAACATAAACTAAGCCAATCAGACCAAAAGTCAGACAGAAAGGATAGGAAGATGATTCAAGCAAGAAACAAAAGTGGCCCTTCGATAACCCTACAACGAGTTACACAACCACGCAAGAAAGCAAGTCAGGTTCGTTCAAGAACACAGGCAGAGAGAAATACAAACGCTCGAGACTACGAACAATTGGTTTCATGCCCAAGCACAGCGACACAGGAAGAGCTCGAAGAGAGCGTACTTTTGCAAAGGGCGGCCCAAATAAAGTCAGATAGGCATACATGGTCCATGGCTATGAAAGCAGCCGGTTATAATGTGCATGGCACGTTTTCACGCAAATCTGTGCTGCTGATGAGAAGCCTAATGCCAATGACACTTTGGAAACGGTTAAAAATAATTTTCTTTGACAAACTCAAGTTCAACATCCTCGGGACAGAGAAGGAGCTGTATTCCGATATATGCGAAATTTGGAATTTGAATACCATGGTGCCACCTTCAAAGGGGATGGGGCAGCAGGACCTACGGTTAGCGTAATAAGGGTAGCGGACGTGTGTCTTGTTATCAAAGAGACAGTTGCAGAACTTTGGAAATCAAATCAAATCGAGGACTTATCAAATATCAAACCTGGCAAACTATGGCTGCAAGTAAGCACAGACTATGAACATGTGATGGGCAATACAAGCTCAAAGTTTCAGGAAATGCTATTCAACGTAGTGTATTGTGTAAACATATTTATTATCAATGCGATTCTTAATGACATCCTTGTGTTTTTAACAGGGATTGTTGGGTTTGTTCGTCCTGAGGATCAAAATGGACCAAATACAAATAGCCTGTTTACTGTACTCAATGACATTGGACAAGTGCTCACATGGAAGTTTGCTGCATCAAATAAGTTTGATTCTGTCAAAAAGGAATTGGTTGACCTGAATAATAGATTTGTTTGTCTTGACGAAATGCCTCACACAATCATTGTTGGCAACTGCTGTTAATGGCGGAAGAAACGTTGTGAAGCATTTGGTCAGTGCATGAAAGTCAAATTGGACTTGTTCCATGCAGTCCAACGAGTAAGTTGCACCATATCAAATAAACTTCATGCATCTTCTCAATGTGCCAGTGATTTTGGGAGTATTTTTGTTCATGATTGTGATTCACATGTCAAAAAGCGTCAACAACCAACATTGTCACCAGAGCAAATCCTTGACAAACTTGAAGAGTGGTTAAAAAAATGGAAAAATATTAATGAAAACGGCCAACCTCTGCTGAATGCAAAAACATACGGTGAAGACGAGAAACTAAAAAGACATATAAACAAAGGGTTGTCTACCAGAAATTGATCCGTCTTGTGGTACAAATAGGAATGAACGCTTCCACTCATTTTTGAGAGCTTCTTTCGGCTCTCCATTCCCAACACGGACAACCCCAGCAGCAAAGCAGGGAGAATGACCCTCGAGAGTGAAAAGCAGAACAGCTGAATAGGTAAGATCATTCAAAGTTAAACATATTTCAGTTAAAAAGATGAAGAACTATTGCTTCTAGCCAACTATGTAAAAGATAATAGGATGGGCTTGTCTGGCAATCACTGCAAATTATGAGTGTTTACTATTGGACAAACTAAAAGTAAACTCAAAAGTAAACGCAATTCTACACACAAAAGTAAACGTAAAAGTAAACTAAAATCTAAACGTTTCTTGCATTTTGCACCGAAATGACCTCAAAGCACGCTCCAAGTGATCACAGATGTTTTCACCAGTGTGAGTGTGATATAATGGTATTGATTAAAGGCTGGGTGGAAAACAGCTTAGTTGTTGGGCACGTAACAACTAGTTTACTTTTGAGTTTACTTTTATTTTGTTCAAAAGTAAACGCTCATAATTTGCAGTGAATGCTGGACACTATTTGAAAAAGGTAAGAAGTGTTAATAACCAATTGGTGGAAAAGTGCCATGACATTTAGTTGAATTCCATAGTCGCTGACATGATCCTTGCGCACTGTACCTTGAATAAGAATTTGAATATTTCAATTCCCATGAGATTTGTGTAAAGAAAACGGCAACTCATTTTGGAGGCTCTAATGTATCGTTTCCTGTTACTGATATCAAAGTGTGTGTTTGGTTTTTCAAAAAAAAAGAGGTTCAAGCAAGTGAAACTAATTTGCGTCTGTATTTATTTGTTATGGCAAAAATATAATAATAATCATGTCTTTATTATTATTTTTTACAGGCAAACTGATACCAACTGCCATAGAAAACAAAGGCCTTGGTGGTGCAATCAAAATCTTATTTGGTTGCAGTGACTGACTGTTATGGCAAAAAAATAATTAATAATCATGTCTTTATTATTTTCTTCACAGGCAAACTGATACCAACTGCCATAGAAAACAAAGGCCTTGGTGGTGCAATCAAAATTTCATTCGGTTGCAGTGACTGACAGGCTGCCACGAATTCTCAGCTCCACTAGTATGGTTGAAGATAGCAGAAGGAATGTTGTGAGATTGGCTCTTCATGTTGCAATATTCATTGGTGGATCGCATTATGCCAGTATCAAATGTTGTCTTGGTCTTAGCTTTAAGAGAGCTATACAATAAACATCTGGTTCATATTCTTGGACCCTTAGTAGGCAATACCTCTACAGGCGATGCTAGGCGCAGAAAAATGAACAGACAGAGAACGGTATGGAATTAATACACCGAACTTCAACATGAACGGCAAGATAGTTGACTATGTGCATTGTGGTAAGAAATTGACAAATCATCTTATAATAAACATGCCTCCAAGAGACTTAATGAACTTGTTGCTACATTTTTTGTCAGATGCGGAATTTGTCTAAAATATACACCAGTAAGGAGGAAGACTATGATGGATCTGATGCAATAAATCTTACAAAGGAGAGTATTGGGTACATATGCAACACGTCCAGTGTGTGACGGACACAACTTCACACTGTAATGGATCATGGTGTGCGGCAATCAGACATAGATAGAATTGAACAGAATGAATTGGGAAAAGCGCTCGGCGATTGATGTTCCCTAAGGTGCGTGTTTATGCTAGGCGCATAAAACTGCACAGACAGAGAATGGTATGCAATTAATACACCTAACTTCAACATGAACGGCAAGATAGTTTATGTAGATGGTATCCGTAAGTGTAACAGATGTTGCAGACCAAGACGTGTGCATTGTGGTAAGAAATTGGCAAATTATCTTAAACATTCCTCCAAGAGACTTATGTAAGGAGATTATTGGGTACATATGCATTACATATATCCAACACGTCCAGAGTTTCAAAATTTGCAAGGTAACTGACATGTGTGTGAAGAACTGGCAACGCTACTTCTATCCCTCGAGGGAGATATATCTCAATGAATACATTGTCGGATTCAAAGGCCGGACATACCTAAAACAATACAATCCGAAAAAACCCACATAAATGGGGTCTTTGTGTTTGGAGCGTAGCTGATATGAAGACTGGATACACATATGGCTGGCAAGTTTTTGTAGGCAAAGGGCACCATGTGCTTGACACAGGAAAAGGTGTGACATATGATATTGTCATTAACGCTATGCGAGAAAGCTCTTTATTGGACAAAGGACATCATTTGTACATGGATAACTTTTTCTTGTCCCCAACATTGTACAAGGATCTCTCTGATCACTGGACTGGGGCATGCGGTACTCTGTGTGTAAATAGACAGTTGTTGCCCGATACCATCAAACGTGCCAATCTCAGGAAAGGTGACCCACCTGTGTTTGTTCGTGACGGACGCTTGCAATATGGAAGCTGGCAAGACAAAAAGAAAGTAACAGTTATATCGACTGGACATAATGACAACGTTTTTCAAAAAACTGTGACGGACGCTTGCAATATGTAAGCTGGCAAGACAAAAAGAAAGTAACAGTTATATCGACTGTACATAATGACAACGTTTTTCAAAAAAACTGTAAAGGACAAATCAGCCCCAAACCATGAACGTGAGGTAATCAAACCAAAGAGCATTGAGCTGTATACGCAATTCACGAGAGGTGTCGACCTGGCAGACCAGCAGATGTGGTATCTGCTTTTTGACCACAAATCATTGAAATGGTGGAAGAAGATATTTTTTGCATCATTAGAAGTAACATTTGTAAACACCGTGATTGTTTACAAAAACCGGGATCCCAACATGACAATGCAAAGAGGAAAACTATAGATGGAAACAAAAACCGATTAGAAATAATAGAGTCTACAAGATTACCATCGCAAACCAAACAAACGCGGTCGACGTTATAGCAATCCTCCGCCCATGCGAACTGTCGAGAGACATTTTGATGGCATAAACCCAAACAGATTGGCAGATGGCAAACCACAAAGGTTAGAATGCGTTGTGTGTACACCACCTGCTGGGAAGAAATGCCGGACAACAAATTGGTGCAAGCAATGCAACGTACCTGTGCACAGATACGAGTGTTTCGAGAAGCTCCACACATTGAAAGACTACAAACTTGTATGTACTGGACCAGGATCCCATCCATGAACATTATATTTATAGAATTAGAATGAGATAACATTCAGAATCACAGATATTTATTGTATATTTTTCAACGAAGAGGGCGCTTTTCAAAATATGACAATAAATACACCTTTTTTTGTGCATATTTGTATTGTCCATACCATCCTAAACAACTTTTAAGTGTACCACTTTTTGATCAAACGACAATAAACATGTGAAATATTACTTTGAAAAAGTTGTATCATTTTTGTGTGTATTTTATAATTTAAATCGGCCTGTGCAATGATGTACCAGTGTGAGCAATTCTGATCCGAAAGGGTTAAGCCAGCTTTTTGGATTTGCGCTAGCTGTAAAAACATCACGAACACGGTGAAAGCGCTAACATTAACAACAGAATCCCCTGCAGGCTGAGATCATCACAATGCATAACAACAACAAAACACTATCAAGCAGACTGATTCGGAAATCGAGACCAGCGAAAGCCAGTAGTGCCTGTTTCATGATTTGCTGGTAATTTTGAAAGCAGAGAGTTTTCCCCAGTTTTCTTGGGATGTTTTATGATATCGTGATTTTTCTGCAAGTAAGATTTGCATTTGTTGTGTAACTGTATTTTCCGTCAGTTATAATCAGGGATTATATTTTAGGAATCAGTTGGTAATGTGTGTTTCCTGTATTTTGGGATTTTTTCTTACCATGTAGCCCGTAATATACTCTGTAATGTGTCATGTTCATGTGCAGAACAAATTTAAACACATGTGATGAAGTTACATGTATTGTGACTAGAGAAGAGTTAATTAATTATGTCATTGTTTTTATTAACAATTACATTATTCAATCCCAAGAGGAAGCGAGAGGCCACCGAGAACCTTATAAAATTCAACCGTGGCCTTCTCGACAGAAGTGCCCTGGTGGAGGCGGGCCCTGAATCTGGGCAATATCAAAAGATTCAAAATCTGTTTTACGAAGTTGAAAATGAGGACAGAAACCTCACGTAGCATGAAGATATCGAAATGCGGGACATGTTGAATGTTGATAACACAAATAGTTATCGAAAACGCTTGATTCAGTCAGCGGTCTTAGTTCAGCTGTCTACTGGTAATTTTGATACCGAGCAAACGCCCCCACTGTTGTTGAATTCTGTGTCTCCGCATATGAATAACCCGCACCATTCTCTTTTTTATCCTCATGTTCATTGCTAGGTAACTATGTTTCAGAAGCGGTGAAAGAAAAAATCCGTGCATCTATCTTTGTTGAACTCGCTTTGCTACTTCCAGTGGCTAACCAAGCTAACGATTCATCTCCCAAGTACAACTTTGCAATTAACCCTGACACCCCTGGTCAGTTTTTATTGCAGCAACAGTCTAGTCATCGCCAAATTACATAGGTAATCTGGGCAATATCAAAAGATTCAAAATCTGTTTTCTGAAGTTGAAAATGAGGACAAAAACCTCACGTGGCATGAAGTTATCAAAATGTGGGACATGTTGATAACACGAATAGTTATCGAAAACGCTCAAAGAGTTAGTACTGTTGTGAGGCTAACCGTCGTCGATTTTGACAGTGCAAACCATGTGACTGATCCTCAGAATGGAGCAGAGGAGTACCACATAGAGGCCGCAGACTTTAAAATGGCTGGCCAAGGTACCCTATCCGACATAGGACTGTCGAAGCAATTGTTTATGATGCCGACTACCTATGTTCATAAAATCAATTCTGGAAACGTCATCTACCAGGGGAAGAAGAGACAATCTTAGTCTTAACAAAGCAATGCGAGTGCGGTGAAGTCATGGGGATTCATGTTGAATCTGCGGTGAAACTTATCATCGAAGAAGGAATATCTGAAAACAAAACTGTCGTGAGGCTAACCGTCGCCGATTTTGACAGTGCAAACCATGTGACTGATCCTCAGAATGGAGCAGAGGAGTACCAGATAGAGGCCGCAGACTTTAAAGCGGCTGGCCAAGATACCCTATCCGACATAGGACTGTCGAAGCAATTGTTTATGATGCTGACTACCTATGTTTATAAAATCAGGCCAACCTTCTGGAAACGTCATCTACCAGGCCTTAAAGAGATTTTTCTTGCAAAGTCGGGTAATATGATTGAACATTCTTTAGCATCAAAGATACTACAGCAACACAATAAGAGATCTGGCTTTAAAGGAGATACCAGTTCCCGTAATCTACGGCGAACGACCGCCACAATTGCAAACGAGAAACATGTAGACGAGCAGCTCATGGCCCAAAAAATGGACCATTCTCTGAAAACACATAAATCTGTGTACATGTACAGCAAGAGGGGAAGAAGAGACCATCTTAGTCTTAACAAAGCAATTTGGGGCGTCACTAATGAAAGGTCGTTGATTATCGTTTTCTAGCAATTTCTTGCAGAACAATATCAATCATTTCAGGGTGCTGATGACCAAGCTCATTGAAAAAAGTTCAGTAAACACTAAAACTTAGAATGAAGCAACCCCATGTATACAGATCGCAGTTAAAGCCCTAGACAATGTCACCTCCTCCAAGGAGAGGAAGAGGTTAATAGTCCAGTTAAGGGAGACAAGTAACATGATAACAACAAGACCAATGCGCTTTGGAAAGGACCAGCATTGGAGTTTGCTGGTGGTGGGGGGGGGGGGGGGGGGGGGGGGGGGGTAATCTTCTTAAAGATAACCATATCCAGCAATGGAGGAAAGGTAAAATATATAGCCTGATTTACAATTCTTATAATTATGTTGTTGGGTACGTTCATCTATTTTAAGCTTGTCAAAGATGTTATTGATGTTGGATTATCGTTTTCTAGCAATTTCTTGCAGAACAATGTCAATCATTTCAGGGTGCTGATGACCAAGCTCATTGAAAAAAGTTCAGTAAACACTAAAACTTAGAATGAAGCAACCCCATGTATACAGATCGCAGTTAAAGCCCTAGACAACGTCACCTCCTTCAAGGAGAGGAAGAAGTTGATAGTCCAGTTGAGGGAGACGAGCGATAAGATAAGATAAGAACAAGACCAATGCACTTTGGAAAGGACCAGCATTGGAGCTTGCTGGTGGGGGTTAATCTTCTTAAAGATAACCATATCCAGCAATGGAGGAAAGGTAAAATATATAGCCTGATTTACAATTCTTATAATTATGTTGTTGGGTACGTTCATCTATTTTAAGCTTGTCAAAGATGTTATTGATGTTGGATTATCTTTTTCTAGCAATTTCTTGCAGAACAATGTCAATCATTTCAGGGTGCTGATGACCAAGCTCATTGAAAAAAGTTCAGTAAACACTAAAACTTAGAATGAAGCAACCCCATGTATACAGATCGCAGTTAAAGCCCTAGACAACGTCACCTCCTTCAAGGAGAGGAAGAAGTTGATAGTCCAGTTGAGGGAGACGAGCGATAAGATAAGAACAAGACCAATGCACTTTGGAAAGGACCAGCATTGGAGCTTGCTGGTGGGGGTTAATCTTCTTAAAGATAACCATATCCAGCAATGGAGGAAAGGTAAAATATATAGCCTGATTTACAATTCTTATAATTATGTTGTTGGATACGTTCATCTATTTTAAGCTTGTCAAAGATGTTATTGATGTTGGATTATCTTTTCCTAGCAATTTCTTGCAGAACAATGTCAATCATATCAGGGTGCTGATGACCAAGCTCATTGAAAAAAGTTCAGTAAACACTAAAACTTGGTATGCTGTTTTCAAAATTGGTGATTTTGTATTGATCAAAATTTCCTATACCCCGTACAATCTATTATTTACTAATACCCAATACAAAAGACTTGATATATGGCTGCCGGCCAGCGCCGGGACTTGTACTTTTGTTCCCAATTCTTTTCAAATACCATACTGCTTGTAATTCATTTACAAATCAATACACAATCTGTTAACGATATTATACAAGGTGTCCCAGAATGAGTCATATAAAAAATGATGGCTTTGGCTATGAATAGGGAAAAAAAAAGAAAAACGGTTGTGTTTCCCTCAGCGACCAACCCTAAAACCGTAAAAACTAGGGTCGCATTTTTTTAAATTTTTTTAGATTTAAATTTGATTAAAAGTGTCTAAATGTTACTATTTCTTGCTGGAAATGAATAAATAAGCCTAAATAAATGTTTTTTAGACTATTTTCACACTAGAAATATTAGTTAAATTGACGTATGGGCATATACCAATTTTGTCTTGACATAAACCATATATTTTTCAGCCCAAAAAAAATGTTGAAAAAAAAAAATTGACAAAAAAAAAAAAATAATAAAAAAAAAAATCCGGCCGACCGACCCAAATTTAAATTTTTGGCACTTGAGGGCAACACAACATTTTTTTTGTTTTTGCCTAGAGGTGGGCTGTAGTTATCATTTTTGAACACCAGCTATATTGATGACTTTTATCAATACTGATCCCATTTTTGAAAGGAAAATGGAAAAACCTCCAGGGTGCCCCAGTCAAAAAACAACATATAAAGTTAGTCTTTCTGAACAGTATTTTGATCACAACTCAGTTATTGTGGCCCAATTTTGGTGGCAATACCCACATTCTTAGGGACAAGTAATAGTCTGCGTATTTAAAAAAATCTTATGACGATGTTTCATTTGCCTAAAAATGTCATTTTAGTGTAAAATAGCCTGCGAGTGCACTGTTTAAAACCCTTTTCACATCGAAACGTCTCAAATGTTTAAAGTTAAAACATGTAAGGAGTTACATTTTAGGCATTTCCTGAAAATCTGAGTAAGTTACGATTTGTTGTTTTGAAGCTACAATATTTTGAATACCTTTGAAATTGTCCCCCATTGAATCAAATTCAAACAATCAAATGACTATGACTGCTAGTGTAAGATGCACAGCATCGTGGAACAGTACAAATGGGACCACAGACACCATCCCCATCTTAGCAAAAATAAGAAATTCAATCAACCAACGGAACAATGCAGCGGTTAAGATAGATCAGCGTAAACAGCTACACAGAATTGCAGGTGTATCATCAGACATGAAATCATGTGCTGTTGTTAAGCTAGAAAATACAAGATTTTCAGGTCTCAAGGGACAGTTAAGAGCGAGAAAAGGCCACCATAGAAAGGTACAGAAAATTGGTGACCCCAATAAGGCCAAGAAAAGAAGAAAAAAGATCCGTCTCACATACCTACATAATCAGACATGAAATCATGTGATGTTGTTAAGCTAGAAACCACAACTTTAAACCAGAAGATTTTCAAGTCACAATGGACGGTACGGTTTACAGCGGGAAAAAGCCACCATAGAAAGATACAGAAAATTGGTGACCCCAATAACACCAAGAAAACAAAAGATCTGTCTCACATACATACATTCTCCAGAAATCATGACTGTTCTGGTTTTATTGTTTTCAAGATGCAATAGCAACCGCAACATTAGGCGACCTACAACCTATTTGAAAAGAATCTTGATTTTACACTAATTTACTAGAATTACACTCACTGTGATCTACGGATGTTTATGAAGACTGTAATTTTTGGATTTTTTAACGGCAACTGTAATTGTATATTCTTGGTGTTGTGATACATATAATAGCATATGTGACGCATCATATCATATAAGGTATACCTTGTCAACCAGGCTCATTCAGAGACATAGATCAAGATAGCTTGTAATTCTTTTACTCCTTTCAAAAAATATTACTTCAATTTTCAGAAAGCATTCACTAGGAACAGGTAAATTCCGTAAAGACCCAATTTTCGTCCAGAAATGACGAGACATTTTGCCAGAACCAATTAAGAAATTTCAGTGCTCAACAGCGTGAGTGAAATCAATGCAAACTTTTTTTCTTAATTGGTTCTAGACAATTCTGGACAAGCCTAACATGGTGTGCGATGATACAGGAACCATTCAGTGACGCTACCAGGTTTCAAGCTGGAATTTACAGCAAGGGAAAACAGTTACAGAGAGGTAGGATAATTTGATATAATACATAGAGAGTGTGTGTGTATATTCCTATTTATTGTTGACTTAAAATGCAATTGAATCACGTCTGAAAACTCAAAAATACTAATCTGTGTTAATATCCTTTCTTGAAAGTCTGGCTCATGTGCGTGCAATTGTATCCCATTCGATTGCTTAAGATATCTTATGGCAGGCAAGATAGTACTGGCTGTTTTGAGGTAATATTAAGTTACAATACAAGATGATTTGTAGGTTAGTAAAATACTGTAAAAGTGGAAATTTCCATGCGTGTAATTTGCACATTTTTGAACAATTTTGCTTGTTTTTATTTTTGCAATTTTGAGCTTCCTTACATAGAAACGCACATAAAAAATGAATATATTTGCACATTTTTTTTTCGTACAAAAATTAATGTAGCGCGAAATTTTTCACTTTTACGGTAACTGAAAAGGTGGTAAATCATTTTCAATATCAAATGTATGAAACTTACACCTTTTTTTCTCCACAGGTTTCCACAACATGTCTTCCTGAGTGGTTCTTCTTCTGGTGACGTAATGTGAAGCTGATGGGAATCCAGACCAAAGATGTCGTAAAGCGACAAATTTGGAAGGATCCCTCGACGCCAATGATTGACGGCGGGGCAGACCAGGTGTACCTCCAAATCATTTGAATTCCCATTGATAACATACACAACAATATGTCTGGGTTTTTGTTTGGTTTTAATTTGACAGAAACCAGAACTAGCTGGCTGGCTAATTATCTCAATCTCTAGCTGGTCATTGTCAAGTATTTACTTGTCAATTTTATGGAATGCAAGTAACAATCTGAGGTACACCTGATCGCTGATCTTCAGCTGCAATTAACCAATTTCCAAAGACGGAAATATTGCCAGTCTACAGTCCAACCTCGGTTATCCGACCCTCTTTTATCCGGATAACTCTGTAATCCGACAGAATGATCAAAAAAGAAAATAAGTGTTTTACACCGTAATCACCTGATTTTCACACTCTGAAGCATTTGAAGGCTGTCTTTTGATGTTTTCACTTATCCAACCATTGCTTGGTCCCATCATGCCCGGATAAGTGAGGTTGGACTGTATTGCCATTTTGTACAAAACACAATCGTGCATGGGTATGTTTGGCCAGCCATAGTCCCATACAACAATGGTGTAAAAAAAGAAATTGTGAAGAAATCATAGGCATCCTGTTTGGAGTAAAGAACAATATACCATTTGCCTAGTATGAGTGATCATAGATCTGGCACACAGGCAACTGTAGTCAGTATTGTAACATAACTCTCCAAGAATAATAAGACCTTACATATATAGAGTCGCTGTGGCCCAGAGCACCGCCATCTGCAAAGCAGCACTTCATCTGATTGGATTAAAGACTATCATAAGTTTGGTTTCAACCAATCAGAGGAGGCTTTACTTTTTCAATCATCATCGTCTGAATCTATCTGTTGACTGACTTTCTGTGTGGCATTCATAACGGACAAAAGATCACCACTATCAGCGCCAGACTGTATTCTCTCCCCTGTAAAAAAAATACAAATACAAAATAAATTAGGGATATCAGATTGCTAATTGATATATGTATGTGACGTTATCAAGCAAAATCAGTCTGAAGTCGAAAATGTCTAATATTGTATAGGTTATTTGCACAGCTTCACTTGCTGACCACCCATCTCAAGTGAATGCTTAATTCTAAACATATTAGCTATTGAAGGGCTATCACAAAAATAGAAAAGAAATTCTATCCTTTGTTTGGTTATACCTCAAAATTAATATTTTTCCGACTTCTGACTGATTTTGCTTGATCACATCACATATATTATTGATTACAGTTTCTCTATCCAGGATCCGCTACAAAATATTGAGACTGAGATACTTAGGGAGCAGTTCCATTTGTACGCGATAAAAATTGCAAGAATGTTCCGGGCCCCGATGAGTTTGTTATCAGGCCCCGATGAGTTTTTTATCGCGTACAGTTGCAAGTAGCAAAGGATTATTTATATAACGAAAGATAAGTGGTCGGTATTTAAATAGAGCTTCGGGTTATTTATTCTAGTTGTAAGGTACAAATTCAGCATTTCATGTTTTTAGAGATAATGTTATTGATTATGGATGTTTAACGTAAATTGTATTATCCTCGTGTATTTGCTAAACAATGTCCCGCTCTATTTGCTAAACATACCCCAGGGTATGGCAGAAGCCTCGTATCGGGCCCCGATGTCTATTTTATCGGGGCCTGATGACTATTTTATCGCGTATCAACTTGAAAAACATCGGGTCCAAAACATATCAGGCCCCGATACAGTCGCGATAAATTTATCGCGTATAAATGGAACTGCTTCCTTACTTACTATCTTGCAAGACATTTGAATAATCTTTTTGAAATATCCTGGAAAGTTTAAACAACGTTCAACATAATCTATATCCATCCTCAAACCACATCACTGTTACTATTGCATGGTTTATTGATTGTATTCAATGGTGTGTAAATGTAAAATAAAACTGGAACATTTAAAGCTCCTTATCTAAGCTCTTAAAATTGCAGAATTACAACAAGGATGCCAATATTTGTATTATGCAATCTCTATTGCAATCAGGAAGATACCTTGAATAGCCCCACAGCTATTTATGGTGTGATTTAAGTAAGCTCATTATGTCGACTACAGTCAGCACCACTTACTTATTAGTTCTGCAATAGCCCTCTGTGTTCTTCTTTCTAACTTTTCCAACTTAGCAGCCACATCTCTCTTCAGATCCCTGAGATAGAATATAATAAATACAAGATAATCAGCAAAGCGTACATGATTGGCTGGTTCAATCTCACATTAACAGCCCTTGTGAGTTTATTATAGTTAAGGTCCGAAATTTACCGCTTTGTAACTGTTGAATTCCGCGTTTTTCCGCTTTGTAAATTTTGCATTTTTCTGTGATGTAATTTTCCCCAAGAAAGCTTAAAATTTACGATCTATAAAACCAAAATAAACACACTTTACAGAAAAACACATCATTTTTTATTTTTAGGCTTACCTTATTACTGTAGCGGCTGTAGCCGACCCTCTATATCGCCATTGTATTTGAACATTTATATTGTTTTATTCAAGACTATTTATAAATTGTATGTTTTGGACGTTTTTTGTGCATTTTTTTCTTCTTCTTTTCATCAAAAATGTCGTTTTCCGCGTTTAACCTCAATTCCGCGACTTTGGACCTTAATTATAGTAAATTTGCTATCGTGACCCATTTGACATATTTCAAATAACATACACATTTTCCTTCCGACAGTGACCCAGTTTTGCTTTCCATTTTGACAGTTAATTACCCAAAATTTACAGTTCATCATTCTGGTTTGCCAGCCTAACTTTTTCAATAGCAAGTGAAATCAGAAAAGATGTCTCACTATCGTGACAAACATTCATTCGAGACAAACACCGAAATTCAATCGTTGTTTTTTCTTCTTCCATGGAACAACGTACAAAAATCATTTTTAAGTCATGTCCATGGAAACCAAGTAACCCAACACTTTGAGAAATTTGGAACATACAATTATCACCTAAAAGCTGTTACTATAGATACAATTCTTTAATATTCCTGGCAGATGCAAAATGTGTAATGTAGACTACTTAAGTGAGCAGTAACAAGCCTGCATTCCCATAAATCATGTACCTACAGAAAAGATGTCTCACTATCGTGACAAACATTCATTCGAGACAAACACCGAAATTCAATCGTTGTTTTTTCTTCTTCCATGGAACAACGTACAAAAATCATTTTTAAGTCATGTCCATGGAAACCAAGTAACCCAACACTTTGAGAAATTTGGAACATACAATTATCCCCTAAAAGCTGTTACTATAGATACAATTCTTTAATATTCCTGGCAGATGCAAAATGTGTAATGTAGACTACTTAAAGGTAGATGACCCGATCACATTTCGATTTTCAACTTGAAGTTTTCTATTCTACATGAAAGGTCATCCTTAAAAAAGTCGTGTTCCAAAGTTTGAGTTGCATAGCTCTAATGGTTCTTATTTTACACGCACAAGATGCTGTGAACTGTACCCATTGAGTAGTACACAAACTATATCGGTGGTATACCACCATTCGCGGTAATTCGACGTTATTTCATCGATTTCTCCGTAATTATACCGATTTAAGCCGTCAAATTTCAGTATGATGATGAGAAAAATACGAGCTTTCATATGATATGAAAATCTCCGTATGTTTGAAATAATTCTGTGTTACGAAAATGTGATCGGGTCATCTACCTTTAAGTGAGCAGTAACAAGCCTGCATTCCCATAAATCATGTACCTACATGACAACAAATTAATAACCCTAACGGACCTGAATACTACAAATACTACTTGATGCGGGTCATACACACTTCACCATTCTATGATAGGCATGCCGCGGAAGAAAATCCTATGATTTTCGAAGTTCAGGTTTGATTCCTGAGGCAGGCAGAGCTGGTCTTTTCCCCCTCATTTGACCCAGGGCTTTTCCTTCCCTGATTGTTGTATTCCTAAAACCAGAGACAGAAAAATGCAAATTTTCTGGGAACAAAATGTATGCAAGTTTCCCTTCATGAATAAATATTCTCTTCAAATTTGTTGTCCCTCAAAAAGTCAAATATTCCCAGGAACCAGGTTCCGTAGTTCCCTAATTTTTCCACCCATCCCATTAGGGGGAAAGGGCGAACAAAGCTTTTCAGTGATATAAGATTTTAACAGCAACAACGAGTATGTATCATCAATTCATTAACCTAAATAGAACCTTCAACAGGTCAATAAGCCTTATCGCCAATCGGGAAAAAATCCATTGATTATCCTTTTCTGATGCATTGTGGGATCCAGAACGGGGCAGATTTTGCCCTTTTGCGATCCTACAATGCAACAGAAAAGGATAGTCATTGGCTTTTTTTCGATTCGCGATAAACTTTATTACTGCAAAATGCCCGGTGAACTTACCAATCTGGTTTCCTTGGTGCTAGGTTCATAAGGTCAACTTCCTCTATTACAGGAGCTGGTTTGGCAGCTTCTAGCTGATCTTTGATATGTGCCTCAACTGACAAAAGAAAATCACAAATAATTGAAATAACACTTCGTTGAGTATAGAAAGGGCAAATTAGGCATGGGCATCGCCAGAATTTCTTTGTCGCCATATCGCTAGAAAAAATTATTGCGACAAACGATAACGACGATAAAATAGGCAATATCAAAACCTTTCATTTCATCAATTTTTTCCTTCAAAATCCACTAATTTTTAGCTGAAATTAAGTCTTGATGCTTGCGAGTAAAGACATTGCTAGTATGCTAAATTCAGCATTCATGATGTTTTACTTGGTTTTTCTTTGGGCGAGTTTTCCTGTTGTAACGTCTGGAATTTACGTCATGGATTTTTGACGGTTGCCGTGAAGTACTCCAACCCATACGCTTTCGCTATGGGTTGTTGGCGATGCCAGGCAGCTTAGCGGCTCTTTTAATTTTATTTGGGAAGAGTTTTTTTGAAGACTTACTTCATACCCGAAAATATTGTGGCTTCACAAATCATTATCGTGATCGCGACAACACAAAATCAAAAAAGCTCTTTATCAATGACTGTTAAAAACAGTTTTAAATCCCAAGATTTTCATGACTTCCATAATATGTTCACTGCTCTAAACCCATTATGCTCTAAACCCATTATGCTCTAAATCCATTATGCTCTAAATCCATTATGCTCTAAATCCATTATGTTCTAAATCCATTATCCCAAGTATTTAAAATCCACAATTGTTTATGTTTGGCTGTCACTTTGACTTCAAAAGGCTTCAAATTTCTCTTTAATATTTTGATTAAATACCAAGAAATTCATTTTTGCATTTGAAAAAATAAAATAAAAAACACAAATCCTATTAACACTTACTTGATGCCAATTCTGATTTTGGTGCTTTCTGTTCTTTTAGCTCCTCATTCTCTGGAGTGTAGTTTTTAAAAACTGGTTTCCTGAGGGAAAAACCAAATCATACTCATCTTAGGGAAATCAGATCCAATTAAATGAACATATATATAAAGCACAAGTTGTATAATTATTTATAGAATAAAGGTATTGTTTTAAGACCGTACCCGTGTTATATTGTCTGACATAAATGCGGTCGATAGTATTATTTTGAGTAGAACAACGACGCCGCAGGCGGAGTTGTTCTACGCAAAAAATAATACTACCGCAACGCATTTATGTCAGACAATATAACACGGGTACGTTCTAAAAACAATACCTTTATTCTCATTCTTAAACAATCATACTTAAGACATTTATCAAAGAAATAAGTACATTTTATTGTCCACATTTGACAACTTTTACCCCTGCTAGGATCGAATAACCCACAAACATTCCATCCAATCCCATGCGATGAGTACACCATGCGTAAGCGTCGCCGGCATAAACGCTGGAAAGGCGCCAAAGACGCACTGCAGAAGTGCGCGTTATGGAGCCACGAATTGTGAAGGTCGGACGCACTGTTAAAAAGTAAGCCCCACCTCCCGTGTTCAATTATCTAATCTAAATGTCGCCGATCTCTCTGAGAACCAATGAGATTGCTTTAACTTTCTTAGCCTGTTTAAGAATCATCTTTATAATTCTTGTTGAAAAGCTGAGAATAAGGCGACGAAAAAGAAGAAACCGTGTTGTGAAAAAAATGAAATATTTAATTTTTTAAAAAATTGTAAATTATTTTTTGCAAATTTGAAGGAAAAAAGAGGCCAACAAAAGGATGGGTTTTTTTCTGCCTAAGGTTTGTTTAAACCGGGAATAGATGAGATAAACCTACTTCCTGTTGAATATCTTCCAATTTGCACTGTTCTGTATAAACATTTTATTGTCTGGATATTTTATACCGTATTTAATTAGAGTGCAAATTGATGCTTGAGTGATTAGCCAAAGGTGATCCATTCCAATCTGATACGACCAGGGCTGGAAAAAATGCAAAGTTTCCCTGCAAGGGAAATTCAACGAAGTTGGATTTCCCGCTGCGGCGGATGGGGTGTCTTAGGTTGCCCCCCTCAGAAGCTTAAGTTTTTTTGGAAAATTAAGGTCCAATTGATGCCATGGTGCATCATTTTAATTTTTATGTAATATTGGCTGTATATAGTGCCTATTACTCTTAAAAAAAAAAAAAATTAAAAAAGGGGGGGTGGGGGGGGGGGGGGGGGGGGGTTCCGCGAGATGGCAACATTTCCTGGCAAGGAGCTTGCCCTTTTTCCCTCTTTTCCCCGCCCTGGATATGACTGTTATTACCTTGCTTCCTCTGCATCATCTGTTGTTGCTGCTTTCTTTGCGGGTGGCTCCGATTCATCAGGTTCCTAATGCAATTGAAAGCAAAATAACAAACAAATGATGTCTTTTATTATATGGTGTAGTCTCAGGACTGGGAAGGCAAAGGAGTTTGAGGTCAGTCTAATTATTTTCTGAACTGCCAATATCTATATACTAATTTTCGGTCCCTCGCCTGATTAGATAGTTCAATAATAATTTTACACTCGCGTCCCTCTTCAACTGAAAAAGCGTGGTAATTGCGCCTCTAATAGACGAGCTAATTGGAAGGAGCTAAGAGTGCTCCTCTGTTTATGTAGTATTAGTTTTATACCTACCTCCACAACCTGGAAACGCTTGCATTTATCCCCTAGATGAACTGCTGCCCAAATTAATGCCTTTATTAAAAATCTACATAATTATTTAATTAAGAAAAATCACTTCGGACACCTATATCTCCACATTTGGCCCGATTGGGCTACATATCCCTACCTCGGCAACACGGTATCAGCCCAAACCGGGCAACACCGTTACCCATAATGCATCCTCTTTAACCATTGGTATAAAGGGGGCTGAGCACTAAGGGGCGGAGGTGGGACCAGGTTGTGGAGGTAGGTATAAAACTAATACTACATAAACAGAGGAGCACTCTTAGCTCCTTCCAGTTTATTACGTATTATTTATACCTACCTCCACAACCTGGAAACGCTTGCATAACAGACTTGCACCGAACCAGGAGGAGACATGATTGCTCATGCCCCCAACCAGTCACAGTGTGTCCGAAAAACAAACATTCCATGTCATAGAGATGAGTACAATAATACTGGCTGTAAGCCAACTGGAAAGATCAAGTCGCTCTGAATATATCATACTAGATAGGTGAAGAAGTCTGAGCTAAAAAGCGAGGAACGGCCTAGCGTGACATACATGGGAAGCAATGTAATCTTCCCCCTAAAATCGCCCCACTGTGAAATAAAGAACAGTAATGGGTTAAACACGACAAATCCAACAATTTTGGGATAAGCTAACCTCCAAAATTCTTGTGAATATAATTGTCGTAATCGGCATTTTAGTCAAATCAGGAATAGTCACGTTCGGCGTTTCAGTCAAATCAGAAAGTGTCACAATAGGCGTATAAGTCATAATTAGGATATTTGTCTAAATAGGCTTGTATCACAATAACTGCTGAGTCTAGTCTTTCCTCCTCTTTCTCTCTCTCTCCATACTAGCTAGACCTGGCTTCCACTACCCAAGACCTGAGTGGCATAGCGTCCCTGGGCAGTGCGAAGATGTAAATATATAGAAGTTTGAGCTAAAAGCGAGGAATGGCCTAGCGTGACATACATAGGAAGCAATATGCTCTTCCCTCTAAAATCGCCCCACTGTGGAGTAAAGAACAGTAATGGGTTAAACACGACATATCCAACAATCTTGGGATAAGCCTACCTCCAAAATTCTTGTGAATATTATTGTCGTATCGGCGTTTTAGATAGGTGACGAAGCATGAGTCAATAAAAGGAACGTCCTAGCTGAAAACGACATCAATATATGAAATGCAGCCTACTTCATTGGACAACAGACTGCGGAACAAGATCAGTAATGGGTTGAAAACGACATACTTAGAAAAAAATGGGGTATGAAAACCTCCAAACTTTTTGTAAAGAATAATGTCGTAGTAGGCGATCAATAATGTAGGGAAGCGTCGTAAATAGGTTTGGATCAAGAAACCGCTATGCTACGTCCTAAAAACCTCTCTCTCCTTCTCATCTCTACCTCCTCCTTCATACAACTAATTCTGACTTCCGCTCCCGAGGACTTGCGTAGCATATCATCCCCCGGCAGCGTGAAGCTGAATGTCCTTCATAACAATAAGCGAAGGAGGGAACAGTCTTCCAAAAAACTGTACTGTGTTCATGAACTCACAAAAAAGGATAGCCCCTTGGCGTGAGCACAAGAGGCTGAGAGGGCTCTGACAAAGAGCCCCCGAACTACCCTCAAGGATATAAATCACTTAATAATCTCAACCAGCCAGCCAGCCAATGTGACCTTGGCTGCTGCACTATGGGGCTTGACAATGGATTTAACAAAGAATAGTTGGACCTGACCTCGGACAAACTTGGTTCTATTTATACACCCGTTCAAAAAACCCTACCGGGCAACTCAGTCTCAGTGGTCTGCGCTCCGATATGATAATGTTAGGGAGGGATATCGGGGACGCTGAAAAATTAATGCCGCTCATGGCAAGAAAATATGATCTGAAACAAAAGGCGTAACGCCAGCCATGCTAAAAACGGAGGATCTACCGATAGATAATGCGTGAAGATCAGAACAGTGTCTTCCCGAGGCCAGAACCTATGAGAAAAAAAAGGGGGGCTTCATGGTCTAAGACACTCAGAGAAGCCGACTGACAGGGGCTCAAAGGAGACTCGTAAAGTTTGGTTAGAACCAAACAATATACTGATTACTATACTATACTATATCCCTGAATAGGGAATCAAGGATGAAAACTGAACCGACTCAGGAAAAAGAACTATTTGTTCTGTGGGATTCGAACCCCCGGTCTTCCGATTATAAATCTGATGCTCAACCGATTTCGCTAACGGAGCACTTATAAATCCAACCTAGATAATGGAGTATGAATAATGATACAAATAAGAACCGAAGTCTCTGAGCGCTGGCCTAACGCGGTCAGGCTACGCACCGCAAGCCAAAAACAGCAGACGCGCCACGCTGCCGAGGGCAGGCAAATGTCGAGCCTACGAGACCACCCATGGTGGTGACCTGATTAGAGGAGATCAACAACTCTATGATAAAAAATAGAGGGGAAAACATAACCTGAATATAACACTATAATATAATAAAAGTGTTAGATACTAGGGAGGCTAGCTTCTCACAACCACCCAGCTACTCTACTAGCCTTGGTATCAAGCTGGCCGGGTCATTCCAGCTCTACTCTTCATGTATTTAAAAGAACAAACCAATAATACTGAAAAAGTAGAAATATTCGCGAGATTTTATTTTCGCGAATTATCCTCATCCGCGAAAATAAAAACTCGCGAAAATAATGGACTTCCAATGACCTAGTTCACAATTGTTGAAGATCGCGAAAAAAAAAAAAAAAATAAGAATAAAAAGATCGCGAAATGCCTGTTAAGTGATTATGACCATTTTCGTGAAAATATCCTATCGCGAAAAAAATAAATAAAAATAGACCTTTACAGTACCGAAATTGATACTGACGAAGGAATAAAAATAATAGTTTACACTTCTACAGGGATGATGTATAGCAAAAAATATGTCGAAAACGACCAACATGTAAACAAACTAACAGATTAACGCATACCTGGAACTAGTCCTGTCCGACGACACATGTAATGATGGAGATACACTGCTCATAGTAATCCGAATTCCACCAAAAAATTCCAAGTATCTATAAGAATCCAGCAATGCGTAGAATTGACAATACTTCATCAATGAAGTCAGCTCAATCGGTTGACAGCTCCCACCCATGCCATGCTATAGTAGTGGCTACAATGTCATGCAGCGATAAACAAAGATGGGATATCCCACGCAGGAAAACGGCAGACTAATCCCATGTCCAAACCAGTCCGTGCGAATTCCTATGAACTAGGAAAATACAGTACGCTATATTCAACCGACGAAAACTGCTTATTATCGCCTGAAGAAAAGACGATTGATCATGTCAACGCACATCGAAAGATCGCCATTTATAAAGTCCAGCGCACTCTCGCTAAAACAATACCCATAATGCTTTTCGAACGCACATGGTCACGTCAGACGAAAAGTATGGATGTTAATCTCGAAAACCCAACGAATCGGATTATAGAAAACATTATGGGGGAAAACTTGGACGGATAAGGGAGCGGAGTCATACTAGTATACCGAAAAATATAGTGAGACGTATATTTGTCGTAGAAATGAGATGCGCAACTGGGTTCCCTCTGCAAAATCTCATATGGTCGAAAAAATAAGAAGTCTGTCATATGAGTAAGTGACAACAAGGGCCTTCGACCGAAAATAAAATACCTGGCTAGTCGATTGAGAATCTAAAGCTCTATCGACTGAGTGATTTCGAATCTCGAAATAGGCAAATCCTGGTCATAGACCCAGAATATCGCAGCCATCTCACATGATCTAGACCATAGAGACGGCGATTGAAAAACGTATACTCAGCAAGCTGACCGATTTCAAACGCCTACAAGCGGGCGACATACCCCCAGTAGATTAAATCGTATGGGAGGATTAAGGTAGAAAGAAATTACCCCTCTGAACATGAGACAAATACACAAAATCATCCGCCGTGGGTGATTGGTGCAGAGGAGACTATATCAGCGTTCTCTAAGGTTCAAACCTTAAAAACGCAGAAGACTAAAAATAGTAACGAGATACTGAGCCCTACGTCTGACCGATTCAGGTTCGAGCCTCAACATGGGCTTTGTTCTTGTTTGATTCATGGTTAGAAAAACGTGATTACAGACCCGACGCTCTAAACCTTAGAACCACGGAGAGAGCGTCACTACCAGGCCTACATGGCCTTGACAGCGTAGGTAATAAGCGGTCCCCTCTTTCGTGTTAAAAAAAATAACCAGTGAAGGAGGAATTGGTTTCGCAATCGAAGCCAAAACCCGCTAGACTGAGCCCACACTGTCAGATAGATGTCATAGTATATTAACTGAAAGAAACCGACTGGTCACCGACCGCGTCAGATTCGGATAGTTGAAAAGAATCAACATAATCCACCTTCTGTCCAGTAACTCTGACATAATCAAATTCAACTCATCCTCTACTTCTAAATGTAGAGTGAGACGAATCAATAGGCTGAACATATAAAGGGTGTTCAGTGGTGCAGTTAGCCCCTCGTGGCTCCACTCGCTCCTGCTGGAAAATCCCCAGAGAGGGATTAGCCTCCCAACCGAAACCAAAACCTGCAAGGTTGGGCTCACTATCAGATCCTCTAAGCACGTTAGCAGGAAACACTGATAGACCCTCATCTAACTGTGAATCAGACATCGACTGTTGGTCTGAATCGACACAGTCATCGTCTTGATCGTAATCCCACTGATCATCTTCATCTCCCTCTACATCTACAGTAGAATGAGAAGAATCAATCGGCTGAACCGACAAAGGATGTTCAGTGGTGCAGTTAGCCCCTCGTTGAATAGGAAAAGGGTTAATCTGGCTAAGATTAGCCATGCGGTTAGCCTCCCTTTGTTCAACGGCTGGGTAAGTGGTACGCTTATCCACTAGGTCAGATCCTCCTCGATAATCTTGATTGATCATCTGAGTAGGATAACTACTTCTCTCTCTTTGAGAAGCGTAGTTTCTGAACAACAACCATTCAGCAAACTCATCTGACCCAGACGGAGTAAATCGAGTTGTCTCACTGTGTGAAACATTTAACCCTTGAGTGCTAACACGGTTACGGATGTTAGCATCGGCACTCGAGCGTAACTGACTCTGATTACGTGAAACAGTGTCAAACTGACTGTTTTGTTGATCGTTAGACAACAAGTCAGATGAACGATTGACTAGATCGTTTGTTTGAGGTTTATTCAGACTATTCTGTCTCACTTGAGCCAGATCCGAATTTTGCCTAGGATCACTGCCGTGACGGTTAACGCCACGTCTGGATTCATATTCATAACTAGGACTTTTGCCTGAACCCTCAACCGAGAAACATGTCTCACGATCGATAGGGGTGACAGGTCTTACTGACTTTTTTGTTGATTGTTAAACAACAAGCCAGATGAACGATTGACTAGGTCGTTTGTTTGAGGGTTATTCAGACTATTCTGTCTCACTTGAGCCAGATCCGAATTTTGCCTAGGATCACTGCCGTGACGGTTAACGCCACGTCTGGATTCATATTCATAACTAGGACTTTTGCCTGAACCCTCAACCGAGAAACATGTCTCACGATCGATAGGGGTGACAGGACTTAGGGCACGACCCTCTTTGTTCGTGGCGTTGTGTTGTGTTAGAACACCAACCCCACGGGAGCCGGAAATCTGGCCGTGTCTTATGTTAAATGCCAGACTTCCGTTATCGTCAGATAAGCTCCCTTCATCACAACCAGAGTGCCCGACTAAGATCTCCCGCTGCATAGAAAGATCTTGAGTCTTGGTTGTGGTACGGACAGATACCTCTTTAGAAGGCTCGACATCCTGTGAAGCCTGTGAATTAACACAAGAAGAATTCAAGGACCCGTTAACCTGCAGTTGATGATTGATCGTCTGAGTAGGATAACTACTTCTCTGATCATCTTTTTCAACATAGTGAGAACGACCCTGAAGACTATCGACTTCTATGACACGATTTACCAAGGGCGTGGTGCCCTCGGGAGATTTCTTAGCCTTGTCTCTAAAAGCGGCTTTAGAATTATCTCCCGTAATACATACAACATCATTCTTAGTATGAACTAAACTAGTCTTAGAAATAGTACGGGTGGAATGGCGGGAGTCGGCCATAGTGGCGACCAAGAGGGCGTCCATATTGTCCCAATGAGTCACAGATGCCAATCGACACAGTTTGCATGGTTTAACACGATTGCACCTACGGTGCAGAACGCATGAAGGGTGTTTGTCACCCGGCAAAAGTTCGATTCCACATTTGCATGACCTCATAATAACTACCTTAATTCTGAACACACGCTAAATCAATAAGATGACAAACTAGAGTTCAAAATACCAATCCCAGAAACGCGCGCACAGAGATTAAATATATCGAATATAAACCCTGAAGGAGTAAGTTTCTTTAATAGCTAAATTGAATTAACAATGGGGAAGCAGAGCCAAGGATCACCACTGACGAAGCTTTCAAGCTATTACTATTACAGCGATTTGAACAGAAAATCCGGTCTGAAAAGAATTCAAACAGGATAAGTCTGTGAATAATCAATATCAAATCGTTTTGAAACATAAGGGTCAAAGACCTCTTCTCTAGAAGAAACATATCAATAATCAGAATATAATGTACATATAATCAATTGAAGATGTATAATGGTTAAATATAAGCAATCCTCATGTTATTGATTGAATCCAGAGCTACTAAATATCGGCTATTATGGTGGTCAAGGACCACAACAAAGGAGGGAAATCAGATCAATATGATATAATATAATATAAAACATGTTGTGATAAGAACTCCGCTAAAGTCGATAATCTAAAGACCGTAATACATACATATAAAATCAAGCTAGTGATATTTTATGACTAGTCGGTAATAGATAGAAGTATCTCTCATACCCAAAAACCCCATGAGTGTTTTCTAGTTATAAATAGAATCAACGGGAGATAACGGATATGTGTATCATGTGAAATGCATTACACATTAAAAAATATACCAACCGGGAAATGGGAATCTAATGAAGCCCATACCCACGGGATAGGAAATGTGTATCATTTTTGAATGCATTACACATGAAAAAACTATCGCGAGGATAGTTGAGAAATGGAACAGGCCGACCTCATGGTGAATAAAAAAAAACCACGCGGTCAAAGACCACTACGAGAGTCGGCCGCCATTTTCAAATTTGCGAAAAGTAAAAATAGAATAAAATTTTTTTTTTGAACCTAAGGTCCTAAAATTCATGAAAAAGACCGTCCGACGGACGGTCCAGGCATTTAAAAAATGGGACTTACGCAAATTCCAATTAAGGGCGCATAGCAATAGACT
Source organism: Ophiura sarsii (assembly GCA_035610835.1). NCBI lineage: Eukaryota > Metazoa > Echinodermata > Ophiuroidea > Amphilepidida > Ophiuridae > Ophiura > Ophiura sarsii. Next base: position 25,252,495 of record CM069451.1, on the reverse strand, counting down.
ATGCGCCATCTTTCAGGGCGAAACTTACTTGGTATGAACCTTCTGTTTAAAATATTCCACCTGAGATTTGTTAGATATCCACGGAGGAGTAGGTAAACACGTCCACCATGTTTCGCCCAAAGGTTAAAGAGGATGCATTATGGGTAACGGTGTTGCCCGGTTTGGGCTGATACCGTGTTGCCGAGGTAGGGATATGTAGCCCAATCGGGCCAAATGTGGAGATATAGGTGTCCGAAGTGATTTTTCTTAATTAAATAATTATGTAGATTTTTAATAAAGGCATTAATTTGGGCAGCAGTTCATCTAGGGGATAAATGCAAGCGTTTCCAGGTTGTGGAGGTAGGTATAAATAATACGTAATAAACTAGAACGTTCAATGCCAGTATTTTCCCGTTTTCAGACATGCGCAGAAAGGATCACAGATGATAATAATACGAAATGTTGAATTTATTTTACTCGGATAGCTACTGTTCGGGCAAAAATTGTGGTTTTCGGAGTGAGTGATGACATATGGTCTTCACCCAAAATATTTTCATCAGGGATATAGCTACATTTCTGTATATGCGGCCGTTTGTTATTCTTAAAGATCGCATGAGTACAAGCATTTATACGTGACTATCCGTCCGACAAATAAAATTATTTTACGACATTTTCTAAATGTAAATAAAAACTCTTACACAGATCTTAAAGTGACACTCTCGCATTTAGTAACATAGATGAACGCGTAGTTTGCTAACGATAAAGAAACTGTGGCGGTACCATAACAACAGTTCCTATGTTGAAGCTGCGCATCCGCGTTTATCATGGTGCGCGCGATTCAGCGCACACGTAATGACGCATACAAAGTGTATACGCGTTTGTGGCGCAAACTGCACATTGTAACGTGGCAGGGTGAAAGCAGGCAGTCCGTACACTCTAAGAAAAAGGATGCTTCATGCTTCAGGGGTTCTTGGCTGTCCCGTATGGAACCCTTACCACCTTAAAAGGTTCCAAAAAGAACCATTTTAAGGTTCAAAGTGGGCAAAATATGGGCAAACATTGGTCTTTAGAACCGCTAAAGGGGGGGGGGGGCCTTTAAAATCAAAGAACCTTTAAACCATATACGGGACAGCCAAGAACCCCTCTGAAGCACCCTTTTTTCTAATAGTGTACCCTAAAGCCACCTCCTCCTCTCCGCACTTGGATATAAGGGCACATGGGGCATCTGGATAAACGGAACGTGTGTTTTGTGTGGTACATTATCATGATTATTATAGAGTGTCTGGATTATTAAGGGCATCCGTGGTATCTGGATTACTGGGTTCACTATAAAACGAGTCTCAAATTACCTGGATACTAATACTATGCACAGGTGGGCCACCTGTGATAACTGCATTTTAAGGGTGTACATTTTGTACACTCAGATAGTATCTCGGGAGGCTTTATAGAACACAGCAAACATGACAAAGGGACTACATACGTTAAGGCCCCACATGCCTATTGGAGGAATAATGTATTTAATGTAAATAGGCCAAACAAAACCCGGATGGCACACATTGTGTAAAGTACAAGCGTGGAATGGTACAAGTGATCTTGATGATAGAATCGGCCGACCATAAAACTAAACGACCGACTATAAAACTATAACGCTCAGAACGTAGGCCTACTGAATTACCGTGGATACAGTATGTGCATGCATATGGGAAGTGGCGACACCAGCACCAAAATGTTAAAGGAGGAAAACGGTGTGGTGGGGCAATAAAAGAATCGGGGGAGACATTTAAAATCTAAATTTTAAGTAACTTTCAATTTTGACATTAAAATTCAACTTTTTATTATTTGGGGTTCAAAATAGGTAGAGACATGCGCTGACAGGAGGTACTAACTGGGTATTAAGAACACGTTGATGGAGTAGGCCTACTTGGATTAGGAACATGGGTATCTGTATTATTTAAGAGCACATTGGGCCTAGGCTCATGGTGTATTAAGGGCACCATGTCACTTACATGATATCAAGGGCACTTTAGTACCTGAATTATTTAAGGACATACTCTTGATATTTATATAAACATTTATAACGCTATGATATACTCACCTCTGCCTATGTGATAGGCCTATGACTTTTACTGCCCGCTATCTTCGGCACCCGCGTTTAATTTACTTGACTATGATAAAGTAAGGGCATCTGGGTATCTCGAGATAACGGCACACTGCAGTACTGTTAGGCCTACCTTGATTATGTGGTATTCGGTGCATTATTAAGGACACCAGGGGTAACTGGAGTAGGGGTAGGGCTTAGGCCTATGGGGTCCCTGGATATAATGGGACAACGGGTAGGCCTACCTGCATTTCAGGTCTCATGGGAGGCCTATACATAGGTATCTGGAAACACAAACGTAGGCCTACCTAGATTAACATGAGTAAGGTACATGTATACCTGGATTATCAAAAAGCACCTGCGCTATTCGGATTATTTATAGGGCCCTGTCTGCATTATGTATACATATGTAGGACATGTTCTTGATATTATTGTATCAAATTTTCTTACGCTTTGTTTACTTATTCCCCGTGAAATCTTCTAGCGGGTCCAGCGCGAAGCGCTGGTGCCCGCTAGTATTAATTATTGTATGTATGTATTTAAACTGATTTTTTTCAATGGTAAAGCTGTTTTTTTCATTAGAAATTTGGGGGATCGCATTGAGCAGGGGTAGAATTTCGGCGCGAATCCGCGAATCGATTCGCGTCAAATCACTACCGCGCGAATCCAGTTGGATTCCAAAAACAAACAAAATTTAAAAATACTTTTATTTTTTTGTAAGTCCAAAACAGGACATTAGATGACTGGTAGTTGACCCTTAGTCAACAAACATGCCGAATTTGGAAGTTGTGCAAGCTTATAGCCTTATTCTGGATATTATTTTCATTAATTTCGCAATAATCTATGGATTCTCAAAATTGGCGAGAATCTGGATTCTCGCAAAATCCTTCCGCGAGAATCTTAACAGATTCTCGCGGTTGGTTACGAAATTCTACCCCTGATTGAGGGTGGTGATCTGAAGCCCCAATTTTACACAGAAGTCAAATTCAAGTCTGATGAGGACTGCAAAAGGCCACCTCGAAGGGTTTAACTGGCGTTCTCACTAAATCCATCAGACTCGGACCTGTAACGCTGGATCACTCACTGAACGACAAATTATCTTCAACTACGGCACACTCACTAGCCCTAACAGCAATGGCCTCAACGTCCTTTCATGGCATTCAAATCTTACACTGCCCCTCTCTGTACAAACTATCTCATAACCTTACCAGATGCTACAAAAGGCCATTGTGCCAACAGTGTGGCTTTTTGTAGCATCTAGGCATTTAGTGAAATGATTATATTTTTGTGGCTATTTGGAGAAATACATTTTCAATTGTTTAAGGTAGATGTTTCGATTGCTGGCCCGATTTTCAACTTGATGTTTTCTATTTTACATCCATAAAATTGTTGCATTCCAAAGTTTAAGTTGCATAACTCCAACGGTTCTATTTTTAGAACTACAAGGTCGCAAAATATTTGGCCATTGAGTTGTACACAAACTGGTTGGACCTTTGACAGTAATTCACCACATTTTTAATAGCCTATAATTTCCAAATGGAATATTTCTGACACCTAAGATTTAACAGACATAATGAGAAAAATATGGGGATTCTTCTGATATCAAAATATCTTGATGTGAAAAAAAATCATAACCCCAAAAAAGTGATCGGAACATACACCTTTAAAATAATGTGAACTGAATTGAATTGAATTCATATTTGAAATTTAGAAACTTGAGGTCATAAATTTGTGAATACGTCATCAGTATGCGCAGATTCGATAAATAATTAAATATAAAATATCAATAATTAAATGTGTGTAGCCTAGGTAGGGATGTTCATATCATTGACTACAGAGGGCCGCAGGGCGACATTTTTTTGAAAATTAGTTGGCCAAAATATGTAGAAAACTCTAGTCCTTGGTGGTACCAAAATCTAGGATTTTGGTACTTACTCAGGCAAGTGTGTAAGGGGGAAGCTCTACATGTAGTAGATTCATAAACTCTGGCCGATCGGTTTCGATTTTGGATCTCGTCCATTGGGCGTTTAGAGGAACCCATTTTGACCAATGATAAACAGCGGTACCTTTATAGATGTTATTATTTGCGCTCCATAATCAAATGCTATTCATGATAGTGTGGATTTATGTAGCTGATCATGTAGCTTTGTAAATCACAACAACCAAATACTTAATCCAACAGCTTCAAATATGTTATCCCTGTGGAAGCGGTCACCAAAATAATAAAAATTGACCATCATCGACTTTATACTGTTTGCGAAAGAAAATGTTATGTTTGTCATTCAACCTATTCATAATTTAGTGGGTAATCAAGCTTCATTTTTTATTATTTTCCATTTTCATTATGTACGTGAAATAAAGGAAACATTCCACTAAAGAAGATCGGTTCTTTGTATTTATTTGTGAGAAAAACAAATTAATTCAATCATCATTTTTTGTATAAACCATTCGACCTAGATTTGGGAAAAAATTATATCAAACTAGATACGGATCGATTATAATCGTAACTTTATGTATTTCTGGCTATAAGACCACCTGAAAACCTTTATCAATTTATCTGAATAACAACACATCTTCTTTATAAAAAATATGCGGGCTACTGACCAACACCTGTACCTGTTTGCAGGCAAAGTCAACAGCTAATTCATGTAATTTTGCCGCAAGTTCCCAGTCACTAGGTTTAATATTCCTGGTTCACCCTATCTATACATAGTGCTGAATACGTCACAATAGTACAGGCACTGATGATGACAAGTATTAACCTTGCATATTACGATTAAAATTTGAGTGCCTCCCCCTCTTTTGCTTCTGTTACCTCTGACTGAAATGGTAAATCAGCCAATGTCTGCGAATCAACTATAACCCTCTCTTGAAATACAAACTTTATCAGACTTATCAGTCTATAAGATAAAAAAAAGCCTCCCCCTCTTTTGCTTAGAACTGTTACCTCTGACTGAAATGGTAAATCGGCCAATGTCTACGAATCAACTCTAACTATCTCTTGAAACACAGACCATGCTTGTAAAAAAACTAACCTGTGGCAGATTGCATAATCAGCATCCATCTCATCTTGAAGGCATCATGTTTATGAAAAGAAGTTATTGATTGCTCCAGAAATGCCAGAAAAATTAAGTTGGGATTAGGCCTATATGTTAATCTATGCATGCCCAGCATAGGACAAACGTGACAAAAGAATCAATAAACTTAATAAATGGATGAATAGAACAAGTAGTTATTGACCTCCACAGGCATGACAGGAGACTCATTGCTTTAATTAGACTATGCAATAAGTCTGGTCAAGAAAATGGTTAGGTTATTAAATTAGTTCCCTTCAACACGTGCCTTGAGTAATACAGTGTTCGAATTAAGTGGTAATCCGGGCGTTTTTACGCCCAAAGCGGCCGTCGGAACACCTAAAATTCAATGCTGGTTATCCGTTGGACGCCCCCCCCCCCCAAAAAAAAAAACCCTCTATGTTTACCTCTTTTAAATACAGCGATGTAGTACGATGTGGCTAGGATGTATTCATTCACTGATGTCTATATAACCCCGCACAAATAACTAGACATCATGAAAGTAAACCTTTTTTTACCTAAATGTGTTTGTGAAAATTAGCGATTTTTTTTCTCGATGTCTTTTTCATTCCGATCGAAATGCTAACTGTGCCTCAATGTTGTTAATTATCTGTTTATAATTCATAACCAATATTCTGCTAACTTTTATCACTTCAGAATGTTAATTACTGGTGATTTTTTGCCCCATTGTCTATTTTGCGTCCCAATATTCCCATGTGTAAAATTTTGAACCCGTATGTAAAAATAGTAGTTTCTGTTTTCTCTTCAGGCCTCATTCCTTGCTTATTATTCAGTATAATTAAACTATGATCACATCATTTTAATATTTTATCATCCCCCTTCACAAACATATTCCTAACCAGGAAACGGTCCGGGGAACGGGCGCGTCGCGGGCGACAAGACCGCTAGGCTAGGGGTTGCTCTGGCCAGGGGGAGGTGGTCAGGCTAAATCGAGGCTGGGGCATCACCATTAGCACTCTCAAATCTTGCATTCGAAGCATAGTAGAGTATTTTAGACCTGTTTGATTCTCCTTTGGTATTTATTTTAGACCTGTTTTATTCTCCTTTTGGTATTTCTTATGGCCTACCAAGCTTCTTTAAATCTTAGATTAGGTCTATATATATATTTACATTTTTTAATGAGGGCCCCATGTTTGGTACAATTTGGCTGCCACGGGAGGGGTCAGAGGCAGGCAGTCCCCTGGTTATGGACCAGGGGTAGAATTTTGTAACCAACCTCGCGGAAGGATTTTGCGAGAATCCAGATTCTCGCCAATTTTGAGAATCCATGGATTATTGCGAAATTAATGAAAATAATATCCAGAATAAGGCTATAAGCTTGCACAACTTCCAAATTCGGCATGTTTGTTGACTAAGGGTCAACTACCAGACATCTAATGTCCTGTTTTGGACTTACAAAAAAGAAAGAAAAAAATTGTTGCGGGAATCCAACTGGATTCGCGCGGTAGTGATTTGACGCGAATCTTCACGCGAATCGATTCGCGCCGAAATTCTACCCCTGTGGACCCCCCCACCTAACTAACTGCCAATGAAGTATGTGTTGAACTAGGGGTGGAGGTAACTTTTCCATCAATCAGGGTTTATTTTAAGCTACGCCCCACGGTCAGTGAAATTGAGAGGGAGTCATGGGCCATACACTGAATTTTCTATCCATTTGACCTTGTATTGTACCAAGTTCTAGGAATCCAAAAATAACAAATACAGCATATAACAAATACAACAATATACACAAAAAACATTGTTTCTTTCTTTTATTGCATTTTTATTAATAAATAAATTGTGGTTTACAAAGTCATACAGAATCACATAAAATTAAAAGATGTGTCTAACTCTGAAGCATTGATCAGCATGCATGGATAGTTAGTAATCAACCGGTTCATCAATTATGCAATTATGCAAATTAGCGTATGTTTCTTATACAAATTAGGCATCCAACTTTACCATATTTTTGATAACCACCTCAATACAGGTCAAGTTTGGAGAGAATTGTTGTGGTACTGCATAATATGGATAAAATATGGATAAATAACGCCATTTCCAGGGTACAGGATTAATCCAATTAAATATGCAAATTAGACGCTAAAATATGTCACTATTTCAATGATAATGTTCTTAAGTTATACATGTGTCAAATCTAGATGAAAATACCCTCTCCAGTCTTACACAGCATCTCTTACACAATAATTGGTACTTTTTCTTTGATTCCCCATAGACTTTGTACAGGGGTAAAATCCCACTGGAGACACCTTTTGCAATGCATTATTATGGGTAATCCCATATTTTGGCAAATCATCGAATTCCATACGGCTAAATCTGAAAAACCATTAGGCTTAGGCCATTTCTTCTCAGCTTTTTTTTAAATGTAGAGAAGACATGACTTCTTCCAACAGCAATTCAAGAATAGTTGTATCGGTTTGAGAAATAGTATTAATATTGCCCAAACATACCCATTTTGGGGGGTTTTGGACCAAAAGACGAAAAAGGGTGTTTTTTCGCATAGATAAAAGTAGTGTTGGGTTATCCCGTGTTTTTTCTCTTACGTGACACGGGTCATTCTATATGTGCGTGTAACGCAGGCCTTCACGTTTGAAAATTGAAGGTGTGCTTTAAATCGCACTCCTCAAAACATTGAGGTGTGCTGTAGGTGTGCCATAAATTGCACTCCTCAAAAAAATTAGGTGTGCTGTTTTATGACCATGCTATCTTTTCGATTACTCTTGAGAGAAACGACCTCGATTGACCCATACATAACCCTCATGTGACCCCAAATCATTTCCATGTATCCTCTATCTTGGTGTCACAATTAATTAAGAAACAAAGACATAGGCCTAAATTTGGGAATGATAATAAGGTTAAATTAATTAATTAACCCATGAATATATCTATGCTTAGTATAGTATTACAAAAAACAAAGAGGCTTCACTAGATAAGATGGACAGGATCCCTGCAACTTTACAGGTAATGGAATAGATTTGATAATATACATCTGCTGATGATATTCACAAGCATAAGCCCACCTAAATTCAGTAAATTATCAGTTAATACAGCAAGATAGTATAGTATTTTAGTACTATTTTAGTATAGGATCTTTGGGTTATGAGTTACTATTCCTATGGTGTGGGTCATGAGGTATATGTGGGTCATTTAGGTTCAAATATGGGTTCATCTAAAGTCCTGTTTTGGACTTGGACTTTAAAAAAAAAAGTAAATGTGCGTGCGATAAATCGCTCTTCTCGAAACCATTTCAGGCGTGCGATGGCGTGCGATCGCACTCGCACGCCTCAAACGTGAAGGCCTGTAACGGGTACCTGTATCCCGTAAGTCTCACTCTCCGTGAATTCCCTCAAACACACCGGGAGTAGAGTTCAAGCCCAGCAATAACCTGCATAGTGCATTAACCAAATGTAACATCGCGAAATGCGAAACACTTTTGAAGACTTTGCGATGCTAAGGCTAATGAAAGTGAATTGTTGTTAGTTTCCCGTTACCTTTTTTTGGGTCAGTGAGTAGGCGACTATTTCATTATTCATTCTTTTTAAAACATTCATTATTTTTATAATATGTGCCCAAATACGTGTAGCGTATAGAACAAAGAGTGTATAATTGTGAATAGGGGCATAAATATGTCCTTACTACAATAAATAAATGAATTCCAGACCATTTTGCATACAAAGTCTTGTTTATTTTAAAACTGTCTTCCTCTTAATGCTTTTCAGAAAAATTTTCATAACACACACATACCCACCACCCATCTTAACAAACTCAGAAGTTCAAATCATAATGATACGATTATGGCTTCGAAAAGTGCCTCGAAATCGCTAAAAAGGAAAAAAGATTGTCATATGGACGGGTTGGTATGTCGAGTTTTCGTATTTGTACTTATTTATTGATGAAATACGATATAATTGTAGTCAAACTTGGCTTATTTTTTCTAAACAAACAAATAATGAAATATTTACCAAATAATGAAATATTCACGTGGGGACCAAAATGTGAGTCGGTCGGGTAACGGGAAACTAACAATTCACTTTCATTAGCCTAATGCACAAATATTTAGCAAAAGCGTGACGCAAAAAGATTCCCTAAGTATCTCTGATCACATAGCATCAAAGCCAAACCTACAAAGATTGAGTTTCATCTTCAAATAAGTAGAAAAAGTATCATAAATCCTGAAGTATTGGCAGTTAATATTTCGTTTTCGTCCGAGTTAAAAAACCCATTGGATTACACGTACCTGCGCAGCATTTTTTCTGTCGGTTTAAAATCAGTACAAAATGGCGGATTTGTGCGCAAGTCAGAGAATTTTATAATCATGACGTCACTGTTTTGATGCTAGTCTTGTTCTCATGTCGCCGAGTGTTACGATTTGGGAACGGCCGCATCCATCTGGACATTTTAATATTTCGGTGCACCATGGGCACAAAAGTAATCGTATAACAATGGCGCTTTTGTATTCCCATCGTGACTCGAGCGATCGAAGTGCGGCTAATAATCCATTAATTTCCTTGTGTTTTATTATGAAACTGTGTTAGTTCAAATTGTAAAATCTAGTTTGTGTTTTCGTATACTGTGTTTTGCTTATGGGCCACGGGTTATACGTGCGTTACACGGTCAACGGTCGAACCATGTTACGGTCGCGTGCCTAACCAAAAGGACCTATCTCCCCAACCGATTAACGTTATGAACTGATTTTGGGCTTAAAATGCTCGTATTGATGAGCCCTTTCAGCATGGCCTATAAAAATGTTTTTTTCCCGGCAAGCGATTCCAAATTTCCCTCCAAAATGGAATGCATTTCTTAATGAAAGAGTAACATTTCCCTCCAAATTAGGCATGTTCATAAAATTTTGAAAATAAAATTATCTCTTTGAAAATGGAATACATGGAAACAAAGTACTTTACAATAAAAAATGATGGTTCAACCTTGTCTGCAGGCTGAATAATAAAAAAGTTATAAACAAAAGTAGTTTAAGTCATGCACATTTTAAAACCATTTTAGGTAAATTAAGGGTTTACTTTCATGATGTCTAGTTGCTTGTGTGGGGTTATTTATACATCAGTGAATACATCCCAGCAGTTTCGTACTTTTCCACTGAATTTAAAAGAGGTAAACATGAGTTTTCTACATATTGTGGTCAAATATGTCGCCTCTATAGTCAATGATATAAACATCCCTATCCAAATGCCAACATTTCCCTCCAAATGCTCAAATTTCCCTGCAAGGAGCTTTCCGTATTGCCTACTTTTTCAGCCTGTGCCTTTCAGATAAAACAATAAAAATAGGTAAATTAAAAGGTTCCAAAAAGTCATTATTTTAATTTATGATATTATTTTATACATTTGTCGGCAATATCCTCATATTATAGGTCTTACATGTACATACGGAATAAAACACAAGGCAGCAATTGTTTTGCAGTTGATTTGCATTATAAATATGATAGCTGCCATGTGCTTTATTCCGTTTGTAAGACCTATTTGAGGATATTATCATTGCCCATTTGCACGCAGACCGCAGTCCGTCGCTAACTGCTTCCGTTTACTAGACTCGTATGCATAGAATTTCGTAGAGTTTCACAACTCATGAATATTAATGAGTTCTGACATGAGCTTCATTTCTTTTTTTTATCACCCATTAAGATGGCTTTTAATACAAATTATGCCCCCAATATGATAGCTAAGATGTTTCTGTCAACTTTTTTAATCCAAAGAAGCAAATTTTCGTTTGAAAAAGGATTCAATTTTAATTAAAATCACGACCGTAAATTTCAAGTAAGCTTCCATAATTTAACCCGTCGTAATTTCGCTTCATAACATACCTTTTTGACTTTAATCCAAGAAGCCAAGCTAAACACTTGGTGTAAAAATATGTTTTCTCTTTGAAACTTATGGTCATTATTTTTCATGTCCGTTAAGACAGGCTAGAACTAGCACTTTGTAGCGTTTTATTGACGAGGTAATCATCCATTTTTTATTCTGGTTTGTTGACGATATATCTGGCCTCCGATTGGTCAATCCGGTCAATCTTGGGTCGGAGGTCAAATTACGTAAATCAAACAAGAATGCCCTTTAAAATATTTCCTTTTAATATTACATGTATTTTCCATTCACAATACTGTTAATAAGTTATTTGCCTTGGAATAAATAATTTACAATGAAAACTTTTAATAATAATTATTTATACCCGCAAAAAAGGTCAGATTTTTAAAGGGTATTTTATTTATTTTATAAAATAGGGCGTGCATTTGTATGAATTAGGGTTAATTATGAATGAACTGAGAAACCTGACTCATTGATTTAAATGAATGACACGACACACAGAAAGAAATACTAGTAGAGAAGTGAAAGGTGAAAAGAGACAAAAATTTAAAGATTTTTACCTTTTTTTGAGGGGGGTTGGGGGCAACAATTTGTTATCGGGACTGGGCTGGGAATTGGATCTGGACTTTATTTTTCTTTCTTGCTTTTTTTTTCCTTCTTGAAAGCGGCTTTTTTGTACGCCTGCGCCTCTTTTGAATGCCTGCGAATCTCTTGTACGCCTGCGACTTTCTTGTACGAATGCGGCTTTCTTGTACGAATGCGGCTTTCTTGTACGAATGCGACTTTCTTGTACGAATGCGGCTTTCTTGTACGAATGCGGCTTTCTTGTACGATTGCGACTTTCTTGTACGAATGCGGCTTTCTTGTACGAATGCGGCTTTCTTGTACGAATGCGGCTTTCTTGTACGAATGCGGCTTTCTTGTACGCCTGCGACTTTCTTGTACGAATGCGGCTTTCTTGTACGCCTGCGGCTTTCTTGTACGCCTGCGACTTTCTTGTACGGATGCGGCTTTTGTTCTGCATAGCCTATAGGTCTGATATAAGTCCATCCATGATACTACTACAAGTAGTTCTGTACTGTAGCCATACTGCACTGTGACTGTGACTGTACTGTACTGTACGTGTAGACCGTGTGTATGGTGTGTGTAGTATTCGATACCATCGCTATAATACAATACATGTATATATGCGTATAGTCGCACTCGCAGCACGTAGTACTGAAATCACGTATTTTCGATGGAAATCGTGATTCAAGCAAATTATAAGCGGCTCAGTTTAGCAAACATTGTTGACAATCTAAAACTTAATCCAAAGGCAGACATCGACAATCCGATAGGAAATTTTCTCCTCTACATGAATATCGCCGTGAAATTCCTCGAAATGTGTTAAGACGACCTGGAACTAGCAACTTTTGGAGTCATTTTACGAACGATTATCTACTTCCGGTTGATAATTTTGCGCTAATAACCATGATGAATTTAAGAAAACGAAGGATTAATGTGGATAGAAACCTAAACAATTATGCTCTCTGAACACTTTACTTTCAACATTTCACCATTTTGTATCGATTACGTGGGTCACGTGATCATTATCAATAATTTTGTAGGGCTTCTGGGGGCGCACCACCAAATCACTCCGCATTTATGTAATAACGAAATTCGGTTAATGAAGTTCTAACATTGACGTCACGATTTTAATAAGAAGATAGGCTTGAAATTGCACGATATTCGGCAATATGATTGAGATATAAGTTAAGATTATATAACCAACAAATCATACTATTTTGAAAACGTTAAGCTAAAATAGGCACGCGGATGTTCACGACAGCCGATACCCAAATATGAGTGATGTGTATCATTGAAAATAGGGTTGCGGCGCTATTTGTCGCTGTAGAGGGAAAAGTCAAGGGATAGGACCATGTTTTGACCGGTGATTTAGAGAGTTGAGATGATTTTCCGTATTTTGAGAGCAAACAGTGTCTCTCAAGTACTGCAGAATATTTCAAAATATGACCATGAAAATGACTCTAAACACGTCTGAAAATGCGCCGCGTATAATTTACGGAGTGTCCCACGCATAAATATTCAATAGGGTTTTCCAAATTTTGGTAAAATATTCAAAAAATTGAAGACAAATGCTTGAATTTGATATCAAACACTATATCTCAAGTTTTGCAGAAAGCGCCACAATAGCACCGTGAACATGACTGTCAACACTCAATTTTCATGAAGCGTATATTTGGTGGTGCGCCCCCTTATAAGAGGGCATTTGCAGCGCAGTTTTATAGAAATTCATATTTTATCAACTAAATTATGGGCTTTAGGGATCTTTTTTCATCCGTTACTTAACACGAAGTGGTGTGCCGAAGTAAAATACTCTGAAACAGTGTGCATATTGAATTTAAATTCGTAAAATCTATCAAACAAAGCCTTCACTGCATCCCTTGCTCAGAAAAAAAAACATATTTTGATAGCTAGTACTAGTAGGTACACTATATGTAGCTTATAAACTATCTACAGGACTAGTGAAAATGTCTACAAGAAAACGAAAACTCGCATGGTTCAATTAGATAGGCCTCGTGAATGAAAGAACAGCCATATGTAGGGTGGCGGTGGGCCAGGGGAGCAGTTGTGGGGGGGGGGAGCAATGAGGCGGTTGCTTGAAAGTCGCCAATGTTTGGACAGGAGGGGAGGGTGTATCGCCGCGATTACTAGACATACAGTGCTAGTCACAAATCCGACATGGGCCCAACTTAAACCCTAAACTCATAACCCTTGGCGCATATACTCATTATGAGTTACCCATTCCTAAAAACCCCTTGGCATAAACCCATAGCCCATAACGTTTACCCTACCCCTAACCCTAATCCTAACCCCAACCCTAACCCCAACCCCTAACCCGAACCCTAACCCGAACCCTAACCCGAACGCATGACCCTAACCCTAACCCATAGCTCTAACCCTAACCCATAGCTCTAACCCTAACCCATAGCTCTAACCCTAACCCTATAACCCTCTAATCCTAACCCTATGACCTTATCCAACCCTGATCCTAACCCTAATGTTAACCTTAGCTCGGACCTCTAACCCTAAACACTAACCCTAACCTAATCTCTTACTGTATTGTGTTTATAGCAATTCAACCGATATCAACCGGGCCAAGGAGTCATGCCAGGCTGTCTCCCGTTGTCCACCACCCCCCCCCCCCACCGCTGCCACCAGTGTATTGTAACATATCCCTAATGTAGTCTACATTACTTCGATATATTAAAACTTTCTAAGTTATGCCGACTTATTAATAATCTCGTAACGCTCACTCATAAGCGTATGTCTAACCGCGCAATCAACTCAGCGTGTGTATACGCAAAGGCGCGTTGCGTAGGTGACACAACGCATGCCCGCTTCAGTTATATTTAGAACCTAAATTACGTTTATTAATCATTAGGTAAGGTCTATGGCCTATTTACTATATAAATAACACTGATTAAAACATTATTTTTACGAGTGACATTGACAGAAATAGTTATTATGATCTCTATCTCAGTGTGTGTCACGTCATCCATACATGAATTGAGTAAAAATTGTATCACTTTATGGAGTGTAATATATTGTGTAGCTTTATTTTTGATAGACTATGCGTACCCAACAGTAACATTACAAAGTTTTGATCAAATTTATTTATGAAAAACATTTTTATGTTTTAAAAATGAACGGACAACATATGTTTGATGATTGACCTAATGTCGATTTTGATGTGTCAAAGCATGCATATGTTTTTAAATGAATTCGATTTGTTTAGTAAATAAGATAACATCCTGCATGTTAAATTATTGCTATTTTGGGGGTAAAAATACTGATCTTTAAATGGATGTAGTTTCAAAAGTAGGGCATGAAATTTGATGAAATTCGTTGTGTATTGTTTAGAATTTTGTTGGTAACAATATGAAAGAGATGAAATTGTCAAAATATACAATTATGGTGGTTCTAAGGGGGCGCACCACCAAATCACTCCGCATTTATGTAATAACGAAATTCGGTTAATGAAGTTCTAACATTGACGTCACGATTTTAATAAGAAGATAGGCTTGAAATTGCACGATATTCGGCAATATGATTGAGATATAAGTTAAGATTATATAACCAACAAATCATACTATTTTGAAAACGTTAAGCTAAAATAGGCACGCGGATGTTCACGACAGCCGATACCCAAATATGAGTGATGTGTATCATTGAAAATAGGGTTGCGGCGCTATTTGTCGCTGTAGCGGGAAAAGTCAAGGGATAGGACCATGTTTTGACCGGTGATTTAGAGAGTTGAGATGATTTTCCGTATTTTGAGAGCAAACAGTGTCTCTCAAGTACTGCAGAATATTTCAAAATATGACCATGAAAATGACTCTAAACACGTCTGAAAATGCGCCGCGTATAATTTACGGAGTGTCCCACGCATAAATATTCAATAGGGTTTTCCAAATTTTGGTAAAATATTCAAAAAATTGAAGACAAATGCTTGAATTTGATATCAAACACTATATCTCAAGTTTTGCAGAAAGCGCCACAATAGCACCGTGAACATGACTGTCAACACTCAATTTTCATGAAGCGTATATTTGGTGGTGCGCCCCCTTCTTTCAGGTCAGAAAATTGACCTCGTCCTCATTTCGCGGGTCAAATCGGAAATCTCGCGAAAAACGAGGATTGTAAACGGGGAACGAGACCTCATTAACTGATCGAATGCGGTCTGCCTGTTTGATTTGTCAAGTTGTTTGTCATTTATTTGTCGATTTGACATGTTTGATTTATGATTTTCCCAAACCTGCCGTAATTTAGCAAGCATCTTGTTTTTATGTGTGCTATTTTATATGTAATTTTTGATATTGTGCCACTATGACTATGTAATATGAGTACTGAATAAAAATGTAATGAAATGTGTAGAATTAGAAAACAGCTGACACTGCACTCGTATTACGAATCACCCTCGTAACGGTAATGAAAAGGTTCCGAATTCGACACTTCAGATAGGTGTCGTAGAATAAAACAGATGTCAGTCTAACAGCAATTCGGAATATAAGCAAAAAAACGACGACATCTGATAAATGATACATGATGCAATGTGTATACATACTTGTACTTCTCCTTGCTTTTTCTTTCTCAGGGCTTTTAACCGTTCTTTTCGCTTAGCAGCAGTACTTTCGAGATCTCCGACGTTCGCCATTTTACATCAATTGCATTCTGGGTATACAACACGAATTGATTTAATTCTATTTTTTTAAGTCTATGTTGATCATTTATTGAGGTTTTAAACCGACACAACGTCATTAATATAGCTTACAAATATTTAATTTGATAAAAATAAATACAAAATTACTAGATTTCCAAAACAAGAGCTACGCCCAGCTTGTTGCTCTTTGACCTCAAAAACATTTATCCAATCAAAGCACACCAAAGTTGCGGTGGTAAAACTAAACAACCAATCAGCATACTTGTTCATATCCATGTGATGTAGCCGCGCGAAAAGTTTCGCGAACTGGGTCGATGTTTCGTTCACGATGTAAACAAAAATAATGACAGACCCCGGGAAAATGGACAAAAGCCGATAAAGTGAAACCATCGTATATCGTCTGGAATTTTTGCAAAACCTTATTTTAGTCAAAATTTCATTATCAAGATGGAAAATTTTCAAAAGATCGAGAAAATAGGTGAAGGAACGTATGGTGTGGTGTACAAAGCAAGAGATAAACAGACCGGTAAAATGGTTGCGTTAAAGAAAATTAGACTGGACACGTAAGTATTTTTTGTACATGTTGCAATTGCTTTTACATTGCGTGGTATCAAAATGGCCACTGCAGTTGCATGCATGCATGCACAAAACTTGGCTTAATCAACAAATACGATCCCAGTTTAAACAAGTGTGTACCTATTTACAACACTATAGCAGCATTGTATAACACTAAATAATTTATCATTCCTTAGGCTTGGTATGGTATTTATTTATTTCATGATTTTATAGCTCTCTGTCTGATGAGAGACTAGAGAGCTATCAAAAAGGCAAGGGCGGACATCCGGGAGTGAAATTGAGTTGACAACAAATTCCATTGTTTAGAAAACAACAACATACAGAGGTCCTGTATTTTAGAGGGTTAAATTGATCTGACGGAATAAACCGTATACTTCATGAATTGACTGTATAGCGTACCTACCGTACCGTCGGTAGTCAAATTCATTCATGAAGTAGGCCTATACGGTTTATTCCGTCAATCAATTTAACCCCCTAAAATACAGGATTGCCCAGGTGCATTCCCTGGTGAAAACACTATATCACTATCAGTGGCTATTGTAACAAATTGTTTTCACCAGAAAAACTCATTGTGTTCTGCGGTTATAAACATTATGCCGCTCTATACCTTTTAAGTTTTAGTTTAAGCATGGACTTCAAAAGTCCATGGTTTTTGGCTACATGTATTAGCTCTGAATCCTAGCTCTGTACTGTGGGAGAGCTATGGCAAATGGAATGAAAGCATATTTATTATAATATGAAATGAAAGCATCAGACTTTTTAATACAACTATTATCAGTGGCGGATACAGGGGGGGTCGGAGAAGGCGGGCGCCCCCGAAAAATTTGACAAAAACCTTTTTTGTGTACCACTTTAAGTTCCGTCGGTACATTTGCCACTTATACCATGCGATTTTGTTGTTGTTGCCGGTTTTGCGACAACCACATCGCTACCTCCCCCCCCCCCACCCACACACTGAGCAGAATTTAACGAGCTGACAGCAAACAAAATTGGGGACCTTTAACAAACAAAAATTGGGGGGTACCAATTAAAAAAACCTTGGTCAGCCCCCCGCCACTGATTATAGGCCTAGTCTGATTTATAATTTGAATGAACACATTGAAGCAGCGGGTCGTGACCTTTAACAAACAAAAATTGGGGGGTACCAATTAAAAAAACCTTGGTCAGCCCCCCGCCACTGATTATAGGCCTAGTCTGATTTATAATTTGAATGAACACATTGAAGCAGCGGGTCGTGTAGTAAGACGTGTACATTGTGCTGTGTGCGTGGTGTTCGTTCAATAACTGGACTATAGCAGATTCTGAGTCTACATCATTTTTAGTTTGACCATGGATTTGTCTGATAGTCCATGGTTTGACTATTTCTAGAAAGATAATATCAACTTACTATCTATCTATTCGGGACTTTAGATCACCGCAAATTTTAAAAATAGCATGTTGAGAGGTGGCAGTTTTTATTCGTTTTTATGTATGATGTTTTGTTATACATTGTATAACTACAAAATTGGGGCTCGATAATTAATTCACTAACATATGCTCAATGTTGTGCTTGCTGGATACTTTCTTTGATATTTTGGTACTCCCCTAGTTCTTGAAGATTTTAATGTGCAATTATGATTTATATATCCAATCCGATAGCCTTATGCACCTATCAGTTTTATGATGCACTACACGACCCCCCCCCCCCCTCCCCCCCCCCCCCCCCCCCCGGAGTGGTGCATCACTTGACTAAGGTGCTTCACTTCAAAACCATTGATAGTGCTATAAAATTAAAAACCACAACGCCCTATTTGGCTTTCATTCAAAAAAAGAAGGACCTCTATGGATTTAAATGGGAAATCAGCCCGAGGGCTCCCAAAATGACGCATGATTTTCAATGTATTCATATTAAGTCAAAAGAGTTTCACGCTTGTGCAATCATCGAACAACTGGTTGCTATTCATTTTTCATTTTAAACTGGCCCGGGAAAATCTATCAATTGAATGTGGAATGTGGCTTATATTGTTGCTGCCTGAATAGGCGTGCATTTTTTAAATCATATAGAAACAGTTATGAATACAGCCATACAATATTAACTGCTGCCGTGTAGGATTTTTGAGTACGCAGTAACTGTAATAGTACTATGGATAATGTCATCATTGAATACTAAGCAATATGGGAGCTATTAAACTTACAACTTGTTATGGTTTTCTGGTTTAGGTCTTATATATGTATGTAAACAAGCGTTAAGCAGCCTTATCAATCTTACTCCCCCTCAATATGTTATTTGTATGCATTTTTAGATTTAAAGAACGTTTCCAGGGTACGATTTACCCAGTATCGCATCGCTAAATGCTCCCCACTTTGTAGAATTTGCTATACAATCTGAAATGTGTATAGCAGTTTTATACTTTGCATTTCAAAACAGTTCATCACTTTTAACGAACAGTTGAAATTTGACAACAATTTACTACAATTTGCTACACATGTTTTAACGAAAATAGATCAGTGAATGTATTATACACTCTGAATGCCACTGAATACAAATACAAATACAATTATACCAAATAGCACAAAAAGTCCCTGACCAGGCGATTTGATGTTGGCTAATCCAAAATCAATAATCGATATGCAAAATCTGATACATTTTGTGAGCAAATTTCTTCTTCGTAGTTTGATACCATAGCTTCAAAATTCTATTAGTGAGTTTTGCTAGGTCTTTTTTCCCATTTGATTTCTTGAACTATCGGTCAGTTAAACATATGGATTTACCCACATGATGAATTTGTTTAATACTAATACAGCTCTTCCGGAAAAATAATACCTACAATACAATGTATTTGACAGAATGATAATAGGCAAAATTGGCAAACATTTTTTTTAATGTTTTTGATATCAAATTTGTGTTTTACAGATTCTCTTAATTCTTTAAAGCGCTGAAAATACTCTCCAATGCTTTTAATGCTTTGACACATGCACACTTCTGGAAGAAAAAAATCCTAAATAAACATCAAATAATTAACTACATTATTTAGCAATTCTCAATTTCGAACAAGCAAGCTGAGCAGGTAACTAATAATCAACTGTGAATGGCCTTTAAACTGAAAGTCAAATGTTAAATAATGATTGTTTTTCTTCTTATTTTAACAGGGAATCGGAGGGTGTTCCAAGTACAGCAATCCGAGAAATTGCTTTGTTAAAAGAATTGGATCACAAGAGTATTGTTAGGTAAGTAGCACGTGCACAATGAACCTGATGTGTACTAATGCGACGGGGAAAAAACACAACCTGTTTTACGGGCGAACGGACCTGTCAAGTAGGGTCGGTCAGAGAGGATGTATTTTGCTATAGGTAAAAAAACCTAAAATACAAAGAATACTATACTAAACAGGGGACATGTATGACGCAGTGGATTGTGGATAAAGCACTGGACTGTTGATACCAAGGTTGTGGGTTTAAATCCTGCTGTGATCAATGTTTTGTGTTCTTGAGTATAGGGCACAGGTGTATTTAAATGGGTACCTACATGTACATGATTTATTATCATTCTATTTTTGTGTCAAGGGTCCCCATTATATAAGCCCGTCTATCAGGATTTCCACTGGGGTTCCTAGCCTCTATTCCATATTGTATTATAATTTCTTTGTATATATTACTTTTGCTGAATAAATTGAATTGAATTGAATTGAATTGAATAAACATTCTTCAGTGCTGGGAAAGTAACTGACTCACTGTGGGGGAAGTATAGAGGCAATGAGCAACATTATAAAAAGAGGATGAGTCTGGTCTCATTCTGAAAATGAAAGCAGAGATGGGTACTCCACTCCTGGGGACACAGGTTCGACCACATTTACCTTCTTTTTCCCCCATTTACCTTCTTTTTTCCCCATTTTTTTACCATATCAGTTTTTTCTTAAAACATAAAAGTTGTTCCTATGATCTATCCACACAGGTTGCTCGATGTTGTACACAATGAGAAGAAGCTTTATCTTGTGTTTGAATTCATGCGTCAAGATCTCAAGAAATACATGGATGAATGCCCTCCATCGGGTCTGCCAATGGCACTTGTTAAAGTAAGTACATGCCCAGAGTAAACATTCGTTCAATAGAGACCTGTCAGTGTTTGGGAATAGCGGCCATCTTGGAGGTAACCTTTAACTCTATTAAGTAACACTTGGCTAGAATGCACGTTATTTGTATATTTATAAAGTAATATTAACATTTCAAATAAAGGTTTTACTAATTTCGAGGTGTTATTGGATGGGGACGGTTGTGCAAACACTTATGTGACGGCAGCTATTCCAAAAACATGGAAGGGGTCTGTCTTTATTGCTGGTCTTAAATTTTTTTAAAGTGATACCATTGGACTTTTGTCAGACAAAACTGACCCGTCTGACTAACGTTTAACAAACAGTTACTAATCCAAGTTACAAGGCTGGGATAGGAAATTCAATGTATATCTGTAAGGCAACAAAAAAAGTTGTTTGTTTGTCCACGTCCGACCGACCGACCGTGTAATATAGTTCAGACCGTGTAACTTTTTTCTTTCTTTTTTTCTTTTTTTGTAAAATTTAAATTAAAAAAAACAACAACAAAAAACACACACAATTTTTTACAATTTATTTATGAAGTCACATATATATGACCTTAACCCTAACCCACCCCAGTGCCACAAATGTCCACTGTAAAGTCTGTCTGTGTGCACTGGCGTGGCCCTTTTCGATGAAATAATGGCCCCAGCCTACATAGTTGGGCGAATATACTCGCCCAAGTATGGTTGGCCCCCATGGCGCACTGGTAGAGCGTCCGTCTCGCAACCGGGAGGTTGTGGGTTCAAGCCCCGGTGGTGGCGCCACTCTTTTTTGTCCACGTTTTTGTCGTTGAAAAAAATTCCTTTCGAAAATGTGGGTAGGAGGTTTGTTTGGGTTAACAGATTTTTTTCTTTATTTTTTTCTTCTTCTTTTCTGGAATTTGTCTATGTATGGTTTTATTAACCCTAACCACCCCCCAGTGTCACAAATGTCCACAGTAAAGTCTGTCTGTGTGCACTGGAGTGGCACTTTTCGATGAAATAATGGCCCCAGGCTACATAGTTCTATCTAGGTGAATATACTCGCCCAAGTATGGTTGGCCCCCATGGCGCACTGGTAGAGCGAGGTTGTGGGTTCAAGCTAGGGCTGTCATCGACATGGATGATGTCGACATTATGTCGATATCGGCTATTATCCCGACATGTCGATATCAACTTTGGGATGTCGATATAATTAACATTAAATCGTCCGTAATGATTTGAGAGGGAAAAAAATCGGCAACGTGATTTATTTAAATGACAATCGGCAAGAGTTGTGAACAAACCCAATATCCAACGATAGCAGATCGTTAAAAGTAATCACGCTAGTTCCCCCCTCACAACTTGCTCCATCAAATATTTTGCAATGCCATATTTCGACTAGGCGTATTATACTAAATGATTTTTACTTGTCTACATTGACTTAGCGATATTTTTGATCACCGGTAATATTCTATACTATCGCGGACATTAATTTGCGGGGACAATCGGCTTGGTATTTGGATCATAATATGTCGATATCGAGATTCTAAAATAGCAACATGTCGACATGAAAAAAAGATCTCGATAACCGGTTTAACAGCACTAGTTCAAGCCCCGGTGTCGGCGCCACTCTTTTTGGCCATGTTTTTGTCGTTGATAAACATTCCCTTGGAAAATGTGGGTAGGATGTTAGGGTTAACGGATTTTGTTATTTTTTGTTCTTCTTTTCTGAAATTTTTCTATGTATGGTTTTATTAACCCTAACCACCCCCAGTGCCACAACTATACACGGTAAAGTCTATATGTGTGCACTGGGGTGGCACTTTTTCGATGATATAATGGCCCAGGCTACATAGTTAGGCGAATATACTCGCCCAAGTATGGTTGGCCCCTGTGGCGCACTGGTAGAGCGAGGTTGTGGGTTCAAGCCCCGGGGGTCGGCGCCCTTGGAAAATGTGGGTAGGAGGTTAGGATTAATTGACCTCATGTGACCTATACCATTTATAGTATTATGCGAGTTATTTTGGGTCAAGTATGGGTCATCCAAAAGATCTGACAAGGTTAAGAATTTCTGCGTCCTGGCTAGCAAAAAAAAAAAGGGAAAAAAAGAAGAAATCCGACCTACTGACCCTACCTTTTGAGGACCCTCTATGGACAAACAAACAAAAAATGTTTTGGCCTAATGAATCATTTCCTTTTAAACTTGAAAGCGGCACACTTTGTATCATATAGGTGTGGCGCATGCGTTTGCCAAAATCACGCACGGAGTGATAAAAAAAATGTATATTTCTTGCCAATTTAGAGTGACTATACTGTAGTGTAGGACATGTGAATTTAAAAATTATTGCGACACAAGTGAAAATAAATTTCTCCCTAGCCAAGGATGTACCTCTTCCAGAATTCCTGGAATTCCGGAAATGAGGCCCTAAAAAAAATCTGAAAATATTTTTTTATTGTTATTTTATTTTTTTCCATTTCCGGAATTGGATGATGATATTTCATCATAAAAAGAGGCAAACATTTTTTTTCTCAGGCCGTCCGGCCAAGTTCAATAATGGATCAATCACCCATCTACATCCCTTCCTATCTATCATCCTTTCCTTTCTACAGAGTTATCTCTACCAGTTGTTAGAAGGCATCGCATTCTGTCATTCACATCGAGTCTTACACAGAGATCTCAAACCACAGAACCTACTCATAGACGCAGAGGGCAACATTAAACTGGCAGACTTTGGACTAGCGAGGGCGTTTGGCATACCGCTGAGAACGTACACACACGAGGTGAGATGGTAAACTAAAATACTGATGTGACTGGAATCAAAGTTTACTTCAGAAAGGCACATTTTTTAAAACAGTTAATAATAATAATGTGATGTGTGGAAAGCTGTATAAAAAAAGGTATACTGGTATCAAATATTTGTACATAACACATTTCTTATTTAATTGTCAAACCTATAATTTCCACAGTAATGCATGCAGTTGGTTGATCTTTTGGTATTTGATGTTTTGTTAAATTTAGACAACTTTTTAAAAAATATGACAAAAGTACTTTTTTGTGCGCTATAGTGCCTTTCCTCTATCCCTACCTTAAAATCATATTGAATGAAGGATTCTACCACATTTTTTTTCTCACCGTAACAATTTTGATTTGTATTCCTTTCGATTCACAGGTTGTGACACTCTGGTATAGAGCCCCGGAAATCCTCCTGGGTTGCAGATTTTATCTACCAAGTGTGGATGTATGGAGTCTTGGCTGTATATTTGCTGAAATGGTAAGGGGGAAATTATATCAATGTGAAATAGGTCTTTGGTGCGACTGTAATAATAATAATAATACATTTATCAAGCGCCGTCATCTTGGCAGCCGATTCCGAGGCGCTAAAGTTAGATATGTGAACAGATACAGACCGGGATGATCCCCTACTCTTTACGAAAGAGTCTGTAACCTTTTTAACGTGCTCGGGATAGCTCTTCCGATGCACGGGACCACCATCTCTATGTGAGTTCCGAACCTCTGGTTTTTGCTGCCATTAGGAAATCGTCACAATCACTTCGCTTCATTTACCAGGCTACCGACACGGCGCACACAATGTATCAGCACTTCGAGTGTAATATCCCCTAACAGCTCCCCAATCTCGCTTGGGTCGACGAGGCAATTGAGACTAAGTACCTTGCCCAAGGGTACAAACATGTTGGCTATAGCGGGCTAGAACTCACATCCTTTGTATCATGAACCCTGCATGCTATCCACTAGACCACACATGCTCCACTGTAATACAGGACGTGTCAAAAAAGGGTCCCATGAATTAGAAAATTAATTAAAAATACATCCCATGTCTTTTTGTTTTACAAAATGGACTGTTGGTAAGCCCTATTAGTCCTCTATCAAATACACCTTATCACATTGAATTCCACCACCTAATTACCAAGATTCAGTAACAAGAGTGCAAATCCCACTTTGGCCACTTTTGAACAAGAACATGACTTTCAACTGAAAAAACTGCCTCCGTGATTCTGATGATGATTATAGGATATGTCAATGTATTGTTTATAATGCCGTCTAAAATTCAAATATTTTATGGTATGTCATGGATAATATACATGATTACTGGTATTTCGCGAACAATCTTTATATTTTTCATGGCCAAAATAATCATGTTTCACATGGGACACTTTGTTTGACACACCCTGTATTCTTCACTAGACATTGTACCATACAACAACAAACACCACACTACAATAGAATCATCTAATGAGCACCATCGCTGCCATTAACCCTATCCCATATGCAGTGTATGCACAGTCTGTAACAATAAATCGAACAGGGGGAAACTCGGGGGAAATAATGACACACAAAAAATGGTGTGTGCCGCCCCCTGGGGGATCAAACCTGAGGCGACCAGAGTCCAGGTAATTGGGCATTATGCACGCTAAGGGGTGGGGGGGGGGGGAAGTCATTCTCCCAAAATTATATTTTTAGAGCCTACACCTCTCTGTAATTGCGCAATAAGGCAACAAGTAATATTGTCCTCCACAGCTTTCAGAGAGGAGGGGCGGGCGGGCGGGTTTTTTTTTTTTTTTAATTATTCTTTTTTTTAAATTTTCTTATACCAGTGGAAGCTCAAAGTTCAGCCAACAAGAAGTTGAAATCACTCTAAGAGTCGCACATGTATGTTATAAACACTTAATTTAATATTCAATGCCATTTTTTAAACTGGTTAAAAAAATCTGAAGGGAAAATAAAATCTGAAAAGAAAAAGAAAAAAAATCTAAAAAAAAATCTGAGCGGACCTCAATCTGACGAGCGGGTAGCCGAGGACAACATTACAATTTGTTTTTGGCCTAAGACTGGCAAAGTGCAGGGGCCACCAGCACAGTGCTTCTGTCAGGGGGGGGGGGTGGGAGTTGAAGCCTCCTTTGTCAATCCTATACCTGATTAGGAGCAAAATACCACTTCAAATTTGAACAAAATTTGATAATTTGCATTCGATTCTTTGCATGGTCTTAACTAAATTGGTGGGGAAAATGCAACCTTTTTGTGTATTAATTGCATCTACTTTGCAAGTAAATAAGAATGCTTTTTCGGCAAATTTGCCCTTTTGGGTGTAAATCAGCCATTACAAATAATCTCCAAAACATAAGCATTATGATTTACAAACTATCCCATTTCATAAAGAATAGCGTACATCAGGGCTATAGAATCCACAGGAACAGCGTTCCAAATCATTGGTCACAGAAAAAAATCACTAGACACAAAAAACATACAGAAAATCACCAGAACTATCAATTGACATGCAACTAGATCAAATCGGGATATGTGCTATAAATCAATCCTAAATAAGCTGTTTTCTACTTTCACTTTGGGGTTAATGCTTGTGAAACCCACGTAAATGGAATGCCTGGCTTTTTGCCATTCCAATATTTTGCTCGAGTGACTTAATTCAATGGTGCCATATATCTGGGTGGGTACCATTCATGCTATGCACCTGGTATTGGTTGGTACAAAGGACTATATAATAATAATAATAATAACATATTTATATAGCACCCAAAACGTGAGTCCCTGGGAGCTATACAAGCAAAAGGCCCCATCCAAAAGATAAAAATCTACATTCAAAAGAAAACTAACAATAACTATCAATACACTCAATAATACAAGCCATAAAACTACATATAATAAGCAAACTACCATGGATAGCAAAATGTGAAATATTAAAAAACAATATATAGTAGGAGGACAAAATATACAATTATAAAATGTCAATAAATATATGCACAGCAAACAGTTAAAGGTAGATGTTCCGATTTTCAACTTGAAGTTTTCTATTCTACATGAAAGGTCATCCTTAAAAAAGTCGTGTTCCAAAGTTTGAGTTGCATAGCTCTAATGGTTCTTATTTTAGACGCACAAGATGCTGTGAACTGTACCCATTGAGTAGTACACAAACTATATCGGTGGTTACCACCATTCGCGGTTATTCGACGTTATTTCATAGATTTCTCCGTAATTATACCGAATTAGGCCGTCAAATTTCAGTATGATGATGAGAAAAATACGAGCTTTCATATGATATGAAAATCTCGTATGTTTGAAATAATTCTGTGTTACGAAAATGTGATCGGGTCATCTACCTTAACTGGTAAACACTAAGGCCAAATTAAATTAATTGTTTGTCTCAAAGCTCCTCTCCTGTTGTAAAACTAATGCGGAATGCGGGGTTTTTTCAAGGGTTTTTTTTTTGTAATTATAAAATATTGAAATCATTGTTAAAGTGAACTTTTGTATTTAAGATGATGTGATTACTAAAAATCGGTGAAATTTTGGGATTTTTTAAAAAAAATTGGAAAAAAAAGAAGAAAAAAGTTTTTTTCAGATTTTTGTTTTCTAATGCGCATCAATAAACTAACGCGTGCGGGAGCTTTGAGACAAACAATTAATTTAATTTGGCCTAATACAAAACTTGTAAAAAATGGTTGTGACTGGCACAATTCCAAAACAATAAAAGATCACCATATCAATAATGAGAGAGCCTGGACTGAGGAGAGAGGTTCTAGAATGTCACCCTGCAGTCAGTGTATATTACACAACATTAAAACATGATAATTAATAAGAAAGAATATTGTATTGCACCGCGGAGTTGGTATGGCAACCTGATCAGCATTGCTGCATCACAACAAAACAAAAACGTCACCCTACAGTCGATTTCATTTCATGAAATCCGAGTTTGACTATATAGCCAAATTTGTATTGTAATATTTTCAGTAAAGTGTAGCGGTGTGATGACAAATTCCAATAAACAAAAAAAGCAAAAACAAATTCCATTTGAAGACTGGAAAAGAGCCATTTGATGTATAATGGCATATCACCTCACCACAATCTCTAATCTGACAAATTCATAATTACTGTGGAAGACATGACACTAAACACATTCATATAAACTGCTCAAAAATGTTTGGAATTATTTTTCACTCACTAATTGTTTGCATATCTCATGATATATTCATATAATTGAAAAGCTTATAAATGTGTTCCTCTTTCCAACGATACCTGATTTGTAGCAAACACTTATTCCAGTGCTTAGCCACTTGCTTCAGAAAATGGGGGGGTCTCAAACTGAAAGTGCCAAAATCACCACTATGTTGCGCTCAGAAGTCAACATAGCTACACTGAAAGCCATGAACAAACAGCCTGCGAGTAATCAACAGAGATGTGATTTTTCCGGAAATTAGGCCATAAAAAAAAAATCCGGATTTTTGGAAGGATTTTTTTTTTTTTTTTTCATTTCCAGAATCGGATGATGATATTTCAGCATAAAAAGAGTCAAACATGGTTTTTAGGGGGGTGATACTCTATATCCTATTCTCCAGACAAGCCCCTATACAATTTTGACACTGCGTGCCGTGAGGTGCGAGAGCTCCGCTCGCTACGTTTCGCCCTTCGCAATTTTTCAGAAAATCTCTCAATCACTCAGTCACATCTCTGAATCAAGCGCACCTACATCAACAAGGACAGCTATCCTAGTACAAGACCTACATCAGATCACATCTTGAATACTGCGTCCAGGTATGGAACCCCGGTATGAAGAAGGACATCCACTTATTGGAAAAGATCCAAAAGAAGAGCTACCAAACTTGTACCTGAAATCAAACACCTGGCGTACCAGCCTAGAGCAGAGACGAGAATGAGGCAACTTAATTAAAACATTCAAAATTCTTAAAGGTTTTGTTTAAAAGGACACAAATTATCTACTTCTTCTAACAAACCGACTTGGACACAAGAGGACATAAATTGAAGCTGTTCAAACCAAGATTAGACAAGTCACTGAAGTGCAGAGCTGACTTATTTTTCCCAGAGAGTCATCGATCAATATAACAAACTCCCCGAGTAATTGATTGGACCGAAAACCACAAATGCCTTCAAGAACAAGCTAGATAGACATTGGAAAGATATGGGGTATTTAACACTTTCCACGCGGCAGGCGTCAGCAGACGACACTCCAAAATTTCACAAAATGCTTCAAAAATGTCAAAACTATTGAATCTCATTACCATATTTGGAATCAGCATGTTAAATGCATTAACAAAGTACAAACATGTCTATTATTAGTTCAGTAATTCTTGAGATAGACTTTCAAAGTTGGGAAAGGTTTTTGAAAAATATGTTTTGTATATATGGTAAAACTAATAGCCGTGTGGAAAGTGTTAAGGCATATCCTACCATTTCCCATTAAATTGTAAGTGTAAGAGCATATATCTCTCTATACTGTAGTAGTCAATGTTAATAATGATACCTCTCCACATTTCAAAGCATCTCAAGCAAGTGGCTAAGCACTGGAACAAGTGATTGATATCATTTGAACAAAGAATACATCAGCTTTCCAATGATACCAAATACACTTTGAATATATCACGAAAATTGGCAATTGGAAACAATTTCCGAACTTTTTTGAGATTTACAGTCCTGAATTCCATTCATCATGAATCCTGTATTCTTGCAAACAATATTATACTTATCAAATTCGTTCCCATTCAACAAAATTCTGCCGTACATGATGTTATTATTAATGCGACTACTGTCCCAATCTACACATACAGATCTCAAAGAGGGCGTTATTCCCAGGCGACTCCGAGATTGACCAGCTCTTCCGAGTTTTCCGTACGTTAGGTACACCAGACAACAAGACATGGCCTGGTGTCAGCAAGTTACCAGATTACAAGTCCTCATTTCCCAAGTGGAAAGCCCAGGAGACGGCGAAGATCGTACCACAGTTGGACGCAGATGGCAGAGACATATTGGAAGTAAGTTAAGGCAACAATTGAAAAACATTTTGTTTGTCCATTTCCGACGTACCCTAATTTTGAAAACTGACGGCAAAGTTTTTTCTGTACAAATGAATAATGTATGACCCCAAATTTGGAAATTCCAGAAAAAGAGAGTTTTTTCCAGAATTTTACTTTGCGGAAATACACTAAAATATTCTGAAAATACTCTTCTAAACTGTTTTAAAACATTAATGAAGTGATGTAACGCAACGAAAAAAAGAAAGCCTGTTGTACAGGCCCGACAGACCCGGCTCTAAATTGGGTGGGAAAATGTTCATGTGCAAATGAATACCAACCCAAAATTCTTTTTTGGTTGTCAAAAAACTGAAACGTTTACACATTTTTATAGTCATTTTCAAGGGGGGGGGGGATGTATTTTGCCCGTACAACAGGGTGGTGTTTTTACATCGCCTAATGGTAAAATATTCCCGTCTTATTTAGCAACTAAACTGCTCAAAAAAAGTTTGGAAATTTTTTTCAATCACAATTTGTTCAAATATCTCGGGATATGTTCATTTAGTGTAATATATCATGTAAAAGTTTACAACTTTATTTTTAATATTTTTATGTAGGAGCTATAGTTTTGGAGAGTATATTTATTACCTGGTCAGTTACTTATTTTGAGGAATGTAGATAGGGTGACAGGTGTTGTCATACCAAACATTTGGTTGCCAGTTGTTCTTTACCCGGCAGTATGCACGCGCATCCTGTTTTGTTTAGGAACCCGTGCTTTTAAAACTCTCGCCAAAGCATTATAAAGGTCAATAAGGCATAGTGAGAGGTGTTGCGGTTATATGCTGTTCCCTCAAGCATGTATCAACAGTCTCGACTGTTGATTTTGTTTATAAATATTGCTGTCATCCTGTCTATAGACACAGCCAGCTCCAATCAACATGGCTGGAAAAAATAGGGAACTCTGAACCGGTGACATCACATTGAGTATGATCAGGGTGCATGGACCATTCAGATCAGACATTAATTGTTACTGTTTTGTTGAAATGCAGACTAATCGTTGAAACCTTGAGTGCTCTAGAAAATATAAAAATGTTGACATACACATTTGGAGCCTGACATGCTCCTATAGCGTGATACTTTTACCAATTATTTGTATTTTCTCTCCTTTCCAGCAAATGTTGCGCTATGTACCAGAGAAGAGGATATCAGCCAAAGCTGCCTTAAGTCACAGATTCTTCCATGATGTACAAAGAACAATCCCAAATCACTTGAAATCATCATATCTGCTCGAAACGTGAGCCCTGTCTTCCAAACTATGTTGTGCTAATGAATTGGAGGGAGTAATTCTGTTATACCCTTCACAGAGGCATTCATAGTGCGTGATTTTTAGGAACAACACATACTACCGATGTTGGTGTGTAGGGTATAACAGAATTATGCCAATCGGAGAAGTGGCTGTTAGCCAAAGCTGCCTTAAGTGACAGATTCTTCCATGATGTACAAAGAACACTTCCAAATCACTTGAAATCATCCAAAGCTGCCTTGAGTCAAGACAACAGACGCAATATAAATAGCAAAGCTGCCTTAAGTAAAGTTGGATCGTCTTCCATAATGTGCAAAGTAATTTGCATTTTTCTTGAAATCATCATAGCTGCCTTGTATCACAGTTGCTTCCACTATGAACCAACTTCTTTTGTAATAATTATTTTTCACGGGTGTATGCATAATCATATTATACAGTGTTGTGAGACCACCTTGTCTGTATCCCTCACTCTCACAATGTTTTGTTGTACAAAGAGGGCAGATTTTTTTAAAATCCTTACTACAAGTGTAAGTTCCAGGGTTGTAGCTATGCCGTCTGGAAGTTGTGCCCAGCGTCCGGCACTCTTAAAAAATAAGGGTAAAAAATCTGGAATAAAAAAATACAATTTGTTGAAAAAATCATTAAACTGCCTCATAAAACAAGAAATTATGTGGCAAGAACCCTCAAAGTGCATTTATAAACCCTTAAAAAAACATTAAGAAGGCCTCTAGATCCCATTCCATGATCTACTGCACTTCGATCACTACACTTACTCCGTTCGCCGTCAGTAAAATTGTCAGGCACTCAATCTGGTCTAGCTACAACCTGGTAAGTTCATATATATGTAATGCAATTGTAAAACTGTACAAATCTCAGTCTGTATCAAAATTGAGGGCGCAGCCTCCAAGACATCACTGAATAAACCTTTAATTCGTTGTTGTAAGGAAACTCACCAATTTGGAACTGATCAAAGTATGGAAAGCAAAATAGGAATTTTCCTTTTATATCATAAGTTCAGTAGACCAAAGTCAACAAGACATTCCATTGACCACAATTCTTCTAGTTGTTCATGTTCATCTTAAACATAAAAGGTTTTGAAGTCGCAAAACATACTTTTATTTTCCAAACACAATTAAACAAAAACTTATTTAGATAAATAGATTGAGATGTCATACCCTTTTTTATATTCCAAAAGTGATTGTTTGATATCATCGTAGTTCTGTCAAAACCTTGTGTGTTTTCCGGCCCTTCACCAATGCTTTTAACAGGTTCAGGAGCAAGAGCATTTAAAAAGTTGTGTTTTGGGTCCTAGAACATGTTTAGAGCAGACTGTCCAAAGGTTATACATAGGAAGTATTACTGTATACACGCACTGGCCAAAATTACTCTTTGAGAATCTTGATATAGAGCAGTAGATCCCCAAAGAAAAATAATGGGTCTGAACTTGGTATAGGTTTTGGGTATAATGTTAGTAATGTTATGATCATTTAAAATATATTTTTAAAGAGAACTGTATGATTGTGGTAGCTACATTACAGGCCAAAGTTACTCTTTGAAAATCTTGATATAGAGCAGTAGATCCCAAAGAAAATTATTGGGTCTGAACTTGGTATAGGTTTTTGGGTGTAATGTTGTTGTGATCATTTAAATATATCGTTAGTGAGAACTGTATAATTGTGGTAGCTACATTACAGGCCAAAGTTACTCTTTGAGAATCTTGATCCTGAATCAATATGATTGTACTGATCACTTTGAACAGCACTGAAACATTGGCTCAAATTTTTAAATTGTATAGATGTTAAAAAGATGTATATATATCTGAATATTTAAAGATATTTAAATTTAAATCAGACAAAAATGGTTACACTTTAAGTGTTGTTTACACTGTGTAGACGGATGTTACTTACACCTCCTTTCATCAACTCTTTCTTATTTAGAAATGGAACTAAACCCACTGTACATATGTGTAAATATAGGGTATTGAAAAAGTAAGAATATTGCTGAAATATGGTGATTGTTCATGAAGTAGATTGGACCGTTTGCCTTGATATGCATTATAGTTTCATTGGTTAATTGGGTGGGAGTGAGTGAGTCCTGCCCAAAAAGTTAAAAGCTAACTCAAATATGCCTAAGGCTAAACAAAGAAGAAGGTCTGTCTCAGAAGCCCGCCCGCAATGGTATGTGAAATGAGCTATGCGCGAAGGCCTATGCGCTGTGGCATTAAAAAAAATGTTTGGATTTGTTATTGGATTTTTTTTTGTGTGTTTTTTAATTTTAAAAAAAAAGTTTAAAAAATGTTCTCTGAAGCTTGGATAAGCAACAACAACAACAACAAATTGCATACCTCATAGCCTTATTTTCTAAAAAAAAAAAGGATCGCACAGCACTTGGCTTATTTGCAAAATGTTTCTGAGAGAGACTTTCTTCTTTGTTTGGCCTAACTGTTCCGCTAAATCACACTTTTTTATACGCAAATTTAAAGTGACGATTCACTTGAAATGGGTTATTTTTCATGCTCTTATGCAAAATATGCACCGCCTCGCTGTTTTGAAACATGCATGACACCATTTCAACAAAAGATGGCACCCAACAATTAACTTGTAGTATATTTTGGAGACATTTAGCATACCTGCCGGGGGGGGGGGGGAGGTCAGGACTCAGGATCCCGAGTTCGTAATTTCCTGAAAATAACACCCCTGTCGGTTAAAGTGATGACTATGGGGATAGGTCTACGGTACTATGTTAAATCGGCAAATTGAGGACCTTCCTTCAAGACTCCCTTTGTTTTTATCGTGTTTTATAAATAATTTTGTTATTATCCTAAAACATGTAAAACCATTGTAATTGTATCATATTCTGCACATGTTAACAAATATGTAATAGATTGTGTTATATAGCTACCGTTTTTAGCATAAAAATATATCATACTGTTCTCTCAAAGGAAGGATTTTGAATGGTATCTACGAGGGTCATTCAATAAGTTCTGCCTCCTCCGTCATTAGGCTATATTTTAAAAAAATTGTCTCAATGATCCCACGCGCGTTAGTTAATTGGTGCGCGTTAAAAGAAAAAGAAGACACTTTTTTTCTTCTTTTTTTTCTTCTTTTTTTTCTCAAGAAAATCCCAAAGTTTCACAGATTTTCATTGATCACATCATTTTAAATGCAAAAGGTCACTTTTACTAGGATTTCAATATGTTATATTTATAAAAATAAAAAAACCATCACGCATTAGGTTTTGAAGAGCTTTGAGACAAAAGATTTTTTTAATATAGCCTAACAACACTAATATGAATGTCAGCTTCATGACATTTGCCACGATTATAGCATTGTTCTTTTGTCTTAGACCAGAATACATGTAGAATTGTATGTTGGGTTATTACACCCGGACAACCACTTATTTCGAACACTGATTTCAAGTTAAACTTACTGTTTTTCACTGAAGGTTGCCATTGTATTGAATTGTATTACAAGCTTTCATTTTCAATACAAAAACTGGTTGTATTGCGTATATTAAATTGGTTATGAGGTTGAATTTGAATATCCATAAATATAAAATATTTTCATTCTACTCTAAGTCACATTTCACTTTTAGCATAGACATGAAAATACTATATTATGACTAGGGGTATGTTCATAAATCATGAGTTGGTAAACTTTTAGGAATGTCAAATATTTTAAGAGGATTCTTGTACAAAAATGGCTCAAAATATACAATTTGGTTTGTTCGGTTGTGTCATGACTGACAGCTCGTGACCTTACAGATACTACGCCACAAATAACGATTTTCAGCAATAGGAGTAACAATCACGGAGAGGATGTCCAGTAATCAATTTTATTTGGTCAATCCACCGGGAACGAGGTCTGTCCTTCTTTCACTTCCCTTCAATCATGCCTGGCATTATCATTAGGTCGTTACCCTTGCGACGTGAGATATGGCCGAAGTAGCTCAGCGTTTGGGTGTTGATAGCATGAAGAAGTCGTTTCGAATAGGTCCTTCTCATTGTCCATGAGATGCGAAGCATACGCCTCCAACACCACATCTCGAAAGCAGCTATTCTGTTTTTATCAGCTTTTGTTAGGGTCCATGTCTCATATTGTGTTTCTCTGATTGCAACCAAATATACAATTTAGAGTCTGTAAAATTCGGTGTATGTCTGTGACATTTATAAGTTATAGGGGCATTGAGAGATACGTGTATGGGAGGGCGCCTTCAATTATCCTGGAAATCAGGTTTTTTGCATCAAAGTAATACTTGAGGCATGTATACTGACTACCATCTGAAACAGTTTACCATTATTCGCCTTTTATCATATAACATTTCATGATTTCCTTAGTTTCGATATGATGATATCGAAACTCAGGTGCTGAATTCGGAAGTTATGCATCGTTTTACTCACTGACTTTCGCGGCAAATCTCAACCCGGAAGTACCGTTATTTGCTTATTTTGGCATGAAGGCGATGTCGGAATTGTATGATATTTTGGATTTGGGGCTATGTTGATGATTATCTTTACGTTATTTGCTCATTTAGTATATCGATACATCTCTCAATGCCCCTTTAAGAGCAGGATATCTTGTGGATTTTTATAAGCATTTGGTTTAACTCCTCAAAAAAAAAAGGGAAAAGAAGATATTTTGTAATGTATTCACATTGTGTTTCCTCTCTATGAAAAGCTGATGTGTTCCTATTTCCAACGATACCTCATTTGTAGCATTTGTGCTTGAGAGAACTTGGTATGTGTAGTCTCAATCTGAATGTGCCAAAATCATCACTATTTTGGGCTCAAAATTCAATTGAGCATCACTCTACACTGTAGTTAGTCAATGTAACACTTCAGTGATCAGACGACACAGTTGTTCTTTTGAGCACAAAACAGTGGCAATTTTGGCACATTCACAGATTGTGACCTCCCCATGTTCTCAAACAAGTTGCCGAGCACTGACAAAAGTGATTGCTACAAATGGGAAAAGGAACACATCAGCTTTTCACAGAGAGGAAACAGTATGAATACATTATAAAATATCCGGAAAATTGATGATTTGAGGAGTTTATATATTGTACCATATATAATCAAAGCAAACAATTCTCGATAAATTTGTAAAGGTATATTATGTGATCTTTCCAGGAAACGCCCTCAACATCGAGAAGAAAAAAATTAAAAGCAGATTTTCTTGCAGATTTACATTTCTGATCATAAATCGCTCATACATTCCAAGTTACAGGGCGATACGATTCTTAATTACTTCAAAATCATGGTAATTAAGAATCGTACTGCTCTGTAACTTGGAATGTATGTACGATTTTTGATCAGAAATGTAAATCTGCAAGAAAATCTATTTTCTAAAAAAAATCCTGAATAGACGGCGCTCTCTAGAAAAGATCACATAATATGCCTTTAACTACAGTTCACCAAAAACCTATACACACTTGTTTGTGTTGTACTCATGCGTGTTGAAAATCAATTGTTGATCGAGAATTATTTGTTCAGATTGTAGTAATGTTGCACATTGCTTCTAGAATTGTAATATACATTGTACAGTTTGCTCATTTTATATTGTTCAATTGTTACTGTTATTGTTGGTATTGATTTTGAATATGTTAGATATATTGAAGTTGAAGCAATAAAAAGTATATTTGGCAGATTGAAATCAAAAGGTTATCGCATTTTATTTAGGTCTTCTGTAGGAGAGAGTAGGTCGTTTGTAGGAGAGACCTTGTGGTTGCATCCTCCGTGTGTGTGTGGCGACGGTCTGTCAAACATTTAGTAGGGTAAAGTCACCAGTTTTCGGTCAGCGCCTATTTACGGTCACTTGGCCAAAATCGTGTAATTGCATCGGTCGTTGCCATTTTAAAAGTAATACCAGGCATCAACTATGCGGCGTTTTTTTAGCAGTCAGTTTATAACGACGAGGTCCTTTCAATTACACGATTTGGGCGAAGTGACCGAAAATAGGCGCTGACCGAAAACTGGCGAATTTACCCTATACACTTTTGGATTTCTCCATTTCTTTTTCAAACAAAGTACAACAGTGACCTCACTTGGTACAAAGATGCAACATGGGAACCCGCATATGTCAATGAGGTCAAAGGTCACATCAAGTTCAAAGGTCATTTGAGACAAAGTTGTAAAATAAGCTGAAAACATCAAACATGTTGACCTCCACTCTATCTGAAAAAGAAGCATAATACTTTTTGTCACAAACAGGGTGAGTAAAAAAACACATAAATTAGTGAAAACTGAAAGAAGCAATCTTGTTTTCAAAACCAAACTTAAAATGTATTAAACATAAGAATATTTGTTACTAACTTCGTATGAAAAATGAAGTAGATAGCATTTTCCGTCAAATTAATATAACATACATTTACCAAGGATTATCTTATCACTTTCTACAAAACAATTTTTTCAGAAACCTTTCCCAACTTTCAAGGTCTATCTCAAGGATTACTGAACCAATACTATGTTTGTACTTAATTTAAATTAGAATGCATGTCTCACACTGAATCCAAATATGGTAATTAAATTCAATAATTATGAAATTTTGTGAAATTTTGAAATGTCGTCTGCAGACGCCTGCCGCGTGGAAAGTGTTAAAGGTATATTATGTCAGACGATGCTGGACACGAATATTAAAGGTTAAATTATGCGCACGAGGTTACGTGATAAAGTGAATGGGACGAAGGCTTAAAGGTAGATGTTCCGATTTTCAACTTGAAGTTTTCTATTCTACATGAAAGATCATCCTTAAAAAAGTCGTATTCCAAGGTTTGAGTTGCATAACTCTAATGGTTCTTATTTTAGACGCACAAGATGCCGTGAAATGTGCCCATTGAGTTGTACACAAACTATATTGGTGGTTAACTACTTTTCGCGGTAATTCGATGTTATTTCACCGATTTCTTCGTAATCATACTGATTTGGACCGTCAAATTTCAGTATGTTGATCAGAAAAATATGATCTTTCATATGGTATGAAAATCTCCATATGTTTGAGAAAAATTTGTGTCATGAAAATGTGATCGGAACATCTACCTTTAACAACGGATTACATTCAAAAAATGATACTATAACACTGGAGTTGGTATTCCAACTCCAGCGGTTTTAGGATGAAATAATTTAGTTCTATCAGATTGTGTGATGAATTTTATGGGGTCATATAATCAAGATCCATAGTTACATTGAAACAAACGGAAATTCAAAATGTATGGCCGTTCGTGTCCGCCATCGTCTGTATTATGTGAATTTTCCAGAAGACCAGGCCCTCAATCCTATAAAAAGAATTGGAAGCAGATTTATATTTCTGATCAGAAATCAGAAATAAATTCCGAGTTACAGAGCGATATGATTCCTAATTACCTCAAAATCATGGTTTTAGAGTGAAAATAACCGGGGAAAATAAACTGTCAGGTTAACCCAACAGTTTATTTTCACTCTAAAACCATGATTTTTAAGTAATTAGGAATCGTATCGCCCTGTAACTTGAAATGTATTTACGATTTATGATCAGAAATGTAAATCTGCAAGAAATCTGCTTCAATTTCTCCCCGATGATTAAGGGCGTTCCCTGGAAAAGATCGCATAATATACCTTTAACACACACAAAGGATGCCAACAACGTCATAAGTGACACAAAAATGTATCCAAACCAAGAATCAACAACTGAGCAGAGGTGACAAGATGATTGATGAGATTCTTTATATTTATCTATTAAGCTATTAGTAGTAGATAACAAGTGCTTCATAGATGAACCTATTTGCAATAGATAACGTGTGTTCATAAATCCATCTGCAGTAGGTTTATCAACACTTCTTATCTACTGCAGATAGGGTTATCAATATTGTTATCTACTGCTGATAGCTTTACTAGTACTTGTAATCTACTGCTGATAGCGTTAACAACACTTGTTATCTACTGAGCTGATAACTTTAGCAGTACTTGTTATCTATTGCTGAAAGCTTACCAACACTTGTTGTCAACTGCTGCTATCTTTAACAACCAACGCCTGTTTTCTACTTCTGATAGCTTTACCATCACTTGTAATCTACTGAGCTGATAGCATCACCAGTACTTATTATCTACTGCAGATAGGTTTATCAACACTCGTTATCTACTGCAGATAGGTTTATCAGTACTTAAAGTCTACTGATGATAGCGTTACCAGTACTTGTTATCTACTGCAGATAGTTTTATTAACTCATCTACTGCTGATAGCTTTACCAACGCTTATTATCTAATGAACTGATACCTTTACCAGTACTTGTTATCTATTGCAAATAGGTTTATCAACACTTGTTATCTACTGCAGATAAATTTATCAATACTTGTTATCTACTACAGATATGTTTATCAACACTTGTTATCTACTGCAGATAGCTGATAGCTTTACCAACACTTGTTACCTATCTAATAACCTTACCAACACTTGTTATCTACTGCTGATAGCTTTACCATCACTTGCTATCTACTCCAGATAGTTTTACCAACACTTGTTATCTACTTAGCTGATAGCGCTACCAGTACTGGCTATCTACTACAGTTAGGTTAATCAACACTCGTTGTCTACTGCAGATAGGTTTATCAATTCAACACTTGTTATCAACTGCTGCTAGCTGTAACAACACCACTTGTTTTCTACTTCTGATAGCTTTACCATCACTTGTTATCTACTGAGCTGACAGATTTACCAGTACTTATTATCTACTGCAGATAGGTTTATCAGTACTTGTTATCTACTGCAGATAGTTTTATCAACACTCGTCTACTGCAGATAGCTTTACCAACACTTGTTATCTACTCAGCTGATAGCGCTACCAGTACTTGTTATCTACTACAGTTAGGTTAATCAACACTTGTTGTCTACTGCAGATAGGTTTATCAATAATTGTTATATACGGCTGATAGCGTTACCAACGCTTGTTATCTACTGCAGATAGGTTTATCAACACTTCTTATCTACTGCAGATAGGGTTATCAATACTTGTTATCTGCTGCTGATAGCTTTACTAGTACTCTTAATCTACTGCTGATAGCTTTAACAACACTTGTTATCTACTAAGCTGATAGCTTTACCAACACTTGTTATCTACTACAGTTAGGTTAATCAACACTTGTTGTCTACTGCAGATAGGTTTATCAATAATTGTTATATACGGCTGATAGCGTTACCAACGCTTGTTATCTACTGCAGATAGGTTTATCAACACTTCTT
The DNA here is from genome assembly GCA_035610835.1 of Ophiura sarsii. Lineage (NCBI taxonomy): Eukaryota > Metazoa > Echinodermata > Ophiuroidea > Amphilepidida > Ophiuridae > Ophiura > Ophiura sarsii. The sequence continues at coordinate 25,212,387 of CM069451.1, read as the reverse complement.
AATCTACTGCAGATAGGGTTATCAATACTTGTTATCGGCTGCTGATAGCTTTACTATATAGTACTCTTAAATCTACTGCTGATAGCTTTAACAACACTTGTTATCTACTAAGCTGATAGCTTTACCAACACTTGTTATCTACTGCTGATAGGTTTATAAGTACTTGTTATCTACTGCTGATAGCGTTACCAGTACTTGTCAACACTCGTCTACTGCAGATAGGTTTATCAACATTTGTTATCTACCGCTGATAGCTTTACCAAAGCTTGTTGTCTACTGAACTGATAACTTTACCAGCTCTTGTTATCTATTGCAAATAGGTTTATCAACACCTGTTACCTACTGCAGATAGATTTATCAATACACGTTATCTACTACAGATATGTTTATCAACACTTGTTATCTACTAAGCTGATAGCCTTACCAACACTTGTTATCTATTGCTGATAGCCTTACCAACACTTGTTATACTGTTGATAGCTTTACCAACACTTGCTATCTACTGCAGATAGCTTTACCACTTGTTATCTACTCAGCTGATAGCGCTACCAGTACTTGTTATCTACTACAGTTAGGTTAATCAACACTCGTTGTCTACTCTAGATAGGTTTATCAACACTTGTTATCAACTGCTGCACTTGTTTCTACATCTAATAGCTTTACCATCACTTGTTATTTACCGAGATGATCAACCAGTACTTATTATCTACTGCAGATAAGTTTATCAGCACTTACTGCTGATGGCGTTACTAGTACTTGTTATCTACTGAAGATAGTTGTATCAACACTCGTCTACTGCAGATAGGTTTATCAACATTTGTTGTCTACTGCTGATAGCTTTATCAACGCTTGTTATCTACTGAACTGATAACTTTACCAGTACTTGTTATCTATTGCAAATAGGTTTATCAACACCTGTTATCTACTGCATATAAATTTATCAATACTTGTTATCTACTACAGATATGATTATCAACACTTGTTTTCGGTAACAGTACTTGTTGTCTATTGCTGATAGCTTTACCAACTCTTGTTTTCTACTACTGATAGCTTTATCAACACTTGTTATTTACTGAGCTGATAGCTTTTTACCAATACCCGTTATCTACTGCAGATAGCTTTACCAACACTTGTTATCTATTGCTGATAGCTTTCCCAACGCTTGTTGTCTACTGCTAATATCTTTACCAACACTTGTTTATCTAATGCAGATAGATTTATCAATACTTGTTACCTACTGCTGATAGCAACATATGCTAATTATCAACCGCAGATAGCTGATAACTTTACTATTACTTGTTATCTATTGCTGATAGATTTACCAACACTTGTTTTCTACTTGACTTAGGGCGGATGATTTTTCCGAACCACAATGCCTCTCCAGATCTTCCTATCCAACATAGCTGTCTTGATTTCTTCCACCTGCAGTCCTGTATCACGTTTGAGTTTGTCAATGTAGGTCAGGGCTGGTCTACCACGCTTTCTTGCTCCGTGCTTTGGGATCCAATGTATAAGTTTGTGTACAAGCTCCTTGGACCCTCTGAAGCAGTGTCCAGCAAATCTTGCTCTGCGTTCTCTGATCTTGTCCGAGACTTTTGGCATGTCCCCATACAGGTCCTTATTTGTCACATACTGACTCCAGTTGATGTTGAACACAGATCTTAGCATCCTAGTGTAGCATCCATCCAGTTGTTTACCAAGCTTTGGGGTGACTGTCCATGCCTCACATCCATAAAGGAGGACGGGTTCTACTGTAGCTATGAACAGTCTTTCTTTGAGCTTTCTGGATAATGATTTAGCCTTCCATAGCTGACTAAGTTTGCCACAAGCTCTCCATGCAGCTGCTTTGCGTGTTTTGATGTCCTTTTCAGTGTTGTTCATCCAGGCTCCAAGGTATTTGAAGTCTTCCACTTTATCAAGGCGCATGTCTTCACTTGTGGTAATTACAGGTACTTGCGTCTGGTTGAAGGACATGTACTTCGTCTTTGCAGCGTTCATTTTGAGCCCAACTCTTCCCACTGAAGTCTCCACTCTATTGAGTAGTGATTGCGCTTGAGACACTTCCTCAGACAACAGTGCAATGTCATCAGCAAAGTCTAAGTCTGTTACTACGGTTTGTCCTATTCTTCTGCTGCTTCTTTTTGTTAGGTGGAATCCTAGCTCTTCTTCTCTGCCATCTATGGCCTCTCTTAGGGCATAGTCAAGAACAATGACAAAAAGATATGGAGCCAGGGTGTCTCCTTGTAATACTCCAGCCAGTATCTCAAACACTTCTGTTTCTCCATCTGGTGATATGACCTTTGCCTTGGTGTCTTTGTATATGTCTGCTATTGCATTTGTAAGCTGATCAGGTACACCATAGGCTTTCAATATTTGCAGCATTCGTCCCCTATGTATTGTGTCAAACGCTTTCTTGAAGTCGATAAAGGTTATGATGGCTGGCAGGTGATTTGATCTTATTCCCTCAATAATTCTTCGAAGGGGAAGTATATGACCTACAGTGGTACGTCCTACTCTGAAGCCATTTTGATTAGCTCTTAGGTGGACGTCGAGCTCCGGTCTAATTCTGTTGAGTATCATCTTGTTGTATAGCTTGGCAACAATTGAACTAAGGCTTATTCCACGGTAGTTACCCCCCAAGCTGAGATCACCTGATTTCGGTATTGGTACTATGTTGAGAATGGACCACTGTTCTGGCTTTTTCCCGTTCAACAAGGCATCATTGCAGAAGTCGAGAATGATGTTATCCAAATCACATCTTTTGAGCATTTCAGGTGTAATACCATCTTCCCCACAGCTTTTCCCCTCTACTAGTGCCTTCTTAGCCTTCTCATATTCCTACTACTGATAGCTTTACCAACACTTGTTATCTATTGAGCAGATAGCTTTACCAGTAATTGTTATCTACTCCAGATAGGTTTATCAACACTCGTTATCTACTGCAGATAGGTTTACCAGTACTTGTTATCTACTGCTGATAGCGTTACCAACGCGTTTTATCTACTGCAGAAAGGTTTATCAACATTCGTTATCTACTGCAGATAGGATTATCAACATTCGTTATCTACTGCAGATAGGATTATCAACATTCGTTATCTACTGCAGATATGTATGTCAACACTTGTTATCTACTAGGCTGATAGCTTTACCAACACTTGATATCTATTGCTGGTAGATTTATCAACACTTGTTACCTACTGCTGATAGCTTTACCAACCAACACCTGTTTTTCACTACTGATAGCTTTCTAGCACTTTTCTATACTTGTAATAGCTTTTCCAACACTTGTTATCTACTCAGCTGATAGTTTTACTAGTAAGTATTTGTAATCTACTGCAGATAGGTGTATCAACACTCGTTGTTTACTATACAGATAGGTTTATCAACACTTGTTGTCTACTAAGCTGATAGCTTTACCAACACGTGATTATAAAATAAGACACACTGTTAGAGCGTCTTAGAGAACCCCAAAGCATTTACAACAAATGAATTAAAAGAGTAAAAGTACCAAAGCAAAATACAACTACGATCTTCATCTTCAACATATGCATACAGAGTAAAAGCATATTCTGAAATAAACGCTTTGAGATTAATTAAGTAAAAACGAATTATAAAGCATAAGCAAACGGTAACAAAGGCTAGGATTCAAAACAAACAATATTTTAAATGGCCGATGATCAAAAAGTATTGCAAGATGGAAAATTGCAACAAAATATTGCATAACGGCACCAACAAACACTCGTGAAATACAAAAAGAACACATAGACCAACAACAAAAAGCATGCATACTGATAAATTTATCAACACTTTTGTTACCTACTGCAGATATTTTTATCAACAGTTATTATCTACTGCTGATAGCTTTACCAACACTTGTTACCTACTGTATATAGTTTTACCAACATTTGTTACCTACTGTTGATAGATTTTCAAGTACTTGTTGTCTAATTCTGATAGGTTTAATTACACTACACTTGTCATGTTGTCTACTGCTGATCTACACTTGTTTATATAATGCAGATTTATCAACACTTGTTACTTACTGTTGATATCTTTATCAACACGAGCTAGTTATTTACTGCTGATAGATTTATTATCTGCTGGTTTTGTTTTCTACTGAGCTGAGTTTTTTAATTTGTTATCTACAGCGTGTCCCAAAAAACTGGGTCCAAAATCTGCAGAGCTTGTAACATAAAAAGTGGAAAACGTAACTACTTCGTATTTAAGGACATTAGGGTAAATATACCTGATCTTAATTGGTGAAAAGGTGAGACCGATCAAATGGCAACTTTCGAAAATACGAAGCTTTCAATAGAGCGTGGTTAGAACCCGTTTTTTCCACTTTAGCAAAAACCACCCTTATGCCCTTGCATCTGTGCGTTGTGTGCAAGTTTTCCCTGCATTAAATGTGCATGGTGTTTATTCTCCGAAACATATTTTGTTTGGTAGAAAAGGGTTACATTATAGGTATTTTGGATCAATATTCATGCATTAGAAATACCCATTGCAGTAACCTTGTTGTTGTAAATGTACAAAACCAGAGCAACTGTTACCCTGATACCATGCCTGGAAATAGCACCCGCCCACCTGCCCATAGCGGGTAATTTTTATGTCGGGAGAAAGTACCCCGGCGACAGACTGGCGGGTAAACTATTCAACTCACGGTGTAAGTGTGAGAGTTGCACTGGCTAGTGGAATTTCTGTCGGGCAGGTATTTTTGTGAGTTACCTGCCCCTTACCTGCCCGATCCCGACTGGTTGGTTGAACAAAATCTGAAGTTCCAGCGCTGCCTCTAATTCCTTTGATGAGGTGACAGATTTAATGGCTGGTTTCCAATTGCGAAGAAATGGTCCTTGAACTGCTTCAAAGATGGCAGTGTCTCAGAAGGTTATTTATTAATTTTTCTAACAAAAATCATAGGAATTTACACTTTTTATTCCCCTTATGACGAAGATTTTCCTGAGTAAGTCATTGTTATAAAGTTAAAGGCTAAACTTTGATGACGTTAGTACAAGCGCAAATGCAACGCGTGGACGGTTCATGGGCAAAATCGGGAAAAATGGGTTCGGACCACGCTGTATTCAAAGCTTTGTATTTCTAAAACCTTACATCCAATTGGTCTTATAATTTCACCAAATAATGTCAGATGTAGTTTACTTTTATATTCCTAAACATTAAGCATCTATGTTTTCCATATTTTAAGTTATAAGTTCTGCAAGTTTTGGACCCAGTTTTTTGGGACACGCTGTACTACTGACCGCTTTACCAACACTAGTTATCTTACTAAGCGGATAGCTTTACCAACACTTGTTATCTATTGCTGATAGATTTATCACCACTTGTTATACCTATTGCTGATAGCTTTACCAACACTTGTTATCTACTGCTGATACCAACACTTGTAACCTATTGCTGATAGATTTAACAACAGTTGTTATCTATTGCTGATAGCTTTACCAACACTTGTTACCTATTGCTGATAGCTTTACCAACACTTGTTATCTATTGCTGATAGATTTATCACCACTTGTTACCTATTGCTGATAGCTTTACCAACAATTGTTATCTACTGCTGATAGCTTTACCAACACTTGTTATCTACTGCTAATAACTTTACTATAATCAAAACAAAGAATTCTCGATCAAAACATTTATTTCAGTCACGCCAGCGTCATCCGAATTCTGAACGCAGTGTGATGAGCCCTTGACAACCATGCCACAACGCGTTCGGGCTGGCGTAGGCCTACTTACATATTGTCCAATCACGCAGCGTGGGGTCTTGTTGATTAGGGCCGCGATTGGTCAATTACCTTTTGTTTACAAGAACGTCACACCTTCCGGTTTTACTGCGCCCTTGCCGTCGCGATTGACGCGCTCACGCACAGTATGCCCCAGACGCTGGGACACTGAGGAATCGTATACGATTTGATCGAGAATTCTTTGTTTTGATCTTGTTATCTACTGCTTACCCAGCTAACCATATTACGTTGTTAGAACGTCGTGGCAAGGTTTCACTTTCGTTCTTGGAACGTTATGATTAAAAGTTCAAAGAACGTTGTGAACGTGATCCAACGTTAGGAGAACGTTTATTTGTCGACACATTTTTACGTTGTATGAACGTTAGTCATGAACGTTTTCACAACGTTATCACAACGTCCTAAACGTTTAAAACACTTTCTTGAAATTCTGTTAGTTATACCATTACGTCCAAATGACGTTTTTATACTGTCTTTATTACGTTATCGGAACGTCGTGACAACGTTCATGGAACGTTGCGATCCAACGTTAGAAGAACGTTTATTTGTCGACACATTTTTACGTTGTTTGAACGTTAGTAATGAACGTTTTCACAACGTTATAACAACGTCCCAAACGTTTAAAAAACTTCTGTTAGTTATACCATTACGTCCAAATGACGTTTTTATAACCTATTTATTACGTTGTTGGAACGTCGTGACAACGTTTCACTTTCGTTCTTGGAACGTTATGATTAAACGTTCAAAGAACGTTTATTTGTCGACACATTTTTATGTTGTATGAACGTTAGTCTTGAACATTTTCACAACGTTATCCCAAACGTGTAAAAAACTTTCATCAAATTCGGTTAGTTACACCATGGCAACCAGGGAATGGTAGTGGTATTATAGAGGGATGGGGCGGGCATTGACCTTTTCATGTGTACTATGTTCTTGCTCAATGTATATGGCATTAGTGAACAATGACTTGCCTTTAGCTATACATATGAGAACTTACGTATGCAGATCAAAATACTTTCTATAGTGTTAAAAGCTGTTAAATGTATGTATCGACTTAAATTTAAAAAAAAAAATAGGTTTAAATAAATGAAAGTTGCAAATTAGCTCATTACCATAATTTAAAGGTTACAAACGAGCACCGGTGCTAATTTTTGTACCATTGAAATTATGCTAATGAGCTATTTCCACAATTTACTCGACTCATGTAAGGCCAGGTAAAATATGCAAATTAGCGATTACAGCCCAGGTAACATAATTTGGTTGTGTAAACGTTATATGAACGTTATATGAACGTCGTGATGAAGCCAGATTCTTTTCAAGCTTAAAAGACATAAATAAATATATTCCACATAAATTATACAGGTATTTTGTCATGAGTTCAAGTTCTATACTCTTTTTCCATGTGCAATACCCACGAGGAACGAATTCGATTCAAACTTTAACGGATTTACACGCTTAGAAAAGAGCATATTGCGCTTGAGTTAAAACGGGAACTAACGGAAAAGCATAAAAATGCCTAAGTTCACAAGGAAACCAGAAAGTCAGTAAAGCAGTCTTTAAAATTGAAATTGAAACATTTCATGCTCTTTGTTGAAATGGTCCATCCAATTAATGTCAATGGTAATACCACCTGTTATAACTTGCTTGTATCGTTGGATAAATGAATGAAAAGATTCAATTATATTCAATAATCGATACATTCTAACTTATGATTAAATGTTGCAATGGTATTGTTACTTTTGAATAACTGCACAATAATGTTTTTGGCATTCTTACAAGTTCGTAATCATAGTTGTAATTAATGCAAATTGGACCAAGCCGATTTTGCTTCCTCATGTTTGCTGAAGCATATCTCCCGTTCTAAATAACCAATTGGAACGCAACAAAATGCAAATGAAAGCTTATTTACTCAGCTTTCATAATACATCAAGACCCGTGTGTTCCTGTCCTTTTAAGATATCTTATGTGCCCAGAGTGTTAACATTTTTTGGGTCACCCTGTATACGCCTAGATTAGTACATCAAATTTGTAATGCCAAATTGTTTTGTATTAACATTTTGATTGGTAATAAACCTTTTTAAATAAAATGTAATTCATTATTTAATTAGTCCATGGAAACGTGAGCAAAATGTTTTCTGAACGTTGCAGTTAAGTTCTAGTTTGGTTGCACTTAGGTTGTGGTTAGGTTGTCATTAAAACGTTTCTACAACGTTATTATAACGTTGCGGTTTGGGTGTGATTTGGTTGTTTTAGGTTGGTCGATGGAAACGTGAGCAAAAAGTTCTCTGAACGTTGCAGTTAAGTTCTAGTTTGGTTGCACTTAGGTTGTGGTTAGGTTGTCATTAAAACGTTTCTACAACGTTATTATAACGTTGCGGTTTGGGTGTGATT
>CM069451.1:25076740-25199240 GCA_035610835.1 Ophiura sarsii | reverse complement strand
ATTGATTACTGTCGAATAAGGAATACAATCGGTTGACAATCTTTCACATCCAGGGTTTATGAAACTAGAAGGGAATATATCTGTGGTCCCAACTATTCATTTGGGCGTTAAGAAGCCCTTGTAATATAATATTGTGTATATTAGACATTTGTAAGTGTATTTATTATTGTGAAGGGAGTTATCCGGAAGTCCTATTTTCGCATAACTCAACGTAGCTAACCAAGCCCAATCTGCAAAATGGGAACCAAAGACGACGAATACGATTATCTATTCAAAGGTACGTGTAATGTGTCGAATGGCTTTAGAATAAGAAAGTATTGTCACATTAATCGTAAGGAACTATATTTCTGTAAATACTTCCAAAATCATAATTTGGAAGGACTAGTACAGGCACTAATTTTGATTATGTCCACATACTGTAACTGTACACAACAATAATAACAACACTAGCACTAGGGCGGGCTTAGTACACGTACACGAACACGGTACAGTCATGAATTGATGATTATAATGAATTAGTCAATACTTTCTTATTCTAAAGACATTTCAGTAACCGGCCGTCACTGTTTGTAAATCCGTTTATCCATGGACTTCATAAAATTAAACATAACATAACATAAAAACAATCATCATGACATTACTGTTACAATGGTCAATGTCAATGACTAAAATGAGCATTTATAATATATAGCGCTCTTAGGTAGGGATGTTCATATTTTTTTTAGAAATGTTGAATTTAAATGTTATTAGTATTGATAGAAAGATCATGTAATGATATTAAATATGAACGTATTTCGACTAGAAAGTACAAAATATTCAACTTGAAAGTACAAAATATTCAACTTACCTTCATTTGAAACCAGGCCTCTCGTCCACTCCCGCGAGTGTCGCCGTATTTGGGCCAGATGACGTAGCAACACCTGTCAACATTTTGGTATACGGTGAAGGGCGCCGCTCGAAAATACGAAACTGGACAACCCTATCTTAGGGGGCCTACACATTATACAATGGTACCACAGAGCTTAACCAAATTAAAACATAAAATTAAAATAACAGTGTTAAACATCACTCGCACTATGACAGTGGAATAAGTGAGTTTTTAACATCTTCTTAAATTGAGTCAGTGATGAGGCATGCCTGATGTGACGCGGTAAATTATTCCACAATAATGGGCCGGAGGCATAAAATCCTTTCTTGGCGGTAGTGAGACGAGTTTTAGGTACAGTGAGAATCCGAGTGTCATCTGATAAGTCCATGGTTTATCCAACCTGGACTTTTCTGATAAGTCCATCCATTCCATGGTCCTAAAATGTTAGGGCAATTATAGTTACTCAATTAATTTAGTCAGATTCAGAGGCAATCCTGTAAGTGTAAGTGTACAGTCAGTCAGTCACAGGATAAATTTACTAAGCTGAGTAATGTAGATTTTGTCACAACAAAATGTGTATATATTCCTGGTTTAGGACTTTCCATCAAATCAATTCATCCACCTAGAATACAGTCTTTTGATTGCCGATTCAGAAACCTTTGGACCAAACAACATCATTGATTATGATGTGATTGTGAATGTGATGATCAATGCACTTACACTTCTTAAGATTTGGTGGGGGAAAATATTGATGAAACCATGATTAACCATCCGACCATCCGCTATGTCAACTCATATGTTTTCATTCCATAGCTCTACCACAGAGAGCTAGGATTCAGAGCTATAGTCGAATTTATAATTGAACGAACACATTGAAGCAGCGTATTGCGTGAGACGCGCAAAGCCATAAGCGTGATAATTTCGGACGCAATCATCTTTGTGCTGCCGCTGCTGCGTGCGTGTTGTTCGTTCAATTATTAAATTGACTATAGTGTATGAGAGCTATGGAATGAAAGCACGAGTCGACATCACCGATGGTCGGATATTTTCATCAATATTTTTCAACTTTTCTGAACAAAATTAGTCTAACTTTTGCTTCGGATATCAAGTAAATTTATACATTGGTTAAATATCTCAACCAGCAGCTATTTCCAATAAATACTGGCTTGAATTTCGAGCGCACTATTCCCGCTACACATAAATCTGCGACGTGGACTGTGTCTATGCTTCATTTCTTAGCTAGGCGAATGTGTACTGTGCCACCGTGTGGTTCTCTTGTGTTATAATACTTAATATGTTATTAATGTGCATTTTTATATCGTAATTTTAATATTGTATATTAGCATGTAATTTGGCCTGCGGGCCACGAGAATAAAATACCAATAATAATAACAAAGTTAAAACCAATGTCAATCCCAATCGCCACGCACTACGGCACGAGTGAATCAAAAACACTCAATTAGTTTGTTGACCTTTTGTCACCTTTGACACAACATTGGACTCTTTGATTAACTATAGGGGTGTATTATTTAAATTCACAAAGACAGTAGCAATAATAACAGCATGCGGTCATACTCCCAAAACAAACGAGGGTTGCTTATTTATCTGCCTGGATATAATTATTCTGAATAAAACTGTTTACAACAGTTCCTTCATCATTTATTTACATCAATAAATGTATCACACTGTTCAACTATAAAATTCCCCCCTCAAACAAACTCCCATTGTTGTGATCCCGGCGGCCATGAATGAACACAATACAAACACTATTGATAACATTTCAAGTCCTGATGTTGAAGGGGTACTTGACCACAACGGACAATAGCGTCTTATCTACTAACAACAATAGTTTTTCTTGAAACCTAGAGGATTTATTTACCGTCTAATAATTATGTATTGAAATACTTTCAAGTGGCTATGCCTCATGTTTTGTAACAAAACTTGAGTTTCTGATGGAGGTGAAACGCCACGTGTGAAAAGGCACTTGTTGAATTTTGATGGCTGGTTTTAAATGGCGGCTCGTAACATCCGACTTTGAGGACCGTGGGAAATGAAAAGTGGTGCGTCAAAAATACTCTTGGGGTTTAAAGTCAAGCGTGAGATTCAAAAGCCAAGCGTCGATGACGCGTAGCTACGGGTCACTGAAATTGCTGCGAAGGACGCAATATTTTTTTATTGAGGTGCTAGAAAATGGACATCTTTGCTACCAGGGGTGGCGCTAGCAGCTCAAAAAATGTCCTATTGAATTTGTCTGGACCCTCCAAGGATTTAAAAAAACAAATTTAAGGGTCACACAAATTTCAAGGGGTTTCTGATGTCTACATGTACAAGTGAAGGACGGAGGACAATGACAATTCAGTTTTTCTAACTTTTCCATTTCCATGCATCATGAAATGCAGAGGTCCATGCAATTATAATCTTGACCCCTTGGTCAATTTCAAGGTCTAATGTAACTTGATGCGTCAAACAAGAAAGTAAAGAGTCTATGACTCGCAGACGCATGATGAGAGTGCTACCCATCTATGGGTGACATTTTGATGTTAGAAATAGAATCCACAGTAATAATTCCCATCCATGAAATATGACACACCAAATACTGATGACATGCATTCAAAATAGGCATGCGAGCGGGACACGGTTCGACCGTGTCACGCACGTATGACCCGTGGCCCGTAAGCAAAACACTGTATACGAAAACACGAACTAGATTTTACAATTTGAACTAACACATTTTCGTAATAAAACACAAGGAAATACAAGGAAACTAATGGATTATTAGCCATTTATTTAGACTATGTGCATGAAAGTTCAAATAAAAAACAATGATTCCGTCCCTTATTACTGCTAATTAATATAATAATATGGAGTTTACCAGGCACTTCGATCGCTCGCGAGTGATACTAAAGCGCCATTGTTACAGCTAGTCTTATTCCCAATCATTTTTATTGCTCCTTTTCGTAACACTCAGCGGCATGAGAACAAGACTAGCATTAATTTAAAAGTGACGTCATGATTATAATTGATAAATTCTCCGAATTGCGCAGAAAGCCGCCATTTTGTACACATTTTAAACCGACAGAAAAAATTCTGCGCAACTACGTGTAAAGCAATGGGATTTTTAACTCTGGACGAAAGTGAATATGAACCGCCGATATTTAAGGATTTACCATACTTTGTTTTAGTTATTTGAAGATGACACTCAATCTTTAGATTTGGCTTTGATGGTGCGTGATCAGAGATCAAGTAGGGAATCTTTTTGCGTAGCTCTTTTTGCTACATATTTGTGCATTAGTGTTCAAAAGTGTGTCGAATTTCGTGATGCTACATTGGTTAAATCGAACGCTGCGTGGTGGTATGCACTATGCCGGTTATTACGGGGCTTGGGCTCTACTGTGGGTTGGGTTTGGGAATTCACGGAGAGTGAGACTTACGGGATACGGGTACCCGTGACACGCACGTATAGAATGACCCGTGTCACGTAAGAGAAAAAACACGGGATAACTCAAGCCTATTTCAAAACTAGTTAAAATTACATTACATAATTTCAGAATCGAGACATCACACATGCATTCAAAACTACATAGTTAAAATTACATTACATAATTTCGGAATTGAGGCATCGTGCATTTATAATAATCTTCTCTATTTTTAAGGGTTAAACCCGTAAAATAAATACTCACCATGATATATACAGGGATATACATGTACGTGCGAACAATGACTGCCATTTAACAACCGATCAAAAAGCAGACTTTCTGAGTGACATTTTTCCCCGGTGGTTTCAGTCAACATTGACTTTGGGTACGCATGATCGTTCCAAAACTCGCGAAAAAGGGGGTTTTCTGTACCATGTCTGATTTTACCAAATCAGGGGTGTTTTTTGAAGCTACGTCCGCGATTTCCCCAAATTAGGGGTGTTTTTTAAGCTTTATCCGCGATTTCCAAAAATAAGCGGTCATTTTGAAAGCTATGGCCGTCAAGAAGTTTTTTTACCGGGAGCTACATTTTTTCAGAAGTAGCGCCCGGATCATGGGATTTACTGAGAACCGGGGTCCGTGTATATAACCGGACAATCGTTTTTCGTTATTTCGTTTTCAACACGGTAAGCAAAAAACACAAATAGGATCATTTTCCGTTTGACTTTCAGAGTAGAAAAAACAAACAAGAGAAAAACTAGAATTTTTAATGTTCGTTTTTATTACTCTATTTTCAACTAAGGAAAACTAAAAAGATCAACCATATTCGTTTTTCTTTCTCTAAATAAAGTGTAAAAATCAATCAGAAGAAAAATAAATAAATACAAATATTCGTTTTTCTTATCTATTTTCATATAAGAAAAACGAAATAAACAAGTGTATTCGTTTTTCATTCTTCAACCAGAATTGTAACTAAAGGGCAATAGAAAAACCTAATTTGATCTTGTTTCAAACATTCGTTTTTCTTAATACAAAAAACAAAGAGTAGAAAAATGTAAGTTTGACACATTCGTTTTTATAACTTCATTTGCAAACAAGAAAAACAATATGAGTCAACTACGTTCGTTTTTCGTTTCTCAAACACTTGTATGGTAAGTAAGCAAGAGAAAAACCTAAATTTTAAGAGTTAGTTTTTCTAACTTTATTTTCAAAACAAGAAAAACAAAAAGATTACTGCATTCGTTTTTCTTTTAATTCGATCAAGAACAAAATAACAAACATTATAAAAATTGTTTTGGGACTTATACAATCAGGCGTTTTTCTCAACCCATTTTCAATCAAGAAAAACGAAAAGGTCATTTAAACTTTGTTTTTCATATTTCATTTTACATCTAGGTAAATCAGAATATGATATGTGTGGTCATTTTTCTATTTTCCGACTCTAATTTCTCAAAGGTTTATAATGAAAACAATTTATTTGATTATTTGTTTGTTTGTAACATTCGAATTTATCCCTTAATTTTCAACGTAGAACAACTCAAGATATCAACCTTATTCGTCTTTCTTCTCTCCAGCAAAAGTGGAAAAATCAGTCAATCTTTTTTGATATATTCATTTTTCTTAATACGTGCAATCGTTTTTCGTTCTACAATGATTTGATATATTCGTTTTTCTTAATACGTACAATCGTTTTTCGTTCTATAATGATTTGATATTCGTTTTTCTTAATACATACAATCGTTTTACAGTCTACAATAATTTGATATATTCATTTTTCTTAATACGTACGATCGTTTTTCGTTCTACAATGATTTGATATTTGTTTTTCTTAATACGTACGATCGTTTTTCGTTCTACAATGATTTGATATTCGTTTTTCTTAATACATACAATCGTTTTACAGTCTACAATGATTTGATATATTCGTTTTTCTTAATACGTACAATCGTTTTTCGTTCTACAATGATTTGATATTAGTTTTTCTTAATACGTACAATCGTTTTACATTCTACAATGATTTGATATATTCGTTTTTCTTAATACGTACAATCGTTTTACATTCTACAATGATTTGATATATTCGTTTTTCTTAATACGTACAATATCAAATTATTGTAGAACGAAAAACGATTGTACGTATTAAAGGTAGATGACCCGATCACATTTCGATTTTCAACTTGAAGTTTTCTATTCTACATGAAAGGTCATCCTTAAAAAAGTCGCGTTCCAAAGTTTGAGTTGCATAGCTCTAATGGTTCTTATTTTACACGCACAAGATGCTGTGAACTGTACCCATTGAGTAGTACACAAACTATATCGGTGGTATACCACCATTCGCGGTAATTCGACGTTATTTCATCGATTTCTCCGTAATTATACCGATTTAGGCCGTCAAATTTCAGTATGATGATGAGAAAAATACGAGCTTTCATATGATATGAAAATCTCCGTATGTTTGAAATAATTCTGTGTTACGAAAATGTGATCGGGTCATCTACCTTTAAGATAAACGAATATATCAACTTTTTGACTGATTTTCCCACTTTTGCTGGAGAGAAGAAAAACGAATCAGGTTGATATTTTGAGTTACTCTAAGTTGAAAATGAAGGGATAAATACGAATGTTACAAAAACAAAATTAATCAAATAAATTGTTTTCATTATAAACCTTTGAGAAATTAGAGTCGATAAAAAAGAAAAATGACCACACATATCCTGTTTTGATTTACCTAGATGCAAAATGAAATATGAAAAACAAAGTTTAAATGACCTTTTCATTTTTCTTGATTGAAAATGGGTGAGAAAAACGCCTGATTGTATTAAGTCCCAAAACATTTTTTGTAGTGTTTGTTATGTTGATCTTGATCGAATTAGAAGAAAAACGAATGCAGTAATCTTTTTGTTTTTCTTGTTTTGAAAATAAAGTTAGAAAAAATAACTCTTAAAATTTAGGTTTTTCTCTTGCTTACTTACCATACAAGTGTTTGAGAAACGAAAAACGAACGTAGTTGACTCATATTGTTTTTCTTGTTTGCAAATGAAGTTATAAAAACGAATGTGTCAAACTTACATTTTTCTACTGTTTGTTTTTTGTATTAAGAAAAACGAATGTTTGAAACAAGATCAAATTAGGTTTTTCTATTGCCCTTTGGTTACAATTCTGGTTGAAGAATGAAAAACGAATACACTTGTTTATTTCGTTTTTCTTATATGAAAACGTATAAGAAAAACGAATATTTGTATTTATTTATTTTTCTTCTGATTTATTTTTACACTTTATTTAGAGAAAGAAAAACGAATGTGGTTGATCTTTTTAGTTTTCCTTAGTTGAAAATAGAGGAATAAAACCGAACGTTGACAATTCTAGTTTTTCTCTTGTTTGTTTTTTCTACTGTGACAGTCAAACGGAAAATGATCCTATTTGGTTTTTTGCTTATCGTGTTGAAAACGAAATAACGAAAAACGATTGTCCGGTTATATACACGGACCAACCGGGAGCTACTTTCAGTCTACCGGGAGCTAACTTTTTTTTAAATTAAATCCCAGCGTTGCAGCATTGTAAACTCGAAATATGATGTATTGCGCAAGCTTCCCGATAGTCAACGGGCGCTGGTTTGGACAAAATATCAGCGCTCGGTTATTTATTTTTCAGCATTACCGGGTGCTGTGGCAGAAGGACCGAGGGGTAAAAATCATCACATGTTATACTTAAGAACAGTAACATTTGAAATTTGTATGATAAGTTCAATATTTTTATAACATTTTTTTGAGACATTTTTTTGAGACATAGCCGTGAAAATAGTATATAGAAAATAGTATAGAAATTGAAATGGTGAAAAAAGGTGAAAAAAGGGGGGGGGGGGTTATTTTCAGTTAAAATGTCCACGTTTTTGTGCGAAAAAGGGGGTCAAATTGGCAAAATTGTCTGCGAAACGCCGTCAAATAGGGGTATTTCAAGATCCTAGAACGATCATGTGTTACCCTCTGAATACGAAGAGAGAACACCAGGCATTTTTCCCCTTGTGCTCAGAAAACAAAATGTGATTCTGATTCTGACTTTGTGTTTTCTCGATACAAAGCCCCTTAGCAACATTGTTGATTGTTGTACGTTTATGGGTCAGGTACAGACTGTCGTCCTTGGACGGAATAGTGGAAGCAGCTGAGGAGGGATGTCACCACACCACTCTGTTTGGTAGTCTCGCCAGCTATTCAAAGTAGCTGTGTGTAGCATCCATCAATTTTATCCGCGAACATTATGAGTTACCGTCCTGGTTTTTGAGCCATAAAGTATAAGTACAGGGATTTTGCACGATTTCAAACTGACAAATGCGCTAGAAAAAGGCGAAATGCACGATTTTGCGCATTCCACTGGGTTACTGTTTGTTGACCCCCGGGACCCCAAAAACGTTGCTATAAACTAGTGCTGTTATTTTGTACCGATATGTGAAAAAACCTTTGACATGTCGATATATTAATTGTTATCGATAAAATATAACTTCGGTTTCCGAATTCTCCAACTATCGGTACCAATCTGGCCGATATGGTCGCCATCTTTTAACTGATGAAAATCATCCTTACGCATGCGTGTGATGATACCGCTTCGGCTTTATTCGATTTTCTGAAACCCGATACCAATGACGTATTGCATTGAAAATCATCCTAACGCATGTGTGTGACAATTTTTCCATTCACAAATTTTACTTTGGCGGCTTTTTTTATTTTCCAAAACCCGATACGAGTGACGTAATGCCAATAACATGTCCTCGCACTCATCGTCAAAGGCGCGGTTCAACACATGTGGATTAAGCCTCCGATTGACCAAACTGCGCTCTCTGATAACGTGGTTGTTTTAATGATTTTAAATACCAAATACGAGGGGCATTCCCGGCGGCATTGTTATTCATTTTGATACTTCGGTGATTTGTCAGGCTTTCACAGTGTTTCATTATTATTTATATCAATTTATGTTGTAATTGAATTTGTATAGACTACTGTTTTAATTGTATTTATGAATAAGCTTTATTGACGCGTGCCGTTCACGCCAAGTCTTAGATATAAAGTAGGACATCGTCTTTTGTACTCTTACTTTGATTGACGCTCTGTATAATAAGATTGATTGCCAACATAATCACTTGGTATAATAATTGCCTTTTGACCGAGTTGGTTAAATTAACCTACTTCCGGTTCCCAGAACTTATGCCGCTAGTTGCCTGAAGTATCAAACATAGTCTAATCAACCTATTGACGAGTTGGCTAAATTAACCGACTTACCAGAACATCTATTATGATGTCTGTTACTAATTACCTGAAGAATAGAACATGGTCTAAAATCAGCCTATTGACGAATTTATAAACCAATTCGGGGGAATTTACCGACTTACCGCAAGTTGAATAGCCGTGCTTTTCAAGCTGATCGTAACAAGAATGACAATATCCAAATGTTCTTGATTATTTTTGGGTAAAATGTACTTTTTTTATTTTTAATTATTTTTACTTTCGGAAAAATTTTAAAAATGCGATTTTGTTTGTTTGTTGTTTGTTTGTTGCGCGATTGCACAATCGCGCACAATCCTGGTGCTTAATATAGTAGGATACTACACATGCCCTGAAAAACTTGATGTTTCTATCAAGTTTTGACTTCCAGATTTGGTCAAATTTGTTGCATGCAACCCATGCCTGAGCTTTATGGCACTTGAAGTCATGTAATGAATCTGGTAGTGACGATCCTAGATACTTGAAATCCTTTATGTTATCAAGTTCAGAGCCATTCAGAGCTTGGACATTGGATGTAGTACATGTAGGTATACATGTGGGTCATTCCGTGTCAAATCAACCAATGGTTGACCTCTCAGATTTGGCTGAAATTCATTTCTAATATACATGTAATATACATCTACATGTATAGGTATAATGAACAAATGCAAAATATAAAATTCCAAATCCAAGTCGTTTCGGAATTATGGCCCTTCAAAGTTGGGAGGTTACCACCCCTTCAAGTGACGCGATTCGCGTCGTTGAATAAATTTGAAAGAGTTGCCTGACCATGAAGGAGAAGAGTCTCCAAAACACTTTTTGATTCATATGAAAGGTTAGACATGTATTAACATTTGGTGAGAGTATAAAGTTGGAGATTAAATGTTACCAAGGTCAAAGGTCACGGAGAATGTCGGTGTTTTTTCGATATTTTCTGTCTGGAGCCAACTTTAGACGTTTGCCAACTATTTATTAAATGAGTCAGGGCTCTATCATTGCTTGTGGGTAACAACATGTGACTGTACAATACAAATATGCAATATGAAGCATTTTTGTGACTATCAACCATGATTGTGGGGGGTCTTAAAATGGAAATTAATTTGTTCGACGGACTAAATTGGTGTTTTGCGCTGCCTGCAGAGAGAAAGGGGGGATAAGATACACTTGTTTTGAGGCCATTTCTGGGTTATTTGGGTTACTGTCACCCTAAGTACCAATTTCCAGCTTTGCATCTTATTCCAAAGGTCCTCTAATAGACAATTATAAACACAAAATATTCAACGACGCGAATCACGTCACTTGAAGGGGCGGTAACCTCCCAACTTTGAAGGGCCATAATTCCGAAACGACTTGGATTTGGAATTTTATATTTTGCATGTGTTCATTATACCTATAGAATATAGATGTATATTAGAAATGAATTTCAGCCAAATCTGAGAGGTGACCCGTACCAATTTTCAGAATTTTGGTTGATTTGACACGGAATGACCCATGTACTGTAAAGCATGATATATGTTTGTAGCTGACTTGCAAAATGTTCATTTGCGAAATGTTCATGCCGCGCAAAAGGCCGAAGTTGGTTATTCGTAAAATGTTAATGCCGCGAACAATTCATGCTGCACTAATAAAACTCTATTGTACATTTCACGGACATAAATTATGCTAATGAGCTCATTAAATGACGTCACTCGCATCATCGGGTTTTCCCGATGATTGAAATACGTTGATTGAAATTCTAGGTCGAGTAAAATGATGTTCTTATTTGTTGTCTGTGAGCTTTTCTGATTTTTTTCCCGTATTGGAATATTTTTTTATTGAAAATAGACAGTTCAAAGTAAACGTTGGTTCCAAGTTCAACTGACAGCACATGTATTAAAGGCGACAGCAACGGCAATATGCAAGCACCATTTGAGAAAAAACGATGCCCGACTTTGCAAGAAAGTGTACGGAGAAGTGTACGGGTGAACATGACAAACCAAAACAGCCTAGTAACTAATCACCTCCGTGGCGCAATTGGTTAGCGCGTTCGGCTGTTAACCGAAAGGTTGGTGGTTCGAGTCCAGCCGGGGGCGTTGTTACTTTTTGCATTTAATGCAGATTGACAAACAAATCACAGTAAAAATATAATATTGACAAAATCACAGACCACTTACACAAAAATCGCATCTGCGCATGCTCCTGTCGTGATCGAAATCTACCATGCACAAGCAATGGGCGAGTTTTATAAGTGTGCTGTACAGTATTCACAAGGAGGGTCTTGGTCTTTCCGACATTAAGATGTAGCCCTACACAACTGAAGGCATCTTCTTCACTCTGCAAGAGTTCTTCAGCTAAAGCAATGGATGATGCATGATATCTCCTGCTTTTTGGATTGGACTTTAACACTTCAAATTTGGGTTAAAATTTGATGAGAAAATGCAAGCCATGTACTGTGAACATGCACACTACATACATGTCGTACATTAGCAGGTATACAGGCATGATCGCATGAATGTATTCTTTTCTCTAGGGTTGTAGCCAGAGCATTTTGAGTGCCGGGCGCAATATTTTGCTATTTGGGCTCAATATTTTGCTATTTGGTTGCATAATTCTCGCGGCTCAGGGGCTGGGATGTTTTAGGCTTTTTTAATGCACTTTGAGGGTTCCTGCCACTTAATTTCTTGTTTTATGAGGCAGTTTAATGATTTTATCCAAAAATTGGAGTGCCGGACGGCCAGCCCAATTCCAGGCCCAGCGCCGGGCGGGCTAGCCCAGTGCCGGGCGGGCCCGCCCAGTGCCGCCTGGCGTAGCTACAACACTGCTTTTCTCATTGTTTGATGACATCAGAAGTTCTCATTGCGATGCCTGATTTATTAATTCCTGTGACATTTAGTTGGAGGAAGCTTTTGGGGTTTTCCCTTAAAATTGGCTTCAGTTAATTTGTTATGTTAGTCGAGTCCTTCTGATATCAATTAATATTCAGAGCCGTCACAGAATTCATAAGAATTCCCAACCTTATAAAAATATACTGAATGTCAGTTATATCAATGACTATAATATAAAGAGTTAGACCAGTGTCCATTATTTA
Organism: Ophiura sarsii; assembly: GCA_035610835.1. Classification (NCBI taxonomy): domain Eukaryota; kingdom Metazoa; phylum Echinodermata; class Ophiuroidea; order Amphilepidida; family Ophiuridae; genus Ophiura; species Ophiura sarsii. The sequence continues at coordinate 25,186,637 of CM069451.1, read as the reverse complement.
ATTTGGCTGATAGTGACAGTACAACATGGCTAATTTCTTTTGAGGGGTTCAATTTCAGTTGTAAGGTCCATTGATAATTGAAAGAATTGACCGTTTATTTATGTTCATCAATTGATAACCAATGAGGTAAAACATTACAATGTAGTTTCTTAGAATTGTTGGGCCGAGCAAATGGGATGCAGGCACGGTACAAACTGAAAGGTTGCTAATGGATTCTCAGCTTGCCGCTAGCAAGATGTTACCTGTACATAATGTCTAGTAATAAAATCATAGTTAATCGACAACTACAGGCAGGCCTCGAAATACGAATAAAAATCAAAGGGTCCTCTGGACCCTTGCCTCTGAAATTCCAAGGGTCCTCACTTATTTTAAAGGGTCCAAAACATTTGAAATTCGACATGAGTGGTGCTACTTTTGGATTCAAGATGTCTGGATAACATGATTATCATAACATAATGTGGATTCCCCATATTTTAAACCCTGCTGTTAATGTTAAAGTACTACATCATAGGATATGTCATCAGCAACATCTTTTGTTTAAAAAAATGCACACAATTTTCTGTATGTATTTTATTTTTGTGGGTCCTGAGGCCCCCCATGATAGAAGAGTCAAGGGTCCTCACTATTTTTTTAGGGCTTTTGACCCGAGGGCCCTCTTTATTTGAGGCCTGGCTACAGGTGGACATTGCCAATGCGTATGCGATATAACAAGCAAATGCCTGTGTTGATAATTGGTCAAATTTTATCCAAAAAACCCCACTTACTAAATACAAATACCCAAGAGCCACTATCTGATCGGGTTACCGAAAACAAAAAGATTTGGTCATTTCTTTTAGCAGACAATTTCTTAGTAAAATTGTGATTTAAAAGGGTCTGTGTTTTAATTTTCATCGATAGTTCAATGCATCCATAGTTACTGTTAAAGTGGTAATTTTCGCGCAATTTATTGTTCGTGCTTTGCCGATTTGTAAACGTTCTGCATTTTTTTTCATTCACAATTTGTTGCTTTCCCACATAGACCTGCATTGTATACGTAAAAGAAATATATTTGCGTGTTATTATTTTCGCAGTAGCTGGTTAGAGCGCGAAAAGCGCAAAAATAAAAGTAGCGCGAAAAAGTCCATTTTTTGTATTGACAGTATCTTCTAAAATATCTCTGCATTCAGATTTCACTCTGGAATTGCAAAGCACAGAGTATAATTTGGTGAGGCTGGTCAATATTCAAACAACTTCCATTTTCAAAACCTTATTATAATTTGCCATTTTTCATGGATTGCATATGTTTGTACGTACTTGTACAATGGAAATACAGACAAAATTAATGTAATTTAATATATCCCACACTGATTTGAAACGTGTGATTTGCACTGATGTATGTAAAATTGATTACATTTAAACAGATGAAGTACAATTGCAACCAAACTACCCATATAAACGGACGGCCTATTTGGGACCGCTGTCTCTATTTTTTATTAAATAATATGGGAAGGGAATTAAAAAAGGAATATGGGTACATATCTTAATAGTGTTTCATTATATTTACAAAGGTAAAAACAGACTACAGACTTAGGATATTATTGCCAAATTGGCGACTTTATTTATGCTTTCTTGTGGGCATTTTTGGGCCTATGATTTATCGTGGGGACATCGTTGAAGCATGGTAAATTATCGTAATGCGATAATTAAATATTTTATCGCGATATTATCGAGTAGCGCGATATCGCCCGTCTTAATTTGAAATGAGCAATTCAATAGGATTTTACATGCATTGGATTGCATACTGTAGCCAGATTGTTATTATTGTGCAACCTGCTACATTGATTTCTAGACAGTTTTCATTAGTGTACTTGTACAGTAGGTTGTATAGAAATTTGAGTTTTAGGTAGGACAACTACCGTATAATATAAACGAAATTTTACATTTTGGACCAGGGATATTAAGTCAGAGGTCTGCTTTCACACCCCCAGAGCATACAAAGAATCCAAAAATGAGGGAAGATATTTTTACCATATAGCGACCATAGGCTACAGGTTCAATTTGGGGGCCTGATTTCACCCCAAGTGAAAATTTAATTTGGAGGGGTTTCATCTCAGTCAATGCTACCCCTGTTTTGGACATTTTCAAGATGTTATTATTTAAAAGGTTATCAAGTTAACACACCTTGCCTATTGCTATCGTCCTGATTTTTTGGAAAGAATAGTTTTTAATCAGGTATTTAATGGTTTTGATGTTTTAAATATAAAAATATCCAGAAAAATGTAACAAATGTTCTTTTGACATCAAATGTACCTGTAAGTTATTAGCCAGAAATGCTTTTTAGGCCCTTCACAATTGATTTTGAGTTTCCTGTTGCAGGTTTAACAAACGGGACGAGGTGACTTTTAATTATTAATTATTAATTATCTTTTATTTTGAAACTAATTATTTTGTGGTCGCAACCAATTTCACTACCCTTATATCGAGGACTCTGCATTTAATTATTTTCCAAGTATGATTAATTTGATACCCAAGTAATAATGCAATCATGTTCTATGTTTGTATGTCGATCATCATAGCTGATATGATGAAAGTCAGAAAGTAGCAAATAGTTTATATGAAAGTCATTTTCAAGGCGAAAATCTTAAATAAAAATAAAATAATTAAATATTTTGAAATTCTCAATTTAGGACGTGGGCGGCAACAGGAAACTCAAAATCAATTGTGAATGGCCTAAATATCTGCAAATGGAAGTGATGACACGCATCGCCTCATTTATTTGACTTATATAATAAACCAGTTAAAAAATATCATAAGCTCACAAATGTAATGTTCAAATCTGAAAACAGGCTGGTTTGAAAGGGATCTTGCTTCCGGCGAAAGAATTATGGAGAAGGAGAACAAAATGATTATAATTGATTGATTGGTATTGAAAGCTACATGTATGTAACAATCATTATTTTTATTATAACAAATTCATTTTATGTTTCATATGTACTCATTATCTTTTGGAATGTTTTATTTGTCTATCTTTGCAGTTGTTCTAATCGGAGACTCGGGAGTAGGAAAATCAAATTTATTATCCAGATTTACCAGAAATGAATTCAATTTAGAAAGTAAAAGTACCATCGGTGTAGAATTTGCAACGAGGAGTATCCAAGTCGACGGTAAAACAATAAAAGCCCAAATATGGGACACAGCCGGCCAAGAACGGTACAGGGCCATCACCAGTGCGTAAGTATTATTGGGTTTTTATCGGTGAAAAAGTAAATCACGAGATTGGTAATTTTTTTTATGGCATGGTCTCATTTTAGTCAAGGATCTGTTGGTCCTAAACAATCTTGCAATGTTTCCTATGGAAAGCTTCAAGTTAACTGTCACTTTTATCATAAAAATAAAAGATAATACTTATAATCGAACAAACTTTGCGTGAATTAAATTAACAAAGACTTTAAAAATACACGTCTTTAACCCCCTTCCTCTTCCATTTCGTGGCGATCGGATTACTTACTAGACCACAGGGACTGTAATTACAAGGGCACAAGATGAACGAGCAGCGCTTATGTATACAAAGTCATTGTTGAGAATCTCAAGTGGCTAAAATATATGTAGTAAATATTAACAATTTGTAATGCCCTACAGTATATAAACATGATTCTAGCACAATCTATGACAAGCAAAACTCAATCAAATCCACGTGAGGATCGAGCAAATGATACAAGCTGAGTAAGTGAAATGAATAATTGATATTTAGACTCGGACAAAATGGCGTGAATTAAATTAACGAAGACTTTAAAAATACACCTCGAACCTGGTCCCTCGCACATTTGCGGCGGTCAGATAAAAATAGAAAACGATTGAAACTGAAATCAAGATTTACTCGATTGTAATCTAAGAATATGCAGACATGTACACAAAACCTGCATGGGATTATGAAAGCGAATGATATGGAATAGCTTCTCTTTTATACCAAGTAATTGAAGATGGGATTTTGTTTCAAATGTACTGACATTTATCAGGCATGAGAATCTTCAGGAATAAGCAGGAATTCCTGCTTTTTAGTAGTCAATATTTACGCCGTTTTATTTAATTTTAGCCTGTTTTTGGCCTTTTTTGCCCAATTTCACGCACTTTTCCAGGAATTTTCACCACTTTCCTGCTTTTTCCTGCTTTTTTCAAAATTCCATTCTCATGCCTGATTTATACCTGGCTACACATGATTCCCTCACCTAAAGTATTCTGTAATGGGTATGGTGTAGTGATAGTAAAGATGCATTAGTCTCAACAGATACATTACTCTTTTTTTAATGTTTCAAAAGGGAACCAATGTTAGCCTAACCATCTCTTCTTGAACCAAGACTAAATTGCATAGTCTATCTTTTAAAGCAAGTTGATGAATAGAACTATAGTTTAATCAGTTCCAAATTTACGAGAAACATTTGGGTTTGATCTCCGCGCGCAAAAGTAATCCCAGCGTATGAGCATGATTTATATGGCCACGGGCACACCGTTTTGGCCACACACATGCGTCACGCATAGTGCGCTTGTTGCCTTCTTTCGCGCCCTCGTCCTTCTGTATTATTTCGCTGGTAAAAGGAGGCTTCGCCAATTTGGGAACTGATCAAACTATAAAAGGTTTTTTTCTCTTTTCGTTTTTTCCCCATTTGTTTTTAGTCCCTACCTATCCCTGGAGTGTTTTGGATGCTGATTTCAAAATCTGCTATGTCACATTTTCCCCTTAGAGTGGACTAATAACTAATTAGATTATAAGTCCATATTAAAGTTACAAGAGATGGTTCAAGGCTGATGGCATGTCCCCCTCCCCCCCCTGTATGTCAGCTCTGTCTCATTCACTGCATCAGTTCAGTCAAGTAATGGACTAGAGATAGATGTACAGCTTTAAAATATCATCCTAAACCCAGATGCATTTTATTTACCCGCGATCAAATAAAGCAATACAATGGTCTGCAAGTCAGCTATCGCCGCATGCATGTCAGACAATATCACAGGGCCACGGTCTTAAACAATACCGAGATTCTCTAATTTGGACACGATTCCATTACATTTTTAAAGCAAATCGGCAAACCAAAGCCGAGTACCTTGCATACCAATTAGTTAGGGTTCGGAAACAAGCTAAAGTAAATTTGTAAATCGTTCAACCTTGAGCAGATTAGAGTTAATGAATAATTAACACTCAGACAGAATAAATTGGAAATTAATTAATTATCTTTAAATGCTTGAGCAGTTAGTAATCAGTCACCGTACCGTGTCCAGTGCACAGTCAATCTGAGTTTACCCAAGTTATTTCAATGGATTTTTTTGTCTTTGATAAATTACAAATTTAACAATACCTTGTAACTGTATGCCTAAATTGCCTTTTGCCACTCTACTCTGATATCACTAACATATTTGTCATGTCAATATTTCTGTGTGTGGGTGTGTAAGAAAGTTAAATAATTGTGAAAGTTAAAAAAGTGTTGAATCAAGTTAATTTTAAAAGCATGAATGTTCTGATTAAAACTGAGAATTAAATCTCAGGAAAATATCTTTCCTTAAAATGTTTATGAAAATGAAATACATTTCATTCATACAATGAATGCACACATTTCTTTAAAGAAATACACAAGAGTTTCATAGCAACAACTGTTTCTAGAACGTGGACTAATGCCAGAAATGTCACCTTTGTGTTAGTTCCCACCCAATTTAACATCTAGTTCTAACTTCCAAAAGAATGAATGATTTCAACTTCATCTATTTGGATTTTCAAATAATTTTTGACACTATTTGTGATAAAAACTACCATGGTTTAAAGATGCAGCTAATATTAAGCATAGAAACATGGTTCAATGATGAGATCAACAATTCACTCCCTTGATAAATTAAGCGTTTTCTCTTATTGAAATGATACTATATGGTCAATTGGATCAACAATGGTATATCATTCACCTGGCACACACAGTTCTGTGCTCATACATAAAGAAGATAATTGTCTATATATGTCATGCATAACTAGCTATTGTCAAATAATGAATTATATTGTTATATTCTGCCTGGTGACGAGCAACAACCACCTGTTAATGCATACAGGACATAATTTGGCTGGTACTGTTTTGCAGTTCTAATGCTATTTTGATTTAAATTTTCACTAATGTTTACCAGTTTGTATCACATAGTGATTTCACCTTTAACTTTTTGGATTTCAAATATTGCTAAGCAAATTTTCCATGGTATATTATGCCCCGAATGCATGCATACATGGTTGACAATTTGATGTGTACTGTAAACCTGCTGCAGAATTGTGAATAGTCAGAGAGACATATATGTATGTAGACTACATGTAGTATTATTCAGAGTCTATGCGGCTGCTCAACATATTTTCTACTCTCTTGGGATTCTAAAATATACCCAGATAAAATTACAATAATATTGTGGATTTGCTTTGTACAGGTATGTTTTGGTGTGGTGTCTCACCAGTGTGATTCCGCAGTTGATGAATTCTGGGGTCAAAGGGCACTTAGAAGCCACCCTATTGATGAATGTTTGTGCAATGAGTCATCATCATTGCACAAATTATGTTAGTCAAGGAGTTTATTTTTATAGTCAGAGATATAGTAAATATTGTTTAAGATTCATCCCGATCTACTAGTTAGAAAGATGTTTCCTCAATTGAAATCCACAAATTATTGATGTTTAAGAGTTTGGGATTGCTTTGTCACACGACTACATGTATACATTATTGTAGTTGCCCTAGAATCCTTATTTGACTATCTGTGGCATAATGCATTATAGAAATTTGAGTCAGTTTGCAATTTAAAAGACCCAAAATCAAAATAAATCTAAGCACAGCCATAAAGGTATGGCTATTGGCTGTGAGATATATTGATCAACAGCTTATACTACAATGTATACAATGTATTCAAACTTGAATGCAAAACAATCTTCAACCACTTAACACAAAGATTTTCTTCTCAAAATACATTTCTATCCTAGAGGATTATTATGCATATTATGTAAAAACCTCAAGTTTTTACGAACATCTTTTATAAAGTTGTGCAAATATTGAGTGGCCTTTTGTAAAATTATATATTTTCCTGAGTGTAAAAAATGTAAACCCTTGAGGAGTGTAATTCAAAATGAACAACTGTTTTGTAGTTTTCAACCATTGAATTATTCATGTTATTTTTCATACACAGGTACTACAGAGGGGCAGTAGGAGCATTACTTGTATATGACATAGCCAAACACTTGACATATGAAAATGTAGAACGCTGGTTGAAAGAATTACGAGATCATGCGGATAATAACATAGTTATCATGTTAGTTGGGAACAAAAGTGACCTACGGCATTTGAGGGCAGTACCTACAGACGAAGCTAAAGCATTTGCAGGTATGTGCTGGGGATCTATTTGTAGAGTTATGATTTTGATCAAACGGTATCTAAAAATTAACTTTAAACACTTTCCATGCGGCTATTGGTTTTACCATATAAATACAAAACAGATTTTTCAGAAACCTTTCCCAACTTTAAAGGTCTATCTAAAGGATTACTGAATCAATACTAGGCATGTTTGTACTTATTTCAATGCAGTGCTCATGGTGATTCCAAATATGGTAGTGATATTCAATAATGTTGATGTATTTAAAACATTTTGTGAATTTTAGAATGTCGTCTGCAGCACCTTGCCGCGTGGAAAGCGCTATTAGTTTATATTTATAGTCTGAAAATTGAACGAACAACATGCACGCAGCACAAAGATGATTCTCTAAACGGTTCAGTGAATTATAGATCTGATTATAGTAAGAGCTATTTAATGTCCCAAATCCTATTCGTATCCAATGTTTATGAACAACATAAAAAAACAAGATTCAATTTGAATTTTTAAAGTTCTCTATAGATTGTTTGAGAGGCTTGTACCACAGGTATTCGTAATATAGGTTTAAAGAGTTAAACAGGTTGGCCACCAAAAAAGTTCAAACTGTCAAAAATGTATTGAATGGCGAAGCTGTTGAATATATCCTCTACAGATCATGCCTTAAAGGTATATTATGTGATCTTTTCCAGGGGACGCCCTCAATCCTTGAAAAAAAATTGGAAGCAGATTTTCTTGCAGATTTACTTTTCTGACCATAAATCATAAATATATTCCAATACAGAGCGATATGATTCCTAATAACCTCAAAATCGTGGTTTAAAGAGTGAATTTAGAGTAAAATTTGAAAAATAGATTGTAGGCCTACCGCTCGGTACAATCTATTTTTCAAACCATGATTTTGAAGTAAATTAGGAATCGTTTCGATCTGTAACTTAGAAGATCTTAGTGATTTATGATCAAAAATGCAAATCTGTAAGAAAATCATAGTAAAAATCAATGAATGAGGGCACTACTTGAAAAAGATCACATAATATGCCTTTAAATTAGGGTATAGTTCTATTTCTTGGCATTATTTCAATCTCTTTGTAGTTATGAAGTTCAGTACCAAGTATGGTGTGACAGTAGTGTTCATCCTAGTGTCAAATTTGTTATGTGCAGCTGGTATACATAGCAATAAATGTATACATATTTCAAATTCTTGACAATGTTTTTCACTTTCCCTTTTAACAGAGAGGAATTCACTATCATTTATTGAGACTTCAGCCTTGGATTCAACAAATGTGGAACAGGCCTTTGTGCAAATATTAACAGGTGGGTATGAATTACATGTAAAATAAGTTACAATGTTAAAATATTAAAGCCGTTTCACATTAAGCCGACAATCGATTGATCGTTGGTCATAGTATTTGCACAGAAATGTGTACATATACGAACATGTACTTTGTAGGAATATGATGCAGCACATCAAAATGGGGTTTGCAGGTGTTCTAAGAGCATTTTCTAAGCTTTTAAATGGCACCAAATTGATCAAGGCATTCAGGTTTTACGAGTAAAAATGACTCATCCTAATTAATTTTTTCTTGTACATTTTCATCTTTATCTTGAAAAACACAGAGCCGCAAAGTCCACCCCCCTTTTTGTTGTTGATGTGCTGCATCACAAATAAAGAAAATGCACTGTTCATCACAAATTCACAAGGATTGAAAAAGAAACATGATACCTGTCTGGTCCAGCTGCAATATATCATTGTCATACGTGCTTGATGCATACCATCAACTGTAATTGTCTGCTAATGGACATGACTAGTTGCCGGTGTCAGGTATCCTGGCACAGTTTAGTCCAGAAAACCACTAAGGCGTAGCAAAGAAGATATTAAAGACACCACCAGAATGCATTGCGTTTTTGCAAAATGCTCCAATTTGTCTTGGTTTCCATAGACATATATGCACTCAATCATGGCTTCATAGCGCGTTCATCCTTGGAGCTCTTAGGTTCTAGTTTACATCAATGAATAAATTAGTTATCAGTGTTCCTTTTTCTTATTTCTAAAACATAAAAGCTCGAACAAATGCATGGTGTGAAAAAGCTTAAGTTGGCTGGCGTTTGCGCAATGCATTGTGGGAAGACCTTAAAATCTTCTTTGAAGGCGTAGTGTCACATTTATTTTGAACATGCTGCATTGTCTAATGAGGGTTGGTCTGGTAGATGACAAGATAAGACATGCAAATATATGCAGATAACAGGTGTGTACTCAACATACCAAACCTGTCTTCATATAAACAAAATGGAATTCATATTGAGCAGTATATTTACTTAGTTTATTACATTTAATTATACTCACCTCTATAGTTTGAACGCTTGCATTATTCTCCGCGTAGGAGAGTGACTGCCCAAAAAAATGGCTAATTAATTATATTAATAAATTATTCTCCTTCAAATGCTCACCCTGTTACATTTGGTACCTAAAATTTGGGTTCCAAACCCCCACTTTGGCAACCCGGTAAGGCAGCCAGGCCCCAGAAATGCCTCCAATTATTCTTTTGAGCAATGTATTTACGTCAGTCACTCAGTAAAAATCAACAGTAGATGTAAAGCATGACTGATTTAAGGGGCACAATTTCAATCTGTTAAATGAAAGACATGTGATTATTATAAATATCCAATCACAACATTTTACTCAAATCAGGATGTACTAATGTAAGTTAGAGAGAGTACGTCCCAGAAATAAACCATAGCCTGCCCTCAAACATTCTTCGAAATGAAAGATTGGCTTGTAAATTATGGTGAGTGTTATGCTTAATTTGATCCATCAGACTTTCAGGATCCACACCACTAAAAAAATCCGCTATACCCACTGTGTAAAATTTTCTCGCTTATAAATCAGCTAGTTGCTTCAACTTTACATTTTGAGTGTAAATAACAGTCTTAACTTTCCTGCAAACAACAAAATAAAGAGGTCAAGGCAATTTTTTTGAGATATGCACCGTCGAAGATACACATGTTTGTAGAGCGCCCAGGCCTAGCCTAGGTCTAAGCGATTCTAATCAATTATTGAAGTCTCTAAAATGACTATAAAATCATACAAAATTGGTCAAAAGAAGAATAATTGCACTGATATTGTTTGATAATCTTCATTTAATAATCATCCGATCAAAATTTAGCCAACAACACTACTCTTGGAGCATTTTCATATATTTCACTTCGAGGAGTGTGATCCCACCCAATTCAACAGGCCTTTCGCGGACTGTTCCATTATTTATTTATTTATTGGTGTGGACTCTTCAAGGGTATCAGTGTGTGCAGAAGAGGCTGATAATTGGATGTTCAGACCTTTTGAAATGCCCTTAAAATTAATTATCAATAGAAATAGACAATAGAGGAACACACAGTGACTCGTAAAATGATATTACTATTACACTGAAATTAACCATTTGCTTGTTTTTCTCTTTTGTTTATCGTTCTAATCGACAGAAATCTATAAGATAGTATCACAGAAGAACATTCGCGACGGCGGTAACGGAGAGGATTCACCCAGCTCTGATGTCAAACCAATCACAATTCCACCAACAACGGACACGGAAACCAAGAAGAAAAACTGCTGTCAAACATAAAGTGCGCCCTCAATGTTTTGTCTTATTTTTTTGTCTTGTTGTCCGTTTATGGTAAAAAAGCCTGCTGGAAAAAAGAGAAGAATAATCAGATATGGAATATATTATCCTATGTGTATTTTGGCGGATTCACCTTTTTAAGATTACCCAGAATTCCCTTTGAGGTTTAGTGGTTTTGATGTGACGTCAATACTTGTCACCTTTACGAAGTAATGCGGGGCTTATGACTTTATAGCACTATATTATTATAAATAGGGATCCGTTTGGAACCCACAAAGAAATCACCCTGTGTACTTGAAAGTTTTGAAACTGCATGGATTCAAAGGGACTCCTGGGACGTATATTAGATAATGTGAATAACAGAGTTGGACATGGGGGGATGAAATAAATAGAGACTTGTATCATTGTTGTTATTATACGTCATATTACACTGTTTGACAGCCATGTACATTTTGTGTGTCGAGCCAAATTTGAGATGGGTATCCTTTCATGCATAGCAATTTGCATTAACAGGAACTTTACCTTTTACAAAGGTGAGTGTCTTTGGATCTTTTATTTTGTCAGAGGGCAAAGTTCCTATTGTACAGCTTACAATGCATTGCACTATGCAAGATAAGGGTATGGCATAGCAGAACTTATACCAGAGCTAGTTTTTTTTTCCAGAATGAGAACGGGTATGCCTTTTTGCAAATATATATAATATAGGGTGTGCTGGATTGTGTGGTTGAAGACCCGGTTCTTAAAACCAAAGCTTTGTAATGTACTTTTGGTAAAGAAATGGTATAATTACAAACATAATGTATCTGATTGGCAAAGCCGTGTGTTGTATCTAATTTTTTGTAGGTTTCTAAACAATACTTAATTTTGGAAGTACACGTTACCCCGCATATAATTGTGTTTAATTCGGAGAATTTATTCTCCTTGAAACAATTGTGCTAATTTAGAAAGAACATGCTGCCCACTGCCTCAGTGATGTGATTTAGCCACGTCTATCTATCGTTATGGGATGCACTACCTACTTACAATTTCCTTTCTGTGAAGTTTAACGATATCCTTTATATCTCCAGGTCATGAACTAGACAACCGCATCTATGATCACCTCTGTATACAGTATGCAAAGTCACTAGGCTAATGTATTGAACATTGTATGCCTTATTAAAGACACCATGATACCCATTATATACTACCTATGTGATGGACATGTGATAGGCATGAGTTACCCATGCAATGATTCCTGTCTAAAAGGAAGCATAATAGCAGTTCATTATTCTAATCAAATTCAAAATCCCTAGGACAGTGTAGTCCCATGGTTGATGCACTTGCACATCGTTTCTGTGAATTAATTGTAGATATTTTGGTAGGAATGCAAATGAACATTCTGTACTGTACTACTGTCCATTGGGTTTGTGAATCAAGACTATGACAAAGGTAACACATGGTGTCAATTGCCAGGTACAGTTGGCTGGTACTCTCAAATGGGGTCTATCAGAGAAGGTGTGACAGGACATCTCATTGTTTCAACAGCAATGCGTAACAGGGGCAGTGATAAAAGGCAGTGTAATTCCTGTTGACATGATCCACAAAAGACTTATATTGTTGACATCATTGCATTAAGGAGTTACCAAGGACTTTCGATGTGCATTGTCACATTTACTTTAAGGGCAAGTGTTTAAATAAAAATCATGTGAACATTTCCGTTCTTGTTGATAATTTCCTGTAACATAGCCACTAACTAACTTAACTCAACTTGTCCATGACGTGTGCTTATGCAACCCATTGCATGTAGACACCGTTTTCTGTGCATTGATTTTATGAATAGATAATGCCGGTCTCGCATTATCAGTAAATTATGCACTCGAGTATCCAATGCTTAACATAACCTCGAATCAAATCCATAAATTAACTCGTATCATATACATAAAATTCAGCTAAGATTTATTTTTAAAGCAAGGGGTCCTATTTATACCAGGAACACCACTGCTGTTGGTATTTGCTAGCCCATTATCTGTTAGTGATAACTAATTGTATGCCTATTATATTAGTATTGTTAAAGGATCCTCAAATGTATCACCAGCCCTGTATGAGTATTTTTCCCCAATTATTTTAACTCCCCTCAAGTGTACTACCAGCCCTGTTGTCGGTTGTAGCCCTATTTCTTTCGCCTCTGTTGGATTTACATTGTACCAATTTGGTCATTTTAGTGGTATATTTCAAAGAATCTTTATTATTATTATTATTAGATTAATTAATAGCCGTCGAGATGGTTAATTTCGTTATGCACTTATAAAAGGGATGAGCCACATTGCATGTCTAATGGGACTGTCTCGTCCATTATTGCATTTTCCCGTCTAATCATTAGCCTTATGCATAACGTGCTCAATAAAAATTCACATACTTTTTTTGTGAATCTATCTGCAGTAACCAACTACTGTTGGTTCGTAAAATGATCAGATCGATATCGGGAGTTCTTGAGCTATTTTTGAAGAACTTGCCCTGATCAAATTATGTTAATACAAATATGTTGTTTAAATCTAAAAGGTGAATGTTGTATTGATGGTTGTTGAAGATTGTGTGTCGATTGGTGGCCAAGGATAGAAATGGAAATAAAAATGTATTTACTCAAAGACATGGTTTGTAGAATTGTGATTTGACTTTCATTGGTTCAAACTATATTGGAGAAGGGGGGGGGGGGGGGGGGGGCTCCGCAAAATACCCACTATGTACAGGCATTATTTTATTGGATTATTGGGCATTTTTAGTTTGTATTGAAGATAAATACTTGTGTGCACTTGAACAAATACATGTTGTATCATGCACTAAACGCACACAATAAATAAATATCCTAACATTTTAAATGATTATTATGGGAGAAGTAATTGTACTATCCACACAGTTCTTACATTGATGTCAGCATGTATAGTTTACTATCTTGTGAGAGTTCATATTGAACGATAGTGGTTCTTTCACACAGTTGATGATTGAACTGTAGATGATAGCTCACCCTTGCAGGCTATACAGCCCACAATGTTTGGAACATAGAAATAAGCTCTAGAAGCCAGACTTGTTTTTATGCCTTTGCTGTGGTTTCAGTGCACACGGTTTGTTATATCCCATCATTTACCAAAATGTAACACAATAGCTCAGCATCTCTCTCGAAAATAAGCCACCTATACAATATGGCATACAACCAAGCTTCAGTGAGTCCATGGGTTTGTCAGAGCTTACAGTTGGCTGGGTGAAGAATGGACCGTTACTTGAAAAACATGGGAGTGACCAACCATATTGTGCGTAGATCATATTAATTCACACATGTGTTATTATTATACGCACTCGCAACACTGGAAAGCAAATGCATATCTGAATGTCCAAAAGCATGCCAAAGGTATTTGAGCCTCATGGAAGGTGGTTTCCAAAAAGTGTAGTTTCTCTAGTACATTTCTATGTTTGGGTTGAACAATATTTTTGTACAGACCATGTCATCTATATTGTTATGACAGACACAAGAACAATCTTGTTTTGCCAGTTTTCCAGCCAGCTCTCAGAAGGTACTATTTAAACCCTCCACTAAACAAAACCAATCTACAAAACCAATCTATTGGATAGCTGCAAGTCATTGTATGATTCCCCATGCATGACCTGAGAGCAGGCACTAGACATCACTGGGTTGACATGGTCTCTGCAATCACCAACTATCAATCATATTTTACACAATTCGAGGGTTTAGTGCAACAAGGGTCCATCTGCAATAGTTGCCAGATGTTATGTAGTCTATAGGCTAGCAGACCCCTTGATGTAAACTAATAGTAACACAGGGCAGCTAATAGCAGATACATTTTATCACTTGCGTCTCAGTTAAGTAAAAAGGCAGTATCTACAATAGATGCCACATGTTATATATTAAGGGTGCTTTAGATATGCCCTTGTGAAAACACAATCTAACAAATGGCAGCCATTGCAGATAGGACTTTGTTGCACTAAACCCACGAGAAATGAAATAACACAACAGTCAGCAATCTTTATCTAATGGTGTATACTTGTATTTTAGATAACCGCTACCTGGTGTTTATTTCATATGGGAGACCTGTTTAAGGAGATTAGATCTCAATATAGTTCAATTAGCGAAAAATATGCGTTTTTTATCTCTCCACGCGAAAAATTTAATCCAAGGGAACGCAGGCGATTTTAGCAATACACACACAATTATGGCCAAACGCACGCGTCATGTGATGCATAGTGCACTTATTGAGTTCTTGTGCGCCTACACCCTTCTAAAAGCTCAATTTGCTGCTGTAGGAGGAGGCGGCTTGCCAATTTAGAATTGATCAAACTGTAGTTGTAAATCTCCTGTTTCAAACAGATGACTATTTGAGCAGACATCGACAGTGTACGCATGCATCTAGAGCCTGGCGATTTTGAGGTGTAATTGTTTCTTTGTGATGTGTTGATGCTCGTTTCATTATTCCTCCAAGCTCTCGGTGAGCTTCATGGAACTGATGTCCAAACTTTATTATATCAGACAATATTAAGCTGTGCCAAACAATGTGAATTGGGAAATGCTTAGGTCAATATGGCAACGGATTTGACCAATTAGAGATAGCAATAGAAGTAGAATAAATTAAGTAAAACATAATTAGTTAGTTCAAACAAACAGAAATAAGTTGCCTTCTTTATTTATCATTCAAATAAATGTGTACAATTATGTTTTAAATAATCATACTTTCAATTAGTACATTATTTTATGCTGGTTGTTTTAATGTTGAATTTCTTTTGTTCGCACGCACTGCTAGACATAATCATAACCTTCATAATCTTTTTGTAAATCAGTTGTACTGCTATATGCTGGTTCCCTGCATCAATGGGCTCCACACAACTCATCCATAGATGCAGGTACGTGCAAATCATGTCGTCATCTTAGATTCGCTGGCATAGCCATGGCAGCACAACATTATATCATTTAGAGTTGATTCTCATAAGTCCTGGAGAAGCCTATACCTGCCCCTATGGTTTTGGTGGCGTGAGGTTCCAGGGTGCAGGGAGCCAGTATATTGTACTACATGAACCCAAAAGGGAATTTCTAAAGCATGGTGGTATTCGTTTCTGAACTTGCACAGAAGTTCAAAAACAAATCATCTACATGGTAGTATGGTTGAATTGTTTCTCTCATGGTTTATGACAGCAACTATGGGAATATAGTAAAGACCTCAACAAAAGAAAGTCATCCTTTTTCAGTCACATTTTCAACACACTACGTGGAGAGAAAATGCTGTGTATGGCATTGCATGGCCTGGATGACCGCTGGGGATAACGATTACACATTGCAATGAATTTGAATTAGTCAGCGATACCCATGCATGACAGTTTGAATTTGAATTAGCCCGCGCGCGCAGGGGGGATGTGCAGTGATCAAAACAGGACAAGTACGGAACATGTGCTTGGTAAACCTTTAGTCTTTTCTCCGCGCAGTGTGTTAAATATACAAACTTGGAAACAGGCACAGATTTCAATTAACTGTTGCCACTGTAGCAAATTTGGTACCAAATAGTGCCAAAAAGATTCATCCAAATGTCTATCTAGCCTGTTTGGTCAAAAAAATAATTGGAAGTAACCCTATAGGACATAAACAACGTGTATGACTTTTTTTTGTTGAGCTCTTTATCTTGCTTGTGCACTGCACCATGGTTGGCCATGTATTCGACATCTGACTACCAGACGACTTGCATTTGTATTTTTCAAAACTTAGGCTGTGTCCTGTTTTGTCAGTCCTTCGCTTTTGCCGTTTTTAAACTTATAGAGACTGCCCTCATACATGTATTATGTGTTATATTGTTAAGCCATACCAAAGCCCTAATATGTGTGATGGATGGCTTGGAATACTTGAGAATGAAAATAAGTAATGCACTGTGCCTAGATTTAAATCATTCTAGCTCTATTTAGAAAGTTATTTTACATTTTGGATATTTACTGATTTACTTGAGCGAGCGAAATATTTTTGTTAATTTTTTTATGTATACTGTATAGATAAATATTAGTGAAAATTAGTGTGGCTATATATAATTCATATAAATGTGTACCTAAAAGTGGCTTTTTATAATAGCCCTTATGATTTGGTTGGGACACAAGGGAATTTTGTTTTGTTTATAATTATCTTTATCATTTAATAAATAGTGGTTGACAAATTAAATTTAACTCTTTTTTTTCTGTATGGATTCTTTCCATGCTATAAATTATTACAAGGGTGATTGTGAAAGAATCATTTGGTGTTTTTTCAGAACATCGTATATCAATAGTATACAACTTTGAAAATATTATTAAATACGGAAAGAATTAAAACAGTGAGTGGGCAGGCTCAAATGCACATATATTTATTGTAAAAGAATGAACATTTCAAGTGAGCGAAAACTTTGCTGTATGTCTGTTTTTTGTTTTTTGAGTAACAAGTCATGTATATTTTACACAGCAATTTTCTTATTACTGGAATCACGGTAGCTCTTGCTGCCAGTACCTGTACAGGTATTGTATGCATAGTACCTGTATGGTACCTATGTGGTACAACCAAAAGTACTGGTGCTGTACAGTCACTCTGGTGGTACTTTAACAGTACCCATATGAGTGGGCTTACCGTACCTGCACAGGTATGAGTAGGCATACAGTACTGGGCATACCGTACCTGCATAGGTACTGGGCATACCGTACCTGCATAGGTACTGGCAGTAGTGTTACCATGTTACAGGGCATGAGAAAATGGCTGTGTATGTAATTGTAATGTGATCAAGCTGTATCAATTAGAAATTGAGAACATTGACTTCCAGATAATAGTTAAACCAAAATTCCAAATCCTTGGGTTTCTATCGCTTTGAGAACTCTTGAAAGCTACCATGTTTATAACTATTTATCAGATTGGAATGGGTTTGTGTTTTTTACCTAATTGTACCATGTGGGAGAATAATACAATCTGATTAATAAAGAACTTGACATTATAAACACTCCCTACTGATTTAATTGTTTGATTTCATTACATGTATAATACAATGTTAAACGGTTATGAATCATCTAATAATGAGCCTTTGTTATATAATTAATCGGTGTGTGGAAAACACATCCAGGCTTCTTATTCATTGGTAAAATGGAAGATAAGCCATGGGTTATGTACTAAAACTTTGCACTGAGAACTTGAGGTAAATGCTATTTATGACACACATAAAGATACTCTCATCATTTGGGATCAATTTATCTAGGAAAAAAATCAAATCTTGCCAACATTGAACATCAAGATTTGTTGTCTTTATTACGCTGCCCTGTAAGCGATGATGTGCCCAATATGACCATAATCAACTTTTAAATGCTAAAAACAATATCGTATGATCTTATGAAGCATTGGACATAATGTCTGCTCTAACAGCTTAAATCAGGAGCTTGAATACAGTAAGCACTTTAAATATTAAAAACATGATGTGTAATTATTTTAAACCGATTCCATAAAATGGAAGTAATACAATAATAAAAAAAGATATAAAGTAACCCACAACATTTGTGACGGAATCATTAATTTAGAATAACCATATTCATAGTGAATCGTAATGGATCTAATTATTTTAGTTTGCAGCTAATTCAGTAATCCCTAGCTATTAGTCATCAGTCATGAATTATAGGATCTACTTTCTCTCCATTGGACCACACAATACGGGTAGATGGAGTTAATGAAGCTATTATTTATTTTGACAATAGAACGTTTTTTTCTCCTCATATTCATCCGTTGTCCACCAACCCCACCCAACCACTTCCACCACACTTCACACTCCTATCAACATCAAACCTTATAAAAAAAATCAAAGTACAATTCTATCTGCACCGTCTTGAAGTAAAAAGTCAAATGTTGGAATACTATTTCTATTGCTTTCAACCCACCCCGGTATAGAGACAAAAACTACTAGAAATGCACAGATATCAAGTGCGAATTCCTAGCATCTTCAAATGGGGCAAGAACTGGATGAGGTGTTGCTGTGAAATTTTGAATTAAAAATGCTCATTATTATCTCATTATTTGTACGATATACCAAAGCATGTGCATTTTCTTGTCTGGTCAATACTTTAATAATACTATTCAATTTCCCTGCTACATTGACCAAGTGTGAAAATATGTGGAGGCCGTCTGCCAGGAGCTGTTTGGCTCCCATAGATTGTGAAAGGGCACCTGGTTTAATTCCTATTCGTCAATGGAAAATACTATATTGTGGAGCCACTTATTCAAACGTATGAAATTGGCCCCTGGTTCCAAATTTCTTATTTTCACCTTTGGCATTGACATTTATTAGTGCTGACTCAAGTCCTCTGTTATAAATCACATACAGTATATCAAAAGGAACCTGATGTCGGCTGGGCAAGTTTTGAGAAATAAGCAATTAAAACTGAAATTATTAAGAAAATAATAAGGAAATTCAATGCCCTTTATCACCAAAAGTTTGATTTTCAAAAGAGAAGGATCATTTGAATCCTTACATGATCCACTATAAGCTTTTGTGCGTATCGAAGATTTGTTAGAAATAGACATCGGGTACCTTTTGATATACTGGATCACAAATATTCAAGATAATATCAGATAATTCAAGTACTCATTGTGAAACACTGCATACCGGAGTGTAGTTAACACTGATGTCACTACTCATGGGGAGGTTAACACTTACCACGCAGCAGTCATCTGCAGACGACAGACAATTCCAAAATTTCACAAAATGTTTCAAAAATATTAAAATTATTGAATTCCATCACTATATTTGGAATCACCATGAGAAATGCATTAAAATAAGTACAAACATGCCTAGTCTTGGTTCTTGAGTAACTCTTGAGATAAGACTTTGAAAGTTGGGAAAGGTTCCTGAAAAATCTGTTTTTTGTATGTATGGTAAAACTAATAGCCGCGTGGGAAGTGTTAATGGACCGTTATCTTCAAGGGCAATCTTTTGCCTGTAAAACAATGGGCTGTATTTATGCATATTATACAATTTTGAAGATAACAGTAACTGGCCAGTGTATCTGATGTCTGTTACACGCATAGTAGAATGTCACTAGGAATTGAATATGTACTAAAACAATTTGATTTTACAACCAAAGTAGGTTTATAATTGTATTGCTCTAGTAGTAATATATTTATTGATCAAGGATGTTCGTCAGTGCGGGTTGACTAATCCTAGTGCAAGTGTAGCAGTTCTTAATGTTGTCAGTTTATGATGTATATAATATAAAATGACTATGCTGATAATGAGTAAGCTTAGCAAATAAAGAAATGGATGTATGCACAATCTAGACGATATATTTTGAGAATTTGAATAATGAAGGGGAAAAAAAGAAGGTCTGTCTTGGATACATTTGGGAAAATAGCTATGCGATATCAGATTTTTAGAAAAAATACCTATGCTTAAAGTTGAAATTCTTTTTTTTATTGTGTGAAGTGACTGCACATACTTATGCGTGCAGGGTATGCGAGACAGATCTATTTTTCTTCTTTGCCTAAAAGAGGACGACAACGTGCCAGGCGGGTTCATACACTTTTAAATTCTTAAAAATGGCATTGAACTACTTACTTCACTAGGAAAACAATTGTAATCACACAGTCATTTTGCAGAACTGGGATATTTTGTATAACAACATTGTATTTCAAAATATTGCCAGATCATAATCGTATAATATTATTACAAATAAGATATAAAAATGAAAGTTCATCTGTGTTTTGGGAATCAAATTATTTGAAGATATGATACCAGTCTGGTATATCTAGATATTTGTAAAATATTGTTTACACTCAGTTTGCAAAGTTTGAAAGTTTGCAGTGAAATTTCACCTGGGAATAAATACCCCTCTCCCGCGCACAAGGGCTCTATAGTTTATTTAGTTCCAAATTGGCAAGAAATATGCAGTTATTATCTCTCCGCGTGCAAAGTAATCAAAGCATACATGCACTATTATGGTCATATGCACGCTATTATGGTCACATGCACACAATTTTTGCATCACCCATATGGTGCACATGTCGCCTTCATGCGCACCCCGTGTCATTCTATATTGATTCACTGCTGTAAGGAGGCTTCGCCAATTTGGAGCTGATCAAACTATATAGCTGTTCTGAGGTTTTCAAGTTCAGAATTCAATTTGATGCAGTGGGAACATGGGACCCCAAAATGTTTGGATTTTGTGAGGGTTTTTTTTGCAAGAGATCTCCTCCCTGGATTGCATTTTCAGGTTCCCACAATGCAATTTTAACATTTTTGGGAACCCAAAACTTTGGCATGGTTTTTACAGACTAATTGTTAGCGACCTAAAACTGTGTGACACATTTTACACTGCACCGTGTGACATCAAATGAACTTCAGCAGTGAATTGCAACAGTTTCCGTACCTGTTTTCTTTCAACAATACTTGATCAATGACATCAAAAACTTTGAAAAATATAGCACTAAAATGACCCCTTTGGTTTGTTTTGTACTTTCAACAGCATCACCATTGTTATAAACAAATGATACAACACCGCGTTTTGGATTAAATCTTATAAAATATCAATTTATTAGTGGCTGTATTAGAAGCAGACAAGTACAGGTTTTTTAAGCATAAGATGAGAATACTTTGTGATATAAGGTACTGATGTTTGGGCAGTATCAAGTTATGAAATAATTTAAATTGGGTGTAGTAATTAAATCCAAACAATAAGTATTATTATTTAGGGTGTGTATACTGTACCATGCATTGCGAGTCTTTACCAATATGATTGAAACGAAGGCCGGATATGCCAAGCAGTTTGACTCGCAAAAATTTATAAATAATATTAACAAAGTGTGTTTTGTGCGAATGAAGGCTTTTGATTATAAAATATTATATCGTAAGAAATATTGTATGATGCTACACACTGGGGTAATAATATGCACAATCGCTGGTGTTCAACAGTCCAAAAGAGTATATTTTGTGTGTATAAGAATTCCCCTCCCATTATGCACCCCTATTTGTGCTTATGGTAGTTGCTGATTAATAGTAGGTTTAGAAGTAAATACGGACCATTCCATTATTTCCTGCAGCAGTGGCTGGACCATATAAAAGGACTGTCTATATGGGCTTTGTCTGTTCTATATGAGGTACCTTTGTTTTTGTTCATTTTTATTAAGAAATAAAATATGGGAAATAAAACGGCAGAATTTGCTGTGTGTACACTGATCACAAACTTAACTTTGTTGCGGTATGGCTCTTTTTGTTGTTGTAAATTCTGGTTGTATGTAAAGTAAGATAAAGACTTGTTCTAAGGCATCCAAAAGGTAAAGCTTTAGAATAGAACTCTTAAAGTGTCTATAGCAACAATAAAAAGAAAAGGTAATAGACTGACCAACCCACTTTATTTTGTCATTGTTTGGGCAAACAAACCTCTCTTTTTTGTGTGCCTAATGCTATGGAGTACTGACCGGCACACTGCTTAGTCGACTTCATAGTCTCTTTTCCTCGTCACTATGAACATAGTAGGAGCCCCAGAGCTCTAAATTTGGCTTTAAAATGGTTTGACCCCTGACCTCAGAAAATATTCCAAAAGGAATACTTTCATGATAGATTCATATCTTGTCTACAATAATGAATTGTCCTGCTCTCATGGTTCTCTTGCGAATTCATATTATTGGCAATACCTGTATTCCCCTATAGATTCACATGGACAAAATGACAAAACAACTTGTGTTAGGGGTAGGGGTAGTATTATCGCCATAAAAAGATGAAATAAATGTTTAAGTATGTATATCTATACATATCTATGGAGAAGACCTGCTTTGCAAGTTGAGATAGTTATTTATAGTAATGTCAATGCAACATAGCTAAATAGAACTTTGGAAAAAAGTCTGATAAGGGTAAAATATGCTTATTTTTCTAACTTTTTCAATTGTTCCATAACATTTGAGACCGATGTCAATGACATGACATTAAATTGGAAAAAGCTAATATAATATGTCAAGTAGTTCTTTCTTTAAATTCATGAACATGATTTTATGTAGATTTTAGATTTCCTTTCAGTGTTATAGTCATATACTACTCAAAACCCTTACGAGAGATTCTATTACTTCATTTCTGCTATGTGAATACATGGGGAATATGATTATCTCCATAGCATAATTTCGCAAGATATGTATCTGTCATAAAAATGTTAATTTAAGGGTATGTTCGGAGGTCAGGGGTGAACTCCTACACGCCTGGTGCTCCTACTAACAACTCTCTCTAGCTGGGCTCACTTATTGTAACCGCTCCCATCATACATGCTTTTTATTCACTGATCGATAGAGTGACAGGGAAGTCAAACAGGGTGTACGAAATAGACTAGCCTGAGTTCAGATAATCCCCACCAATATAAATTATACAGCAAAGGAAACAGGTTCAATTCGTTTATGGCTGGCTGGCACAACAAGACGGGTTTTGTCTGTGGCATATCGTAGACCTTGTCTTGATGGAACATAAAGGGGTCAAAAAAGTAAGTCCCCCCCCTAAAATTAGATTACTTTTGTTTACATAACTTCACGCACAATTAGACGTTTTGAAAAATTGAAACGAATATGAAAAGAAAAAACGCTTGGCTACCAAAAGAAAGTTTTAAATTTTCGATATCATGTTTACTTTTCCTAAAACAGTCACATTTCCTCAAAATGATGTTTTCAGAAAAAGTGGCACTTACTTGTATTGGATTTTGGCAAATTTCATGTTAACGGAAACATCGTTTTGGGGATATTTGACTTTTTGGGGAAAAGTAAACATGATATTGAAAATGGGAAACTTTGTACGGATAGCTAAGCGTTTTTCCTTTTAAGAAAAGTTTCAATTTTCTTAAAACGTTGATTTGTGTGGGGGTGTTACGTAAACAAAATTGTGTAGGATTTTGAAAATTGCCACTGTTTCTGAGAACATCGTTTTGGGGAAATGAGACAATTTTGAGAAAAGTAAAAATGATATTGAAAAGGAGAACATTTTTGTGAGAAGCCAAGCACTTTTTCTTTTCACAAGTTTTTAAATTTCTCAAAACGATTAATCCTGTGCGGAGTTATGCAAACAAACTTGGTCTAATTTTCGTACAAAAAAATCATGAGAGAGAGTTTTTAAATTTACTGGTATGGACCAAGTGCCACTTTTTCTGAAAACATCATTTTGGGGAAATGTGACTGTTTTGGGAAAAGTAAACATGATATCGAAAATGTAAAACTGTTTATTGGTAGCCAAGCGTTTTCTCTTTCTATAATCGTTTCAACTTTTCGAAACGTCTAATTGTGTGTGAAGTTATGCAAACAAAAGTAATCTTATTTTAGGGGGGACTTTCTTTTTTTGACCCCTTTAGATGGAAATACACTCAGATTAATGTATATTAGGGCTGAACCAGTAATGGATTTATAGACATAAAGAAGTGTTTTGAACTTGATTATATTATCAACTGGTAGCCAGTGTAGAGAATGAAGCAGAAATAATGTACCCATATACCAAAAGTAAAGGTTATAACCTCTCTCAAGTGCATTTCTATGTAACAGGAAAAAAGGGCGAAAGGGAGAAACATTCAAGTATATACATAAACAACACACACTTTTAAATCATTTACTTGCTTGACAATTTTATTTTTGTATGCAAAAGCTGTGTTATACAAAATTATAATAATATTTACCCTCAGTTTACACCATGTTGACTTTGAAAATCACAAGTTCACAATACATATTATTAGCTTGCAACATGTTACAAATATTTACAAGTACCCTCAAAATATGTCTTTATTGGCATTGAGCCAGATTTGAAAAATTCATGAATATATATTTATTTAAGAACTTCAATTTATTCTTCTTCAGTTTTATTTTTATTATAATTTAATACTATTTTGTTCTTCCAAACCTAGTTAGCATATATAGCTTGACATCTGGTAATTAGATTTGCAGATAATGTAGGTGAATTTTGCCACTTTTTCAAAAAATTGATCAAAAATCAAACAAAAACTATTGCTCATAACAAATGTTGTAATTTGTTTCAGAAAAATTGATAAAAAAATTGAACAAAATTGTGCATAAAGAATTTACACAAAATAGAGAAATAATTCAATTAGTGGACTTTTTTTTGCAAGTGTTAAATACATTGTGTCAAACACTGTTGAACTTCATCAAGTAAATAACCAGTGGGATGGTAATTACTTATATATACATTCAACAGATGTAACAAATAAATATAACATTCATGAATTGTTCACAAAAGAACACAATACCTCCACATGTTGATCTATTACTTTAAGTCGCTGTCATAACCGTTTGGACATAATTCAAATATAACATTCATGAATTGTTCACAAAATAACACACAATACCTTCGCATGTTGATCTATTACTTTAAGTCGCTGCCATAACCGTTTGGACATAATTCAACCAAAGCAGCAGACGGACCCAATAGTTGAATTTCTGTGAATGAATGTTAGGCCATGTCTTGTTTAATGACCGGTTGCTAAATGGATAACCTTGAAACTGCAAGGTTGTATACCTTCTATTCCATTGTATTACATCATGGTTTACTGAATAAGATATTGCCAACAAAGGTTCTCATGCCTGGGAATTAAATAACCGCATGGACTTGTATGATATGAATTATGCCCAAAAGTGTATGACAGTGACTGTAGAATAGTCTGAAAGCCCATTTTGTATATCATCATGGCATTTACCATACATTTACCCCCTTCCTCTCTCCCCTTCCCTGGTTGCAGTCTTCTCTCTGTCGGAGTCATGATGCTGTGAGGGGGATGGATTAGAGGTCACTGGGATGTGCCACCAAATAGGGTCCCATTTTTCACCTGTCTGGTAAATAAATGACCCCTTTTCATAGCTATTGTTGGTAAATGGATGGGTCTAATATTCTTAAATTGGCTGTCAATTAAAAATCTGTCAAATATGTAGGAAAAATATCATGGTTTCTGGTAAACATTTGGGTCCATTCCCACCCGCAAATGGGCAAATGTTGGGGCCAATTTTCTTTTTGCTGGCGGCATATCCCTACCAAAAAAGTATTCGAGTGACTACCTCCGGGGCGGAGTAATTCTGTTATACCCTTCACAGAGGTATTCATAGTGCTTGATTTTTAAGAATGAAGCATACTACCGATGTAGGGTATAACAGAATTATGCCTCCGGGGCTGTGAGATCCTTATTCTTTAAAAGTTTTTGTGTGCTTGTTTGGTGTGGATGTTTTAAAACTTTGGCTTGAAAAGGCACATTATCGATACAATCCCTTTCTCACAGGTTATTTTGGCATGAATTTTCATAAAATCAAAATGTTAACTTCAACTAATTAGTCGAAGCATTTACGAATTGCAGAAATATAGTACCATTTATAAATTGTGAAATACGCTTTTACGACGGGTATTCATAATATAGATTAAGAGTTTAACGGGTTCGCTGTCAGACAAGTTTAAAATGTCAAGCTATTACTAACTCAAGCAGCTCATGATGAATAAAACAACATGGTATTAATTTGTGGCTCGAGAAAATGAAATGGAAAAGGGAGGGTGGGGCCGGGATAATGTTAGCGTAACAACATCTAACCTACCCCTATATGAGACATATACTTAACATTATTGGTATAAGTTTAAGACAAGCTACACATCAATCGACAAGTGTTCACTTAAAGAATGATCACATACAGTACATTACATTTCATACAGTTATTACGATTCAACAGTTCTACACAATATATTTCATTTATATTTACAAGATATTTACACAAAATGGACAATATACGCTTTGTCCGTTAACATTCAGTTAACATGTTTGTAACGTCCATAAATCTACAATTGTTGGAAATTGACAACATTTCCAAGCATGTTTAACCCTAATTTGATAATACATGGCAGATCCATGGATAGCAATGTTTAAAAGACACATTTCACAACTTAAATTGGGAGACTTTTAACCCCCCGAGAACTACCGGCCGATTGGTCAGAAAGATAGATACATCATTTATTGCACCAATCAGAGACAGTGTTAGGATAATTGTATCCCTGATAAAGATTGGAGTGAAACATTTTACAAGCTGCATTTTAATTGGCTATTCAAATGAGTATATCTTGCAATAAACCAATCAGAACCACTGTAAGATAGGCCGGTAGTGCCCAGGGGGTTAACAGCCCTACAAGGTGTTTCATGCTAGGTAATGACCTCGTTTTCATTCATGTATGTTACTACCCTTATACTATAAGGTTGCTGTAATGTAATATGATCAAGGAAAAGACAAGTCACAAGTTGACATTGTGCAGTTTTGATGTGAATTGTACGTCATTTAAACACACTTTGGAAAATGCTTAGGTCCACAGCCAACTACAATGTGACTTCTTGTGGTTATTTACTATTTTTAAACTTTTTGATATTTAACTAAACGTCAATATCTAATGAGTGCAACTTATTTCCGATTTATGTCAAATAATATAAAATTAAAAAAATGTTAATATTTATTGCACTAGCGAATATTATACAAAAAAATTCTATCGCGCTAACCACCATGCTGGATTACATGTTTTAATGCCCACAAATTGTAATCAGAGATGCTACTGTACAGTTTCAAATTTTTCTGAAAATTCCTGGAAATTTTGATTTTCCTGTAGTTTATTATACAGGCTGTAACAAAAAAAAGTTATACAGTTTTGAAAAAAATATTAAAGGAAGTGTCCCGCAAGCATAAAAGTGTGCATTATATGTTAGAAAAATAACTATCAAGCCCAACTTTTGTAATTATATAGAACAAAACACCACACTTATGACAAAAACAAATAAAAACCGCAATCTCTCAACATGCACTTTTTAAAATTCGCGGCGATCGAAAATCCCAGTGTCGATGATGTCATAGTTATACAATGCACATGCGCAAATTTTAGCACCGATACCCGTGACGTCATCGACACCGGGACTTTTGATCGCCGCGAATTTTAAAAATTGCATGTTGAGTGATGGCAGTTTTTATTCATTTGTGTGACTAGTATGGTGTTTTGTTCTATATAATTACGTAATTTCGGCTCGATAATTATTTTTCTAACAAATAATGCTCAATGTTGTGCTTGCGGGACCCTTCCTTTAAGAATATCTCCCGTAAAATTTCTGTTTCGAGTTTTAATGGCCTGCGAGGGGAATTTTCTTAGCTTTCGAATAAGCTTTGTTTCATGACGATCGATGGTCGGTAAGCAGAGATATGATCAATTGTCTAAAGTAGTCATGAAATCACCTGGGCCACTTTGGTTTAATCACTGTTAAAATCACTGGGATGAATATAAATGGAATCGAACCAGGAACATAGCAGCAGAGCGCTCTTGTTAGGCAACAATGGTTCGTTTCAAGTGGTTAAAAGTGTTACAAAGGTTAGGTCTTTACAAATATTATTTATTTATTTTATGAATTTATTTATTCAAATGAAATAAAACTATTTGAAAAAAAGATTATATTGTTCTCTCTTATGTTCCTTGCATGATACCCTAACCATTTAATGTATACAAGCAAGATTGTATGATATTATTGTGAAAGTGGCCCAACCCGATTTCTAGACGACTTATTAGTAGATTGGTCATAACTTTTAAACGCAAGTAGTTAAAAAGACCAAAATAAAATGATTCTGGTAGCCAAAATGGAACCTAACACAGAGTGTAAGAGATTTTGACATTGCATGATTTTAACATTGAATTAAAAATAAAATTGCGATTGTATAACTTTTTTTGTTACAGTCTGTACATTGCAAAGCAGGCCATAAATTTCCTGAAATCAATCAAATATGTACAAAATTGCCTGAAAACTGGAAATCTCCTGAAAAGTGACACCTCTGTGTAATGGTTTTTGGCTATAGTGTTATCAGCTATAGCTGTTATCAGCTATAGCTATAGTTTGATCAGTTCCAAATTGGCGAAGCCTTCTTACAGCAGCGAATTAATACGTAATGATGCGGGCGCGCATGAAGGCAACGAGCGCACTGTGCATGATATGCTTGCGGCCAAAACCGTGTGCGTGTGGCAATAATGCGCGCGGAGAGATAAAAAATGAATATTTTTCGCCAATTCAGAACTGATTAAACTGTAGCTACAAATACCTCATAGCAGCAAGTCAATACAGAGGGTTTGGGTGCACAGGCACACAACAAGCGCACTGTGCATCAGATGTCATAAAAAGCTACAAAACAAGAAATCATGAAAACAGGCCCAAAAAGATACATATAGTTCAATAGAATAACATTATAAAGATAATTAGAAAAGTGACTTATATCTTTGAAGGTGAAATTTCATAAAAGATGATGACACAAAGTATTGGATATTCATTTTCTAACAAAAATCGATAATAAAAAAATTTGATAAAAAAACAAAACATTAACATTTGTTTATTATTAAAATTTTACCCATAATCCCTAGTTCAAATTATGCGACATCTGACGGGTTTTCACAGATCGCATCACATATATAAATAAAATGTAATTGGCATGTATTATAAATGACTGTCTGTCATTGACAGTCAGTCTTGTTGTGCAGAGCCTCCAATTAATAGCTGCACGGCACACTCGTCAGTGTCCCAACACATGTGGGCGCACTATGATCAGCTCATTGTGAACGCTTGAAAACTCAAAATTCTGCTAACCAATCAGAGCCTTGAGGTCGAGCTCACGTGACGTGCACCATGGATATCCGTTGAACCTTTATAGAGGTAGGTGAACCTAAACCAGTGATGTGCGTCCCATCGTGGTATGATTGAGGATGCTCTGTAAGCCAACAGCTTTGGGATAGCGCCACAAGAAACAAAACCGAGCAAGTCACATTATTTTTATGATTATTTATGAATTTGTAAACTGCAGCAGTGTTATGTTTACATTTGCTTCCTATACCATACAAACTAGCTAACATTATATTAATATGAAAGACAATAACAAGCGATACTCGAATGTAATTTAGTGATAATATTATTTACAATATGTATAAAAAGGATCATAATGGTACATAAATAGCAAAAACAAGCAAGAATTGATACAGAGGTAATTGCTTTAACTTATATTGCCTGGCAAACAGTTTTTTGGCAAAGATTGAAACATTTAATATTATCGCAGAGAGACACTTGGCATAAAAGCAGGGGTTTATCTTCATTATTTTCCAACCAGCCAGCCGAGCAGGTTACAAGTAAAAGTTACCAGCCTGATACAAATTAACCAGCCCAAACAACATGAAGAACAGTAATCATAACATATCTACGAGTGAATCATATTCTTTTACAGTTTCAAGTTTAATGTTAATGTTAATGTTGGCCACCAAACAAAATAATGGCCTTGTTTTCACCCGGTGTTTGTGAATATTGTCAATAGTGCATTCTATGTACTCGGCTATAATTGAAGATTTTCGATCCTTTGAGTGTCGTAAGCTGACCAGCCGGGCAGCTCCGTTTCAAAAGTTACCAGCCAGATGCAAAATTTACCCTCCTCGGGCGAGGCGGGCGGGTACAGCCCTGCATAAAAGCATACTATCTCACAAATATTTCTGAAAATTACCCCTTATTGGGAGAGCAGAGCATACACAAAATACACATGTATTAAAGGAATAGTTATTGTGTTTGATTTGACCATGGTTCAATTATAACCCAGAGAGTTAATATTCTAGTATTGAAAGTAGTAACCCAATCAAGTCTTCTAACTGCAGTTTAACTGCATTCCAAATCTAGCACACATTTAATTAACCCTTACTAATCTAAAATAACTACATTTTTTAACATTTCTTTCTTTCATTTCTTACGTATAAAAATAAATTTAATTTATAGGTATATAGTACATTTTTGGGGATGTCTTTCTTTATAAAAATGGGCGCATTGTTGTTCGCTGGAATTGATTTTTTGGAAGATAAAAATGATACTTTTACTGATTTATAGAAGGTTTGATACATTCTACTTGGGGGAGCATACCAAACATTCTGAAATGTCATTTTACAAAGCATTTCTTGAATGAAATATCAGAACTATCTAGAGTGTTAAACTAAGTACTTTTCAAGATATGATGAATTACTTGTGTCTTGATATATGCTAATGTAAATAAGCGGTGGTGTTTCTAGAATTACATCTAGCTACCAATCTTATATCATCATCTAGATCTTACACACACTGAGTTAATCATACGCAGCCTTTCTAGAATCATACTTTGGTAAATATTAATAACTGCATAGAAATTTGACAAAATGATATTACATCCTTTTTTTTAACAAAAAGATGTCATATTTGAATACAAATGGAATACAAGCTGATACTGTTAAGGGAAAAAATTGTTTGCTTGTCCATAGATCCCCTCCATAGGGATTTTTTGTTAATTGATTTTTTAATTTTTTTTTTTAATAAATCCGTCGGTCTCATCACATACAGATCTATTCCATGCACCGTAAAAAAACACATCACATACAGATCTATTCGACGCACCACTTGGATTTGGCATATATCTCATTCATTTCTTGATGAATTTGTCTGAAACGGTTTTTATATCAAGAAAACACTTTAAAAAAATTATCTGAGTGAATTATTTACGCTAATCTTTTAATGAACATTAATTTATATGGTATTAAACTTATGGATCTGTATGTGAAAACATTTTTTCTCAAACAAAAAGTGACGTCGAATAGATCTGTATGTGATGAGACCGACGAATCACATTCAAAAGATGTATAATAGTTGCTAAATAAGATGTGAATAGAAATATTTTACTATTAGTATTAGTTTAGAAGAGCAAAGAACCAGTTTAATAATGTATTTCTGGAAAAGAAAAATTCTGGGAAAAAAACAACTTTTTCTGGAATTTCCTAAATTAGGTTCGGTATTCATTTTGTGCAGTCAAATCTTTGTGTCCGTTTTCAAAATTAAGGTGGGTCGGAAATGGACAAACAAACAATGTTATGGGGGCCTGCGCCTTTCTATTTGAAGGTGGCAAGCTATATGATAGTAAAAACCAATCTTTTCGCACACAAAGTTCTTTGCCTTTGTCAACCTTGACTTTGTGGGTTGCTGAATTTACAAAAAAGGTTGCAAGGCTTGGAAACTCTGTTGTTACAATAAGTAGAAATTGTGTGTGTTCCTTTATTTTTGTGGATTCCCGAAGGTCCAAATAAATTTCAAATTGTACAGTACTTTTTTGCAATGTGGGGAAAGATTTTGTTATCATTGCCCCACTCCGAAAGCGATGAATACTGGTCTACCACTTTGGCCGTTCATCATAGACAAACTGATCATACAGAAATTGTAACCTTGTCAAAATTCCCAAGAGAACTGGATGTGGCTAGAAATCCAGAGTGGTAGCTCGTCGCCTTTAATATGATTTACAGTCTATGATTAAACCAAGCCCAGCAAACTCTATGAACAAAATAGGGGTTTCATTAGTGTGTTTTATGCAAACAAAATAATCTGTTCATTATTTGGACGATTTGACTGATTCGACTCATCACCAATTTGTTCAAGTGTATAAAATTGTTTTTCCTAAAATATATAATATATTACTGGACAATATTAATATAAACTTGTGACAGTTTAGCCGCACATTTCAATTCATTGTTTTTGTATTTACAAATACAAAAATGTAACTTTCATAAAAATGTGTGAAAATGTATCAAATTTGGGATTGACTGTTTTACAACTGATTGTTTACAAAAAGTCCATATGCAGGTCAAAAATTCATCAGTAAGTAAGGCTGATTTGTATAACAGTCAACAACTTACAACAGAGTTATACAATTATGATTAATCAATCATCATTATGAGCAAGTGGAATAATGCAGAGGAAAAAACACACATTTTGTTTGTTTAATTTTGAATATTTTAGTGTTTCGCTCTGTAAAGTTAACCACTAAATATGGAAGAATTACCCACAAAAAATAAGCATGATTGATTGATCAATACAAGGTTCAATTACTTGATGCTATTATAACCATCAATGCAGCCATTACTTCATGTAGTTATTTTCGAAATTGATTAAAGGCAGTGTGTTCCTTTATTTTTGTGCATTCCCGACATACAATGCATGAAATTTTCCAACAACAGAACGATTGCAAGCCATTCAAATTTTACCTTTATAGTACTTCTTGCCATATGGGGAACGATTTGTTATCATTACCCCACTCGGAAAGTGATGAATAGTTAATATGATATTAAACTTTATGAACAAAATAGGTGTTTCAATCAAAGAAGATTTTAAAGACAGCACCACAATGCATTGCATTTATGCCGTAAATCTGGTCCCTGATTCATCTCGGTTCCCATAGACGTACGTATGCACAAAATCATGGCTTCATAGCGCCATCATCGTACAAGCTCTTAGATTCTTGTTTACATTAATAAATAATTTAGTTCTCAGTGTTCCTTTTTCTTTTTCTAAAACCTCAGAGCTCGACTAGTTAACAACTTACTCACAGTTATTGGAAAACCAAAAAGACAGGGAAACCATCGATTTCCGATACATATCATTATTTGGACAATTTGTTCAATTCATGTATGAAATATAATATATTTCTGGGCAATATTAAGAGATACTACTTGTGACGGTTGAGCCTCATATTTCAATTCATTGTTTTGTATTTACAAATACAAAATGTAATTCTCATAAAAATGTGTGAAAATGTATCAAATTTGGGATTGACTGTTTTACAACTGATTGTTTACAAAATGTCCATATGCAGGTCAAAAATTCATCAGTAAGTAAGGCTGATTTGTATAACAGTCAACAACTTACAATAGAGTTATGCAATTATTATTGATCAATAATCATCAATAATCATTAAGAATGATTGATTGATCAATACAAGGTTCAATTACTTTATGAAATATAACCATCAATGCAGCCATTTTACTTCAGGTAATTATTGGACTATTGGACTATAGTCCAGTCAGTTTCAAATTAGCAAGCTTCATTACAGCAGCAAATTAAAAGGTGGATGTCCCGAACTCAAATAAGCTTTTTCTCCCCCATCAACATATTGTGATATCAGAAGAAACCCCATATTTTTCTCATTATTTCTGTACATGTATTTGGCGCAAGATATGTTACATTAAGAAGTTATAAGCCAAAACGCCAAAGGTTTTTAAGCACCCGGCCAGTTTGTGTAACACTCAATGGGCAACTGTCACTTCACCTTGCGTTTTCTAAAATAAGAACCATTGGAGTTATGCAACTCAAACTTTGGAATACAACTATTTTAAGGATGACCCTCAAGTACAATAGAAAACATAAAGTTGA
The DNA here is from genome assembly GCA_035610835.1 of Ophiura sarsii. Classification (NCBI taxonomy): domain Eukaryota; kingdom Metazoa; phylum Echinodermata; class Ophiuroidea; order Amphilepidida; family Ophiuridae; genus Ophiura; species Ophiura sarsii. The sequence goes on along the minus strand of CM069451.1, from coordinate 25,152,448 downwards.
AAATCGGGCCAGCAATCGGAACATCTACCTTTAGTACGAAGAGTGGGTGTGCGCATAACGGAACAAATTGCACCATATGTGTGATGGCATATGTGTATGCCAAAATCTCAAACATATGCTTGGATAACCTTTGTGTGCAAAGATATCAAATCTATATATTTCTCGCTATTTTGGGACTGACTAAACTTTAACAAGGCTTTAATAAACAGAGGAAACTATTTCATGCCTGTTAGCACTTTCCATGCGGCTATTGGTTTTACCAAATACAAAACAGATTTTTCAGAAACCTGTCTCAACTTTCAAGGTCTATCTCAAGGATTACTGAACCAATATTAGGCATGTTTGTACTTACGTTAATGCAATTCTCATGGCGATTCCAAATATGGTAATGAAATTCAATAATTTTGACATATTTAAAATGTTGGAATGTCGTCTGCAGACGCCTGCCACGTGGAAAGTGTTAACATCAAAGAGGGATATCATTCTCAAAATGTTACAACAGTAATATAGAAGTGATAAAATGATACAATTTCACAAGTACATTGTTAATATGGGATGTTATCAAGCAAAATCAGTCGGAAGTCAAAAATATCTAATATTTAGTTCTCTACTTGAGTGTACAGGTTATTTGCAAAGCTACGGTTTGCAAAAAAAACCCATCACAAATGGCCACTCAATTCTTAAGCTATGAATCATTGAAGGGATTTCAAAACAATAGAAAACACAAACATTTCTATCCTTTGTTTGGTTATATCTCAAAATCAATATTTATGACTTCAGGCTGATTTTGCTTAATCACATCACATATAATGAAGAGAATGCTGGTTTCATTCTGAAAACATTAGCACCTCAATTTGTTTTATTAACCCATGGAAATATATGCCTGTATATGGGACATAGACCTGTAGTCTCAGTAAATACCCTTTCTTCGGATCAGTGTCAAACTTCCCATTGACTTTGCATGTTATGAGAAACCAATTGAATGAGATTTGTGCTGAATTTTTTTCATATTTAGTGATATTTCAGTACATTTTACCTTTCTATTGAGAGGTCAACTTTTCTTTCACTTGCAAATAACATTCTAATAACCAACTTATCCTTTTGAAACGAGACTGCAATTGACCACACGGACAACCAGGGTTACAGCTAGGCCAGATAGAATGCCGACTAATTTTTACTGACGGCAAGCGGAGTGAGTGTAGCGAACGAAACGCAACCGCGATCATGGCATGGGTCCAGAGGCCTGCTTAAGGTTTTCTGAATGCATTTTCAGGGTTTCATGCCACACAATTTCTGATTTTATGAGGCAGTTTAATGATTCTATCTAAAAGACGTATGGTTTAACTTTTAAAACACCCCACCGGCGCCGATCGGCATAGCTATAACCCTGAGGACTACACTTCTTTACTTCACCCATCAGTTACACAATGAGTTGTACTATCAGTAATATTTCAACAAGGCATAGTATAACAGTCATTCCTTTTTTTTACAACTAGCGAAGCATAACGCCTCATGCCTGCATTAATCCGTTTCTGACTGGAATTTGATATCGACAGTGCCTTCCCCATTAGGCGCAAAGGACCTTGGGTACTGATAATGATCTCCTCTGGGTACCTGGTAATGCGGCGAAGGCAAGTCTCCGTCGGGTGATGCATAGTCCCCCTCATGATAGTCTTTAGGTAGAGGTTTAGGTGGACATTGTTCATAGTCTGGCTCTGGCGGTGCTGGGGCTGCTTCAGAGGCATCATTTAGTGGCTTGGGTGGTACCATAGGCTTTGGTGGAGATGGTAGTGCGCTACCTGAAAGGTGAGGAAAGAGAAAATGAGATGAATATCACACACAAAAAAAAGATTGTAAAAGCATGTGAATTGACAAGACAATTTGTTGACCTGAGATTTTACACTATAGGATACTTCCGTCAGCTTAAAATATAGGGAAATGGTTTTGAGTTACATCTATGGAAAGCTTAAAACATCTTTATTTTTCGAATCCCTACCAAGAATATGAATTGCAAGCAGAGACACTTGCAACACAAGCAAGAAAGAGGTGGAGCATACAAACTTAAATAAGAATAAAATCAGCTACGGACTAAATATCCTAATACCACCATGGACGATGTTCCACAGAGCAATATGAGTATAAGGCCCAGAAATGGTTTAGAAAACTGACAAAAAAAGTTTTTACTGTACCGACCTTCATTTTGGAAATTCCAGGCGCGGGCGTGCATGAAGGCACCAACAAAAACCAAAAACTGTGTGTGTGTGGCCATAATCGTGTCTGTACGCCTAGATTACTTTAGCGCGGAAAGATCAAAACCAAATATTTCTCGCCAATTTGGAACTGATTTTACTATATTTACAAAGTCTTTTTGATTCAAGGTTGTTTTATTGAAATACTTATTATTAGATTGTAGGACTTACCTGGGTTAAATGGGGCATATCTTGGTTCTGGTGGTGACACATAATCATTCATACCATCCATACCAGCTGGTATTTCAGCGTAGTGGTCTTCTTCCTCATATAGATGATTAAACTTGCCAGGTAAATCTGGGATACACAAAAGGTTAACAGATTTTTTTTAAAAGAATATTGTTGGCAAATTAAAGAAAATGTTGATTTATTTTATTGGATTAAAAATTATTTTGCAAATTTTGATAGAGAAAATTGATATTTTGAAATATTTTGAAAATGGTTGAACATTTCAAAAATTGCTGAAAAATCACCAACATTTTCCACATTTGTTTTGGGAAAAACATGCACAAAACCCCACCCAACCCTACCTGAGAGGTCCGTTTGCCCGTAGAATAGGTGTTTTTGTTGTCGCTTTAGAGAGAAGATTTCTTAGAACATTTACACCAGATACTAAATGGAGAATGGGTAAGTGAGCATTTCTTGAACAAAGATTCCAAAATACAAAATGTTACTATTTCTAATATTATATGTCTTGTCTGTCTCATCTGGCCATGTCATGTTATATCTTGTCTTGTCCTGTCTTGTCATGTCTTATTATTGTCTTAGTCAAAATGCCATTCTTAATCCACACTGGTCACTATAAGTCTTTCATCTTGTTGCCTCCCATTTTGTGCTTCGTTGGCATGATCGGTGCTGCATATTCCTCTTGTCATGTTTCCCTCTTATCCTCTCAACATACATGTACCATATTAGTATTCAATTAATTAAGGGGATCGTACCCGTATACTATAGTGTTCAATATTCAATATAGAGCGAGGGGATTGTGCCTGTAAAAGACACACAAGGGTTTATCGTGATCCCCTGGCAAACTTTTCTCAAATCTTATTTCGGTGAATTTTCAACTACCTTCACAAATGTCCAAAAGTGTTCAAAATTTCCCAAAGGTTTTCAAAAACATTTCTAAAACGTTTTAAAAAAAAAATCCAAATGTTTTTTAACTGTTCAAAAAGTGTTTGAAAAATTGGGAAAATATTGGTCGGTCAAGCCCGTTGAGTAGCCCCCCCCCCCCCCCCCCCATTGGCCTTCACTTACTGTTGCCTTTTCCCATTGTCAATTTGTTGGTGATTTTTCCATCAAATTGATTCACATCAAAACTATGTACTGCATTCTGTGGTATATTCGGATTGGTGGAATTCACTTCAGCTTCTGTGAATACAATGTGGTTAATTAGGTTAAAACTGGTATTAGTTATTGGTTTAAAATGTCACAATCTCTAAACTGTTCAATGTGAAAAAACCTGGTTTACATTATGACCTCACTATGTATGGGTTAAAACTGGTTTAAGATAACGCTTAATGGTTTCAAATGTCAGGATCTAAATAAAATGTGTACAATGTGACCTCACAATGTATAGTATGATATGGGATGGGTTTTTAGGGTTTTAAAATGAGAGGCTGTATTAATTAGGACTTGCATTATGTATGAACTATTTTCAGTGTCAATATCAAAATTGAAAAGAAAAGTGTTTGTGTATGGATGGTGGAGGGGGGGAAGTGGACTAGGACACAGCCGAGCTTAGATAAGATCATTTAGGAAATGGTCTTACATCGCTACTTTGTAAAATTGCAGCCTAAATGTATGCCAACTTTTTCCATATCTACTATGTAGATTCAATACAACTTAGAACAATGCCTTGACCCTAATGCTCCTAGACACTACAAAACCAGACAGTGCTACAATCTTGTATCGCGCGATAGCCCGGTCAATCTCGTATCGCACTCCGCCAGGCGTTCAACCTGTGATAACATTTTAGTTTTTTGAACCAGACCCATATAGCTCAGACTTCAACACACACAGCCCGGTTCGATCATACGGAGATTGATTTACCCCTCAAATTTGACCCGTTTTTGTTCCCATAATAGTTTAACCTTAACCAATTCGGCCGGGGGGGGGGGGGGGGGGGGGGGGGTTGTCGCAGTCAAGCTAACAGGGACGAAACACAGGACAAAGTAGGACAGCAAAGTGGTGTGTGCCGCCCCGGGGAGTCGAAGCTATATGTACCTTTGCGTGATTGCGTAATGAGATAAACTGGGGAATGGGGGTCCACCGGCGCAGTGCTTCGGTTGGATTTGGTGGTGTAAGGGTTATTTCACAAAACCACACCCAGGGAGTTAGGGTTAATAAGATGTTCAATCTTCGCTATCACTATTGTCTGCTTATAGGGAATCTGACTGAATTCTGGGTATCCTCTTTCCGATGAACTCACACATTCAGAAAATATGAGACAAATATGTTAGGAAGCAATTCATGATCGGTTAATATATCAAATAATTTCATCTCATCACTGATCTCATCGTTTCATTACCTTTTCTTTCCAAAGCCATGGCAGCGGCACAAGCGCCCTCAATCCCAACATTTGCATTGTTCTTCGGTGGTGATGTAAACAATGGATTGCTCTGCAGCGCCAACTTGTTCTTCATCTTGAGCTTGTCGATTTCATCACCTCCTCCTCCCGCCGCCATATTACCGGGTATCGTGGTGGAATAGTCCGGATTACGGACGTCCCCTACCTCATTGTAATCTCGGGTGTACCTAATAAGAATAACAAAATGTTGATTAATGCACGTGTTAACACTTTCCACACCACAGGTGTAGATTTCATTACCATATTTGGAATCCCCATGAGAAATGCATTACAATAAGTACAAACATTCCTAGTATTGGTTCAGTATTCTTGAGATAGGCTTTCTGAAAAATCTGTTTTGAATATGGTAAAATCAATAGCTGTGTGGAAAGTGTTAAAATATTGTTGGATCTTTGTTGGTTTTATACCTTTTTGATTTAACCCATTTTAGAAATGAGTGCCTCTACCATTCTAGGTAGGCTTTGTCATATCAATTTTATGGAGGCATAATTAGTTATGCACATTTGACTTTCTAAACAGGGTGTATCAAAGATTGTGCGCAGATTAAAATGGCTCTAGTTTATCCTCCGAAAATATGAAAGTAATTGACTGAAAAACAAGCACATTTGACTTTATATCCATGTATGCCCATGTGTAAATATTTGTTGGAATCTAGCCAAATGAGGAAAATTTTAGAATATTGAATTTGAGATATGACCAAAAAAAGGGAAAGATTTTGTTTTCCGAATCCTTTTATAAGTGGAATGTATTGCCGATTTTCGATTTTCTGCCAATTGTAATTTTATGATCAATCAAGAAGAATACTGTAAATGCAATGTGCCTGATGTAAGTCTTTAAAAGGCAAGGGTCCACTTCGACCAGTTTACCCTGGGTAAACTAGCATACACCTGTTCATTTGGTGACAAATGAAATTGAGTTGAGAAGGAGAAATATCAACCTTGAGATATTCCCAAAGGATAGACTGGTAAGAGTAGACCTAAAAGGGTTTAAGGATTACAGATTTTGAACTAATTTCATTTGCTCACCCAACATAATGTAGAACTGATTCAAGTTGAATTGAATAATTTAGCTCTGACATCGCTCTCTTACTAAGTAGGAATTTAAAAATGTATATTACTAGTGTGGCTATACACATAATTTAATTAGTTACTTCATTTGAGTATGTGTGCCAGAAAAAAGATAAATTAAGTAACATGCAAATAGACTATAGAGTATTGTGCAATGTTCAATTGAATGTGCTTTTCTTTTGGATTGATGACTTTTAATATAGTGCAATATATCATGCCAGGCGGTTTCAGATACAGGATATTCTTGCCTTATCATATCAATAGTAGTTATCCATATTTTGGATTAATTGTCGGGCATAATAACTGTGTTTATGATTTTCAGAAAGAGGACACACCTGTTTCATGATATGTAGGCCAATTTGGTAACACGTTTAATGCAATGAATTGGACATCATGCACCGATTCAGAATAGTCCAGGTGCGATTCCCTTTTGTAGTCTATTGAGCATGGCTACGTGGATAACCTCTATCGCTAACAACCTACTTCAATACTGCCCCTGCTGGTTTCTAATTTATCATGCAAATTACTGAAAATCATTCTCTTCTTCTAAATTAAACCTAACCATTTCAATTTAAACTCCCAATTAGGTGCTTTAAGCTTACATGCACTTACCCGATATTAAAGTTAATAAATCCTAAGCTAAATATTAAGATATAAATCTTTTCTTAGATAAAGGAACATATATTGATTTAAAATTCTAAAGCAACTTTTTATGATGACAGCATGACATTGTTGGATATCTCATGATAGATACCAATGGAACTTTTTCAGTGAAGTTTTAACATTTTCCATGCCACAGACGTCTGCAGACAACATTCCAAAATTTCACAAAATGTTTTAAAAAGGTCAACATTATTGAATTTCATCACCATATTTGGAATCATCATGGGAAAATGCTATAAAATCAGTACAAACATGCCTAGTATTGGTTCAGTAATCCGTGAAATAGACCCTGAAGATTTCTGGGAAAAGTCTCTTTTGTATATGGTAAAACCAATAGCCACTTGGAAAGTGTAAAGTGTAGGAGGTTTATATCAGAACATGCATCCAGTGTTTCTAGAAATGTTACTAAGGTATGGTGTGCATAGGCTCCATGGTACTTATTTATGAATTGTTTCAATACAATAAAACGTTGCCAGACGTAGCAACAACCTAGAACAGAATCTAAAACTAGAACATTTCGTAAGATAATTAACCTATTTAACTATGATGCTTAGATCTGATGCCAAACACTGATCACATGAAGTAGTGGGATGTAGAAAGAGAAAGTATTTGAGGTACCACAAAGTTAAGGTCAGATACAAAAGTTGACTTTTTATAAAATATCATATTTTGGTTAAATAATAGCAAATTGTGTTCGGTGTATGTTTAACTGCGACATAAACGCATACAATTGTCAATTACGCACTCATTTATTAAATAATAAAAGTAACAGCTTTAGGAAAGAAGTTGCATCTAATTGTTTCCCTATATTTTCTTTAAGAATCGACCGACCAACCCAGATTTTGGCACTTAAAGGGCACGCCAACTTTTTTTTTTTTTGGGGGGGGGGGCCTAAATGCAACTAGATGTATGATTGATGATCCATTCATCTAAATCTGTCCAATCACATCAGGTCAAAAAAATGGCTGATTTGATTGGTGGTGGTGTTTTTTTGCAATATGGGACCCATGTTTAGGATTTTCCTTGCAAAAAAGTGACCTATTTGGGTGGCACATATATATGTATACCTTGTATACATATATATCTTATGCGCCGTAAGGCGCTAGATAGGAAACTCCCCGCGTATTTGCTGCGTAAAGTGAAGCCGAACGTTTTTGTTTACATTTTACGCAGCCGTGCGTACTTCTGAAAAAATATTACGCACATACGCAGCCCTTTCCGCGTTATTTGTCAGGGGCTGCGTATCATCACGCCGCAAACAGCGATCAGAAACGAAGCTGTCTCTTTTTCTAATTTAGATTGAAACTGTTTCGAAGTTATCCTATCTTTCTCAGAAATAAGTTGATCCTTCTGCGTTTTTCGGACTGCCTTTACAACCGTGACCTGGCCTCGTGATGTTGAAAGTAATATTGTTTTTGAAATAAAAATATGAAGTGAGTTTCTAGATTGAAGTAGAAACATTTTTATACTGTTTGGAAGCGGTTTTTTTTTCAATTTTATTTGAAACTAAACACTTTTTTAATTAAATCTTGATTTTATGATAGCCGTTTTTTAATCTATAAGTTGTTTTTCTCATAATTTTTTCACAATCACAACTAATTGATCATTTCTGTCTTCACTATCACGCTAGTAAAATAGCCTAATGACATGCAGGTAAACTAGATCAAAGAGTGGCTAAATAGAAAAAGAACTATCAACAGGCCGCGCCTAGGCCTACTATAATAATAATAATAGCGACAAAAAGGCACCTCCACTCAATTATTCGAGTGCAAACATTTAGAACAATACAAATAGAAAGAACAAACGGCAAATAACAAAAACAAAAGCAAATTTCCCAATACAAAAAGAAATGGACCCAAACAAGTTACACCGATTTTTTTTGGACACATAATGTGTTTTTGAATTTGAACAATATTTGTATCCAATCCGTGACATACCATAACATATTCGAATTTTAGATATATTTTGAACAAGAAATTGACATATCCTAAAATCATTATCATCACAAAGTCAGTTTTTCAGTTGAAAGTCATTTTCTTGTTCAAAGTAGTCAAAGTGGGATTCGCACTCTTGTTACTGAATTGATCATATCTCGGTAATTATAGATGGTGAAATTCAATGGGATAAAGTGTATTTGATGTCTGTCTGGTACGCCTCCGTCATGTCTGACAGTTCGTGACTTTCAAGATGGCTCTCCACTGTTGTCGGTCAGCAGCTAGTTTGTATACCCCTGCTAGAGGTTGTCCAGTAAGATTTTTGATTCTGTCCATCCACCTTGCTCTAGGTCGCCCGCGTCTTCTTGAGCCTTCAATTTTCCCCTGCATAAGGACCTTTTCAAGGCAGTTGTCCTGACGTCTGGCTATGTGACCGAAGTAGCTGAGAGTCTGGCGATTGACTGAGTCAAGTAGTCTCTTCTTCACACCAATATCATGTAGTACGCTAATATTTGTACGTTTAGCAACCCAGGGGATTTTGAGCATTTTCCGCCAGCACCAGAGTTCAAATGCATTTATCCTATCACGGTCTGCCTTGGTGAGTGACCATGTTTCACAGGAATAGGTGGCTATGGGGAAAACAAGTGCTCGAACAAGGCGCACTTTTGTTGCTTTGGTGACTCCTCTATCTGCCCAAATTGTGGAGAGATTTGCCATGGCAGATCTTGCCATTGTCAGACGTCTTCTAATTTCTTGCTTACAGCTGCCATCCGTGGTGATAAGCGCTCCAAGAAAGTTGAACTGTGTTATTTGCTCAACTTCCTTCCCATCTACCATCAAAGGGTCCGTTGGCTGGACTCCACCAATGATCATGATTTTGGTTTTAGCAACATTAAGACGTAGACCCATAGCCTCACTCTCGAGTTTCACTTTTTCAAGAACACACTGGAGATCCTCAAGGGTAGTGGTGAGAAGGGTAGTATCATCTGCATACCGCAAATTGCTTAGCTGCCATCCTCCAATTGACAGTCCACCATTCCAGTCGTTAAGGGCATTTCTCATGATGTATTCGGCATACATGTTGAAAAGTGTAGGCGAGAGAATGCAACCTTGACGCACCCCCTGTCCAAGCGAGAACCATTCACTGTTTCCTTTCTCTGTATGTACACAGGCAAGTTGGCCATCATATAGGTTCTTGATTATATGCACAAGATGGGATGGAACTCCAAGTGCCAGCAGGGCTTTCCACAAAGCACCGTATCTTACACAGTCAAACGCCTTAGCATAATCAATGAAGCAAAGAAATGCGGTCCTTTGAAATTCATTACATTTCCCTATGATCTGACGAATGTTGGCAATATGGTCTCTGGTACCCCTTCCTCTTCTGAATCCGGCCTGCTCTGGAGGGAGTTCTCTCTCAAGGTGTTGTCTGAGTCTCTCATTCAGGATGTGCAGCAGGATTTTACTTGCATGCGGTATTAGTGCTATAGTTCGATTATTTTTACATTCACTGATGTCGCCTTTCTTTGGAAGTGTCAAGAAAACAGATTTTTTCCAGTCCTCTGGCCAGACTTTTGTGCGCCAGATCTTGTTACAAAGCTGCAACATAATTCTGATTCCATTGTCACCAGTGCTCTTCAGCAGCTCACCAGGAATCTCATCAATACCAGGAGATTTATTGTTCTTCAATTTCTGCATGGCATTCCTAACCTCTGATAGCAAAATATCAGGTTCCTCTTCATCCAAGTCTAATTGTACGTTTATGTTAGTTTCCTGGGAGGCGAAGAGACCCATACAGTATTTCCTCCACCTGTCTTTGATGTCCTCACTTTCAGTTAACACTTTTCCATTCTCGTCTTTGATGACTGCTAGTCTTGCCGTTTTCTTGCCAGTGAGATCTTTGACTTCTTTAAACAGGCTTCTGCTATTATTTTGTGCACTATGATCTTCTAAAGCTTTACACAGCTGGTTGAGATGATTGCTTTTGTCACTCCTTGCCACCTGCTGTATTTCATTTGAAAGCTTTCGATACAGTTTACTGTGTTGTAGCCCTGCCTCTTTAAGCTGGCGTCTTTCATCGGCAAGATCAATAACCTCTTCTGTAAGCCACGGTTTTGATAGCGGACTAATAATATGGCTTACCAAAAGTCATGAGAGTCTGTAAAAAAAATTGTGGGTAAATCATACCTTTCGTTGGTACGACTATGGTCGTGCCCCCCCCCCCCCCCCCCCCACCCCAGTTTCCAAAAGCTGAGTACGCCACATGGGATGTATTTCTAATTAATCTTCTAACTCATAGTCTCATGGGACACCTTTTTTGACACATCCTGCAGAGAGTTTTCCCTTTTCAATATCATGTTCACCTTTTCCAAAATATTCACATTCCCCCAAAATGATGTTTTCAAAAAAAGTGGCAATTTCCAAAATCTTATGCAAGAAAGTTACACAATGTCTTTAGTGCTTTTTAAAATTCATTTCGATTGTCTTTACAATTAAAAGAAAGTTATATATTTTCTCTCTAAATAGGTGGTTCTTATTTAAAATAAAAAATGATTCTTTATGTGCATGACTAGTCAATTATGTCCACCTTTCACCTTCACGTCAATAACTTCCATGTATCGTTGAAAAGCGCCACTTTTCGGAAGACATCATTTGAGGAAACTTGTGACTCTGACTTTTCGTATCATGTTTTTCAATCTCTGAAACCGCGTGGAGGTATGCAAACAAACAAAAGGGGTTAACATGGATCTTGCAGGTGAAAAAAAATGAAGAACATACATTATTGTTCCAATTAACCCTTAATTGTGTCGGGGGGGGGGGGGTGAACCCCTTTTCGAACAAAACAAGGACATTTCGTCTGAAAACGACACTTTCTAATTTAGCAATCCGATTTGCGCAAAAACGAGGGCAATTGTTTGATAGGCCTACATGACACACTACTCATCGTATTAACTTACTTGTACGTTGTAAAACTGATTGCTTTAAATTAACTTTAACAAAAGCTTAGTGTTGTATATATATATATTTATAATAGACTACCACTGCTATTATCAGGCTTACCTTTTTTCTTTTACGCGAACAAACCATCCCTAATTTGGGGAAATTGCGGAAATAATAACACGTTGGCTGTGAGCGAAGCACTGTCAGCAAGCGCTGTACCGTAGCACGGGTGCGTATCTCGACGCGGGGAAGTACGCCGCACAATTCAAACGCGTACGCACGCGTGCGCACTTTTGTCAGCTGGGTACCGAAAAGTACCCAGCTGAATTATTCGTGGAGCTGAATTAACAGGGGAAGGATAGGTCGCGTCAAGGCGCGAAGGGCTGGTGCGTGGCTTCATTCTTTTTGGGGAGTTTCCGATCTACGCTCCGCTTAGATATCTATGCTTGTATATGTGAGTAGCGCCCTCCCTGCTCCCCGGGTATTTCACAACTGACATTTACAAGACAGTACTGGGAAGTTGTTTTTGAGTAGGTTTGTTAGTGAACATAATGATGAATAATGCCCTTCGAGCCCTTTATACAATCACTACAATGTTCTGACTGTTGTCACTGCACAGATAGCTAGATGGACAGAGAATAGGTTTAGTAATCACAATGCATTCCTAACAGAGCCATTAAATGCAGGTCCAGCCCACCCTAGCCCAACCGCCTACGGCGGGTAACTTTTGCGTCGGGCGGGTGAAGTTGCATAAGTACCAGACCGACTGGCGGGTACATTTTTTTAAACCCACAGTGATACATGTAAGTGAGTTACACTGGCTGGTGGAAATTCTGTTGGGCAGTTATTGTTGTGCGTTATGTTACCTGCCCGACTGGCTGGTTGAAAAGAAGAAAAAAGGTTCCAACCCTGATTTTGTGATATTGATGCACCATTGTCTGACAGTGCTAAGTGTTTCTATCATATAGTCTATAGCCCTATATGTCAAGAGTAACATTTTGGTTAGAATTAAAGACTATTGAGGAACATTTTGCCCAATACCATGCACATTCTCACAATGCATTTTATCATAACTACACAAGGCTGACATACCTTACGACAGTCCCCAGAGCATTATTTCTGATGTAAAAACATATACAACAAAATGGCTGAAAATCGGTACAAATACAATGGCATGCTTTTGGAATTGGATCTTGGTAAGAATGTAATACATATAATTATCACTAGTAGGAGATCAATATCAATTACAAATACTATTGTTGAATTAGTTCCAAATTGGCAAGAAATATATATATATATTTTTTTTTATCTCTCCATGCGCAAAAGTAATCTAAGCATACACCCACCATTATGACCACACACACACGTGGTAATGGTTGCACGCATGCGTCACGCATGTGCTGCACGTAGTGCGATAGTTGCCTTCAAGCACACCTGTGTCCCTCTGTATTCATTCGCTGCTTTAAAGAGGCTTCACTAATTTGGAACTGTTCAAACTATAGCACATGTTTATCACCGAAGGGTGAGTGGGGTGGGAGAGGGGTGGGAGAGGGGGTGGGGGTGGGGTGGGCAAAGAGGTATTTAATTACATGACAAAAATAGATTATTCTCTCAAAACTGGTTTCACTCTTTAGTGCAATGATCATTTTGGACTCAAAATTCAAAGATCTTATAAAAAGAGAGAAGTAAAAAAATGAATTAATTTCATAATTTTCCTAAATCAATTAATATGTATAGAACATGTCAATATACCTCCTAAATACTATAAAGTCGCCGTTCTGTCAAAACCTTGTATGTTTTTCCAGCCCTTTAACATATACGTAAAGTTAACTGCCCAACGATTATGCATAGGAAGTGTTGCTTTATACCTCGATACATGTTCAGGAGCAAGAGCACTTACACAAGGTTTTTATAGATGTGTCTTTGGCCCTTGAACATGTTTAGAGAAGTGTCTTTGGCCCTTGAACATGTTTAGAGCAGACTAACCAAAGGTTATACATAGGAATTATTACTTTATACATGCTGATGAAGGGTCAGCAAGGTTTTGACAGAACTATAAATGCCTTAGCCAGGCTTGAGAATGAATTTAAATAAAAAACCAGCAAACTTGTGGAAAAGCAGGAAAATACATAATTGGGGTAAAAAGACACAAAAAACGAGCTGAAAATAAATAAATATGCGGAAATGTGGGCGACAAAAAAGCAGGAAGATTCTCATGTCTGCCACCGTGGCAGTCACACCCCATACTTACATAACAGCAGGACCGTCATACTTCTCCTCCTGCTTTCGTCTACGATACAGCGCCCACAGTAGCAGGAATATGATGAGCAGTATGAGAAATACTGGGACGATCACACCGATGTAAGATGTGTTAAAAGCGGCAGCGTCCTGTTTGGCTGGTCCTCCAACTGTAAAAGAATCATTTTACTTGATTTAGAAAAACGGTGGGATTTTTTCGCGCTACATTTATTTTAAAATAAAAATGCGCCCATATCTATTCTGTATGTAGGTCTATGTAAGGAAGCTTTAAAAACACGAAAATAAAAAACAAGCAAAATTGTTCAAAATGGGCAAAGCGCGAAAAATTACACACGCGAAAAAATATTCACTTTTACAGTAGACAGCTGCATTGAGATATGATGTAGATAAACAGCAAAATATCACCTAAATGGTATTCATTTGGCCAATTCTAGGAGACAAAACGTCGGTCAATTATAACCGTTCTAAATGGCAGATATCTCTTTAACAGACTATAAACAATAAAGGTGACTGATTTCTTAGAATAACATATGACCTCTAATTAGCCAGAACCAGATCAGGAACACTATTAAGTTTACTCCTCCCCTAGAGAACCCTACAAAAGTCATATTTGATTTTCATAGGAACTAAGAAATCTTCAATGTACAGGCCATTCGTAGAATAACATATGACCTCTAATTAGCCAGAACCAGATCAGGAACACTATTAAGTTTACCCCTCCCCTAGAGAACCCTACAAAAGTCATATTTGATTTTCATAAGAACTACAAAATCTTCAATGTACAGGACTAAATGGAGGGATTACAGGTTTCTCGACGAGACAATTTTCTATCAATGACTACCTGATTGACTATTCTGATGGTTGCACATAAAGGAAAATCATAAAGTGACCATCATGTTAAGATTTAACATTCGACGCACCACTGTGGCTTGGCTTGTATCAACAAACATTTGACAGATTAACAGTATTCCAGTATGTCAAAGGCATAGCAATACATTCCAGATGATATTACACTATTTACAAGCTTACAATAATAGTTAATATTGCTTACAATCTTATTTATACATGATAATACTGGAATATTTTAAGATATCATTCATTGATTTCTATTATCAGTATTTAAATCATGCTCTTATATCTAACCATACAATACAGAAAACCCCTAGAAAACATGTATTTATTTTTAAGGTAATATTCCGTTTCCGTTGTCCAAAATATCTCTCTGGCTTTGACAGCATCATAACAAAAGTGAAACAAATTTTAATTATGATATACTATAAATGGGTAGCTATGATTCAGAGCTAAATCATGACAAATGTCATGAGGCTGACATTCATATTACCGATGTTATGAGTGAGGAGGTAGAACTTATTGAATGACCCTCATATAATCATGACAAATGTGACGCGATCAAGAGGAATGAGTCGGATGTCGACCCTGGTCGAAAATGAGTTTGTAATACAGTTTTAAAGAAGACACCTAGAGCTTTCAGAAACTGAAAACCCCATGTCGATACGACGTTTTGTTCCAAAGTTATGTCAAATTGTATACATGAATTTCCATCAAAACTTATGTAAGCCGCCATTTTGAATTGGCCATATCTCAATTTGGGATTCCCCGACATCCGACTCATTCCTCTTGATCGCGTCACAAATGTCATGAGGCTGACATTCATATTAGCTATGTTTGAGTGAGGAGGTAGACCTTACTGAATGACCCTCATATAATAAATACACAGAAAAAGAAAGAATAATATATGTGTTTCTTGATTATTTGATTATAATATGATGTTATAAACATGTATACAAGAACGGTTATTAGGTAATGGGATGAGGTGATAGGTTGTGGGATATATGATATTTGTTTTACAAGTTCAACTATTATTATTAATGGTATTTGTTTTACAGTGATCTACAAGTATTAATGGCATGTGGAGGGCAATGTAAATGACAACAACAAAATGGGTGACTATCAGGAAAGTTGTGATATGGCAGGATTTGTGTGGTATGTGGTTGGTTAAAATATGTTAATGTTTAGTTTGAACTAAAAGTATCATAAAAATCACCCATTCCACGATGAATTACTATGTTAGAAACTCGGGGGAGGAGGGAACAAATAACCCTGAAACACTGTCCCCAAATTTATACTCAAAAACCTGTCGTTTATGCAACAAGGATATCAATAGGTGACTGATCCGTTGCTTATAAATCTGTCTCACAAACGTTGGGACGGCTGCGATTGAGACTGAGAGTTTGCAAAAGGTGTTTGATGAGGTGCGAAGGCAGGTCACAGCATTTTTGTGGGGATTCTTTTCCTTTTTTTTATTATTTACAATTCTGGATTTTGTATTTATTTTTGGTATCATTTATCCTGGATTTTGATATTTTCCGGATACAGGGATGTAACAGAGGTAAAGAAAAATTTCCTGAAAATCAATCGAACATTTCCGGGGCTTGTACAGAGAGTAGGCTTCAGGGTATCACCACCCCCCCCCCCCCCCCTAATGTTTTGTTTTTTTCCTCTTTTCAAAATCCCCAATTTCCGGATTTTGTTTTTTTGATGGCCTAATTTCTGGAATTCCGTAAATTTCAGGAAGTGTTACATCACTGATCCCTGAAGAACCGTATTATTATCGCACCAAATTATCATTTTACGGTCTGGTTCTCTCACCTGGGCATTTGTCTTGGTTTTTACTGATACAGACACACCCAAACTCAGGGTCACAGGCGAATCTTTTGTCGTTTAAACAATCGCATGTTTGGTTGCAGTTCTGCCCATACTGAGGTGACACACATGCTGTTATTCAAAATAGAAAGAGTGGCCAACAAAATGCAAGCAGGCATGCCAGGGTTAAGATATTCAGAAACAATACGAGATTAAAAACAATAAAATTAAGTATTAAGTCTGGGATTTATCGTTTACAGTTTAGCCAGTTCCAAATTGGTGACAAATTTTGCATTTTTTAAAATCTCTCTACGCGTAAGAGTAATCCAAGTGCTCACGCATGATTTTAGCGTATCGCCACCAATTTGGAACCGATCAATCTATAGTGATGTAGTTAATAAAAGAGGTGCTACGTTGCATCTCATTGTATAGGTGAGAATAAAAAACTAATACAAAGTAGGTGTTGGTTTGAAGATGCACAAAATGTTATTACAAAATCTGACGTTTCGGTCGACAGACCTTGGTCACGGAGTGGAGAGTGTATGCGAATATGAAGTCAATAATAAAAGAAGAAATACGCGCGTAAGCAAGAGCGTCAGACAATAAGCAGAACGCGGCACACTAAGGGAGCGTAAGCGCGGCAATGTGAAATACGCAGGCGCAGACACTCTCCACGTAAAGATGATATGCAAAAGAGAGAAAGTAGAAGAGAAAAGAAAAGAGAGAAGAGGGAGAGTAATAGGATAAGAGAGGAGTAGATAAAGAAAAGGAGGAAGTGGAAAACAATACCTGAAAGTATTAAGTATTATAGTGATGTAGATGGATAAGAAGAAGGGTAGATTAAGTATTAGTGTTAAGGTTGTTTCCTACTCTACTTCATCTCATTTGAAGTACGTGTGCGATGTCAGTGTGTAGTCCAGTGAAAGACGCATCATAATGCCCGAATGCCTTTGATTGTCCAACACACTCCAGCGCATCAGAATTGGGTGCCCAATTAATGGGGGGGGGGGGGTGTTAACCCAAAAAATATGAAATTTATGAAGCGCTGTAACTTTTGAACTATTAATGTGATGTATATAAAAGTATACATTTCTGGAAAGGAAATGAGAATCCGTTTTTGGTATCAAATTCCACTAAAAATGACTATTTAAAAAAATAAATGTTTGGACAATGTAGCAAAATCAGTTTTTGGTAAAAATTGTCGAAATTGCACCCAAATCATCTAAAGACACTTCTCTAGGAGCGCATTTTGAAATTTTGCATAACAATTTTTATTATTTTATTTTTTGAGGTAAAAAATCAAATCTTTGGCACCCCCTTGGAATACAATCTGACGTCTCATTGAATACTTCAGATGCAATGAAGTATAGCATACTTTCTGGTCATGGTAATTTGAAGAGCTCGGAAGCAAAACACAAGAATGATTGATTGTGTGAAAAATAAGGGGGAACTAGAAATGGAACAGGTATCAAAGGGAGCTTGCAAATGCATGCTCAAATTGCATTCAATCTAAACATGAAAATCAAAGAAACTAAAACGATACAGAAACAATGGTATAAGAATCAAACGGACTAAAATAACATGCATATAGTTTTCAAACTAACAAGAAATCTGTGCATACAACATATCGTCAGCTTAACAAAACAATTGCCCAAGTCATATATATTACAACTTTTGAGAAAATTTTTAAAAAAACAATTGAGTTTTGTTACTTTGTTACTTTTATTAACCATTTAAAGCATAATAACATGTTGATACAAGACAAAAATTATGGCTATGTTGTCATGTCTCAATAATATTACGTAACCAACTAAAACGACTTTAACAACAATTACCGTTGTGACTTAGGCAGTTGTTGATTTTACTTGGCACTTTTACATCAACAAACTAACTTAGGCAATTTGACTATGCTCATTCTAACATATTAAAAGTTTTTAGAAATTTACTATAGTACTTTACCTATTTTACATCCAGACTCTGGCACAACTAACACCTTGCTAAACTTAAAAAACACTTTGACTGTCTAAATAGTTAGTCTCCAAACTGTCACACTATTTAATTAAGGCAATGCAATAAATGCAACAATCCTTTTGAATTGGTAGCACTATTATGAGTTGAATATTGATATGAGCACTTAAACCATAGGTGCCTCCCATGGTAAAAAGCTGATTTAGGCAAAAATCTCAATTTATTAAAAAAATGACTTAGGCAATTATTTTCTTAAACTGACGATATCAATGTTAGTAAATCTAATTAGACCTTCTGTAAAAGTGGAAATTTTTGCGCTACATTTATTTTCGCGCTTAACTCAGCTACCAGCGAAAATAATTTATAGCACGCAAATATATTTCTTTTGCGTATATAGTAGGTCCATGTGATGAAGCTACAAATCGTGAATTTAAAAACACGTAAAACAGTTCAAAATCGGCAGAGAGCGTGAACAATTATTTGCGCGAAAATTACCACTTTTACTGTTATATAGTATATCAACTATGACATGATGATGAACTCATGGTTAGTGAATAGTTATTCTGTGCAAACTTACAGATTTCACATTTTTTGCCTCCAAATCCCGCCGGACATTCACACTTTCCATCCACATTATTACAAGTTGATGTTCTCTTACACACACAGGCTTGGGAGCAATCTTCACCCCAGCGACCGACTGGACATTCTACGGAAGAAATTACAATATAACATGGTTGAATCAGGAGCACAATTGGAATAATTTATTCACTGTTATATCAGAATAGGTAGATAGCGGCTACAAATCACACCATCGATTGGGAGGCCACAACTATAGACTGTGAATCGGACAGAATTAACCACAAGATGGCTTAAAGAAGCAATTTGGATTCGGAGAAGGGGGGAGAACACACTCAAAAAAGATGAGGGGTCTTACACACTGCACAACATCTATGATCAACTCGTCGGAACCATGCCCTCTACAACAGCGGTTCCTAGCAACAGGAAATCCCTAATTCCTGTTGCCTCCAGACAGAGTTGCCAGTCTGACGAAGCTGCTAGTTTAGCAGTGAAACTAAAATTGTGATTATCTTATTCACATTTTATTGGATTTGTACAAAACGAAATCATATCTCAAAGTATTTAATTACTGTTGCTTTTACTACAAAAAAAGAGATCATAAGTAGGGGGAAATGCTTAGTTCCACCAAATTATTTCAAATTCAGGATAACCCATGAAACTGGATTTTCGGATTTGATAAAAGCCAACATGACGTGACATCTATATATTTGATAAACCGAATGGTGTACCTGCTGAAAATAGTCTAGAAATACCTTTTGAAGGCTGAGATTTGTATAACAGAGTCATTCACTTTCAAAACTATATATCATGGAGCCAGGAATTAGGAACCCGGAGCTAATGTTTACACCTATTTGTCCCTGGTTAACAGATTTTCTTTCAGGACCAAGCCTCAAATTAACTGGGCGCCCGGGAGTTTTTTACACTTGGTTGCCAAGTCTTAGCTCTCGGTGTTTTCAAATTTTGCACAGCAAAGTATAGGACCGGGAGCTACTATGGTCAGAAAAGTCACAAAGTAGCTCCTGGTCCACATATCCTTAAATTGAGGCTTGTTAATTCAGGACCATAGGGCAATTTATCACATTCTATACTAATATTAAAACCACTAATTACTAAAGCCACAGAAATTTGTCATCCTGACGATTAGGGCAAAAAAAAACCAAGTGCAATTTCCAATGCAAAAGTTGATCCTGCTGACACGATTTATATAAGAACCAGGGGCATTTTGAGGTTTAACGGGGGTAAATTTGCTCCCTGTTGCTACTTATTTCAAGCCCTGCATGGAGCTATATCCTTATGGATGCAAGGAATTCCAAGGAAATCATATTGAAAAAAACCTGTTCTACGGGCAAACGGACCTCTCAGGTAGGGTTGATCCCGTCGGGCGGGGGATTTTTGTCGTGTTTTTTTAATTGTTATGTCAACAATTTTTGAAATTGTAACAAAATTGTTTTAAAAATTCAAAAAAATTCAAAAAGAAATCAAATGTTTTAAAACAAATTAAAAAAATTGGTCGGTCACGCCCGTAGAACAGGGCTTGGCTTTTTTGTTACCTTAGACCAAACAAAGAAGATAGCTAAGTGCTGTGCGATTTTTGTTGTTGTTGCTAATCCAAGCTTCAGAGAACTTTTTTAAAACTTTTTTTTTAAAAAATCCAAAAAAAGAATTCCAAAAAAAAATCCAAAAAAATCCAAATGTTAGGCCTCAGCGCATAGACCTACGCGCCGTACCAATACCAATACGGGCGGGCTTCTGAGACAGACTATCTTCTTTGTTTGGCCTTAGTTAAAATATGTGGTTACTCCTCAATACAAAATGACTTGAGAGTGTCGTAAATAAAACCCAATTTCAACTTACTTTCTCCACATGAGCTACCGATATATCCTGGCGGACACATACACTGACCATCAAATGGACTACAGAGGGCGTCATTCTGACAATGTGTACACTCTAGTTTGCAATCAAGGCCGTATCTGCGAGGTTGGCACACTGTATCGTGGGGGAAAAAACAACACAATGAAAAGGAGGTCGGGGTAGAGAAGAATATTGAGTAAAAAATTGTCATATAATGATTTTCAAAAAGTGGAAATGTTGATACGAAACGGACCCAAAACTGTGTATTTATTGAGAACTGTAAGTGAGATTCACCCAGTATTATAAATCTTATCATCCGCAAGATAATGAAACCACGACAGAAGGATGTATATCAATAGAGAACTGTGAGTGAAATACACCAGTTTGCCGAATAGGTTCTTACCATCAAACGATTTTCAAATACTTGAACAAAAAGCATTCTTGACATCCTGCGGATAACCAAATTCAATGATAAAAGGATGTATAACAAAAGGGAGTCATGTAAGAGATAAACCCTTTTGCCTAATAAGTTCTCACAATGAGGATTATATTATAAGCACCTTCATGACTGTTGTTAATGATGTGGTATTTGTGTTATTAGTTGAAGTGTGTACCGTCAATGTACAACGCTGTAACTATAAATAGTGCAGATTGGTTATAAAGATGTATATCAAGTTAGCTAATTAGCATAAATTTGCATATTCCAATAAAATATCCTACATTCGTCTATCTATCAACACCTGGTGTTGGACAAACCTGTTTAAAAGCATCAAAATGTTTTGTCTCACACTACTGATTGGTTGCAAGCTCCCCTGAGCATCGACTTAACTTAAAATATTGTGATTTCCCCATATAGGTTGGATTTTGACACCACAGAAAGTATATTCACTATATTTGGGTACTATATAAGCACAGTGTACCCTATACTGTACTGTGTTGTATGAAAGGAGAGAAGGTTAGCACTCCCCTTGATAAGGACGGAAGACACTCTTGTAGTGTTTACAACACATAAATGGTTAAGGCATTGCCACCTACTTAGTGGCATCTCAACCATATTTTTATCCCAGTATGAAGGGTTAATATCCAGAAGGTCATAACTGCAATGGCTGTCATTCATAACACATGTATAAATACAGCCTTTTCACATGGAATACAAGTGCATACAACTACTACAGCAGTAGTATATGGTCATGTGTTTTAAGCTCGCCTCCTTTCGCGTTACACACGGATTTTGGCTTTCACGACATGATTTTAACTTTACACATTTATATTTGCTTGTATACCCCCCTGAGGTAGTAAAAGTATATATTTTCTGAAGGGAAATTTCATGAGGAAACCAAATATGCCATTAAAATTATAGTACGACTAAGAACTAAAATGGTATGATCGGAAATGTTCGGGAAAATATCAGAGTTTTTAATTTTTAATTCGAGATCCATATATTTTTTATACCTACCCCTATCATTATTTACTTTACATATTTGAATTCCTCATGAAATTACCCATTAGATGATATATAATTGTTAAAGTTACTACGTCGGTATGGTAATTATACCGGCTAGTGAATATCTCCAATTTTTATTTTATATATTTTTAGAATTTTCAAAAATATTTGTTTAAGGATGAACCCTTCCCTGATATAAACTGCATTTTTGAATTCCTCTAGTTACAAGCTTTCCAAAAATGTATACTTTTGCTATCATAGGTTGAAAACTTTTTCTGTTATTGTCATTTTTATAAATCCGGTAAATTGAGGCTGATTATTCATGTTTACTGTGTAGCGAATAGGAAGAAAGCTGATGTTCATTGTCTTACCCATGATTAATTAGTTGTTACAAATAGTTGACAAGTCTGTTGAACCACATACTTAAAGACTACTAATTATCCTTTAAAATGGGACCAGAATGGTGTTTGTAACATTAGGAGATGACTAGTTATTGTAAAAAGAACAAAACATGGGATTATCCCCATTGAGTTTGTACAGGCGGCACCCCTTCCAGCACCACCCCTGGTCCCCAAACATCACACAGCTGTATATCCCATTCTGTATTAGCTATACCAATGTCATTTTGCAGGCAGATAGCTTGTTATTAGGGCTTTAAAATGATACCAAATTTGTTGAGATAGCTTTTGTGGTTTTAAAAATATTTGAGGAAAATTACAGCATGAAACTAAAAAATGTAACGGCACCACCCTATTGGGAGGCGAGTTCATAACGCGTGACCATATATGTATGCTGAATACAAAAAGTGTTCAACCTGGGGGTACCCATATAAGTTAGTCAAGACCCCCTTTATCAGCCTCATTCTAATAGTTTGATCATTTACGTCCTATCAGTCTGTCGCACACACACAAAAAACCTTCAGTTTGGGAAAATGATGAAATCTTCCCACTCAAGCATATCCAGGATGAGAATTTGCCTGTATCGCGGTGCAAATTGCTCCACAATTTGAGGCAATTGCTATACAAATTTCAGCATGTATAGCAGTGTTTACAGTGTTAATATACTCATATGAACATTAGCCTTACAATGAATTGGAACAATATTTGCTATGCACATTTTTCAAACGAATTCGCACCCTGAGCATATCACTTCATTTTTTCTTGGATAATGTTGCACATTTTCTCACACACAAAAAAAAAAAAACTTTTGGAAACATGTGCAACCCCTTTTTGGCAATTTGACAGGCTCTCTCACCAAATGCCCAGGATTCTAAAGTGCCAGCCGTGTTCCCATATCAATTTCATTACTTAAAAGGGGTGTGGACTCTCAGGTATAGCCTCCGTAAAACTGCCATAACTTCTTCATTATTCATTTAATCTATATAAAAGTATACATTTTCTTCAATGAATCCAACCATGAAAATGAAATTGACCATTTTGAAGAAAATTATAAAAGACACTGTCTTTAACCCATTTTAGGTTTTGCAAAGATAACTCAAAATATATTTTGTCAAATTTTGTCGTTCTAGTTTTATTATAATCCTAATAAAATTCTCTAGGAATGGGATTTTTCTTTTTATCTGATTTATTTCTTGAATTATCTACCTAAATGTGCCAAAAAATGTGATTTCCCCCCCCCCTCCAAAATCATGAAAATCTCATGCCCCGTCGTTACCCCCATGGATTCCACAGCGGAACACACAGTAAACAACATTCAGCAGCTATTTGAATCATGTCGTTCTAACCCCTATAAACTGAATGTAAAAATGTTTTTCGTCCTAGAAATCTGCTTTTGTGCCAAATCTTAAACAATTTTTAACTTACACTCATTGCATGTTTTGCCATCATATCCCGGTTTGCACTGGCAAGTTCCATCTACAGAATCACACACTCGGGTTCCTGGGTTCTGGCAAGAACAGTTACCTTTACAGCCTCTGCCCCATTTATTCAGCGGACAATCTGGTGGACGCAAAACAAAATATATACTGAGTATCAACATTGGCAATGCGTAATTAAATACACTTACACATCTACTTCTTTTTCTTCTTCCGATAAAGTGCAGAATTCATCATATGAATATAGTCGCACTGCATATCCCTGGAATCTAGGAATACATATGTATGAACGTACAAATACAGACCCCGGATGATCCCCTACTCTGTATGAAGGAGTCTGTTACAATTTTAAAGTGCTTGGGTATAGCTCTTCCGATACACGGGACCAACATTTTTATGTCACTTCCGAACCACGGTGCCCTGAACATGTCTACTTCAATCGGTACAGTCTGAAGGAGGCATGGGGGCGAGAATGTATGGGAATCGCCGCAATTCGCATGTCAATTGAAATCAACAAACCCCCGAATCGAAACGATCCACCGAGTGAACTACCGCACAGCAGTATGCATGAGTGCTCTTAACCGCTGTGCCACCTCGCCACCTTTTATTGGGATATATCTTTGTTGTTTGGTTCAAACTTACTTAAAGGTATAATAAATGTGGTCCATAAAATGAACCTATCACTTACTTTCTCCACATAAAGGTCCATAGAATCCAGCCGGACACTGACATTCTCCATCAAATGAATCGCATATAGCGTTGTTTTCACAGTTACATCTAAAAGCGCAGCCAAGTCCATAGCTATTGCTTGCGCACACTGTAGGGAAAAAAGATGAGAGTTGCAGTAAACCAATTGATTAGCCCATCAGAGGTCTCTGTAGAGAGTTACCAGTTTGATTTGTAATCACTCAGTTCATCAACTTTGTTAATATCTGTTGGGCTATTGTTCACATTTGCTCTTTATATCCCAAAAAACAGAAAACAGAAAAGACATACCCTTTTCTAAAGGCCCATCCGACCCATTTCTTGACAAAAAAATTAAAAAGAATTTGTTTGGATTTTTAAAAACAAATTTAAATTCACAATTTTTTTTACAAACCTATATTTTAGGGACATTTTATGAATTCCGTGTAATGAAAGCATGAAGCCAAAAACAGTATGAAATAAAAGACTGGTGGGTCTGCCATTTTTGATTGCGTTTATTCACAATGCTCATTGCGGTTCTCTGTGAAAGACATCGAGCTGAGCTAAGAAACATTACAGTTCTACTTACAATTCTCACAGAATGTGCCTTCAAAGCCCGGCTGGCAGCTACATGATCCGTCTACTGGATTACACGTGGCGTTATTTTGACACTGGCATCTCTGTATACAACTGTAATCCCAAAACCCGACTGGGCACTCTGTAGAGAGAAAAAAAATCAATACAAAACAGGTTTAAGTGGTGGTGGATTTGTATACTCTCATTCTTAATATTATAAATGTAATTGTGTTCTTTTTGAGAAACACCAAAGAATAAAGGAAACATGAAGACCAGGTTTGTAATTTGTAATTTTTTTCCAGGTAAATTTTGCCGCTTTTTAACAAATCTAGCAGGCTTTTCACTTAATGACCTTAACTTACAGCACATTCTTATTAACTGAATGCCAAAGGGCTTCGAAGTGACAGCCTTACACCCCATAGCCATTTCCGGGGATGCAAGTGGGTGATTGATCCGTTTTCTGAACTTTTTACACAAGCTTGGCCAGACGGCTCGAGCGTTTTCGCACGGCATCAAACTTTTAAAGGGCTTGTCTGGAGAATAGTCTACAGGGTATCACAACAACAACAAAAATGTTTGCCTCTTTTTATGCTGAAATATTATCATCCGATTCCAATATGCAAAAGAAATGACAAATAAAAAATAAAAAATGTTTTTTTCTCCAAAATTCGGTGGATTTCTTTTTAATGGCCTCATTTTCAGGATTCATATTTGAGTGTCCCTAGGGAACAGCCCATCTCAGCCCTTTTATGGCAAAAGAATGTATCTTATATGTAGTTTTCTAACAGTATACTTCCTTTTAACATTTCTCTGAAGTTTGCTCAGTCACTAGTCGAATGCAGTAGGACTATAAGGTTGCTCCCTGCATGCAAAGGTCAGGTTCATGGTAGACAATTGAAAAACAATGCCGAACTCACACAGCCTCGTGCTCGCACAAACAGATATGCTGAAAGCCCCATTCCTTATTATGTGAAACTGATTAACAGTGAACTCCCATAGTTTGGTTTGCGTGCTCTGTCTTTCTGCATCATACTCGCATATCCTGTCTTTGGCCTTGTCTCTTGTTGTTTGCCATGTTCCTGCCCAGTAAGTTGGCTATTTGTGTATTGAATTGTTTTATATGTATTCCTTGCTTTCTTGTACAATGTAATTCGGCCTTCGGGTCGCGATTTTGTGCCAATAAAATCATATCATATCATAACGATCAAAGTTAGCTTTTTTCTCCATGTAGTGGTAAAAGGCAGTATATTACTTTTATTGTCTTTACAAGTTGCAAACTTTTCCTAAGTGAGGATTATTGAACCAACAAGTTAACACAATCCATGTTAAAAGGAAGTATATCATTAGGAAAGTACATCTAAGATACATCCTTTTGCCGTCCGTCTCCCTGTCAACTTACCGCTATCGCACGTAGCACCGTATTTTCCCTGTGGACATATACAGACACCTGTCTGCGGATGACATCTTTCAGTATCCGCTTGGCTTGTACATTGTGAAGGGCATTCATGGCTGCAATCATACCCGTAACGAGTCGCAGGACAATCTGTAACAGATTAATAATAAAATAACTAGTATTTTGTCAGCCTAATTAAGCGTATGTGGACCAGGACCTACTTTTGACAAAAGTAGCTTCTGGTCCTATACTTTGGTGTGCAAAATTTGAAAACCGCCAGGAGCTAAAACTTTACAATCAGGGGTAAAAAAAAATACTCCCAGCTCCGGCTTAACACATTCCACGCGGCAGTCGTCCGACGACAATTCCAAAAGTCGTCCTCTGAACAAAATTCCATCACCAGCTATCACAGCAGCTTTTCATTGATATGAAACACAATATGAGTACTGTAAAAGTGGAAATGTTCGCGCTACATTTATTTTCGCGCTTTTCGCGCTCAAATCAGCAAGCGCGAAAACCAAATCAGCAAGCGCGAAAATTAAAACGCGCAAATATATTCATTTTGTATGTAGGTATATGCATGGAAGCTCAAAATCGCGAAAATAAAAACAAACAAAATTGTTCAAAATTTGCAATGCGTGAAGATTTACACGCGCGAACATTTCCACTTTAACAGTATATCATGAAAATTTGTAAAAAGTGACCCCATTATTAGGGATTTCCAGCACAAAATCATACCCCATGTTTAGGGATTGTGTGCCCAAAAAGCTACCCATTAGAGCGGCACACCCCTGTATACCGTCTTGGGCGAGTACCCCCCCCCCCCTGGATGAGTATATCATGAAATAAGCGAAAAATTGGCGATTGGGAAAAGAATCCAAACTCACTTTTTGAGGCAATTATATTATATTTCTACAACTTACGCATTTGGCATTCTGTTCCTGTGAAACCCGGGTGACATAAACAAGTTCCATCCACGCTGTTACAGCTTCCTTCGTTCTGGCACATACAATCGTTCTGGCACTGGGGAGGACCCCATTTGTCATCCTCACATCTACTGTTGCATAACACACCTGGCAAACACAAAAATGACAGAAATAAGAATATCTGTATTACCACCAAATCTGTATGTGTATCTGTAAGGCTATATTAAAAAAAATTGTCTCAAAGCTCCCGCGCGCGTTAGTTAAGGGGGCTGTCAAGTGTCGTTGTATGAATTTGTCAAGCACTGTAACTTTCAAACTATTTATGTGTTGTACATAAAAGTATACACTTTTTTGAATGAAATGAGTCGGGGAATCCATTTTTCGTATCAAAAATCGTGATTTTTATATTTTTGCCCAAAAATGCCTCTTTTTTGCCTAAATTTTATTAACAAAATGTGAATTTTGAGATATTTTATCCCAAAATTCACATTTTTAGCACTTTTTGGTCAATAATTTCAAAACTAAAAATGTTAAAGGCAAAAAAAAAAAACGGTTCCTAGATAATTGAATTAAGATGCTTTCTGTAAAATTTTAGAATTTTTTACCTAAAAATTATTTTGTTAGGTTGTTAGGCAAAAAAGAGGCATTTTTGGGCAAAAATATAAAAATCACGATTTTTGATACGAAAAATGGATTCCCCGACTCATTTCATTCAAAAAAGTGTATACTTTTATGTACAACACATAAATAGTTTGAAAGTTACAGTGCTTGACAAATTCATAAAACGACACTTGACAGCCCCCTTATTGATGCACGTTAGAAAAAAGAAGAAGTTTTTTTTTTTAAATAAATAAAAATAAAATCCCAAAATTTCAAGCTTCTCCACACTGCAATTAAAAATTGCTGCAATGTTTTAGAATATTTGTGTGCACATCTTATCATGCCTATTGTCTATAAAATACAGTATATCATAGAAAGTGTCATTCCTGGGGGGGAGGGGCTACTTATGGATATGAGGTTACGGGATGTGCCACCAAATAAGATCCCATTTTTCACCCTCTGATAAATGAATGACCCCTTTTTGGTAAATATTTGGGTCTAAATATTTTGCTGATTTTCACATAAATGTTAGCAAAATCTGTCAAATATATAGGAAAGTTATGGGTCTCTGGTAAACGTATGAGTCCATTTTCCCCCTGAAAATTGGTAAACGTATGGGTCAGTTTTGCATTTTGCCGGCGGCACATCCCTTCCAAAAAATATCCGGAGTCATTCTAAAAACAAGACATACCATTCCACCCGTCTGTACACCTACAACGGCCCTTGACGGCATCGCAACTAGCACCATTCTGGCAACGGTCGCATCTAAATGCACAGTCATATCCATAATGAGGACTCTGTATTGGTGAAATAGAGGAAAGAGACAATAAATGGAATTACAATCATGGAAAAAAGGTTGATACACTTTGAGTCCGATTTAAGAGGAAAAAGTGCCCCCTCTCCCCTGAGGCAATGTTGATCCGAGTCATGTTATCAGAAGCCTTTGCAGTTCCCCGAACATTGATTGGTTGAGAAGGATATAAGGAAGGGGAGACTTCTGCTTTGTATCAAACAGTGCTTTGTCCCAGGTCTGATCTCAATTGCGAGCATGGGGCATGGTTGTAATAAGTTGCGTCAAGTGTGCCAACTGTTTTTTCTCCATGATTGTAGATCAAGACAGATAGATCGAGAGAGAGAGAGAGATATTAAATGAAACGTAATGTTTTAGATTAAGACATTGTAATAGGAGCAGCGAAACAAGCTTTTGCGTATCGATATTGAAAGAACTTGCCGTTTGAAATTTACTCTTTTTAAAATGTCAAAATATGAGCCCCTGTAGCTTTATTGCGCACCTACATTTATATTAACTTTTACAATATCAACATTTCAACTCCAATACCAAAATGGGTGTTGGAGTGGTTTTTAAAGGCAAAGGTCCACTCTGGGTGAACAAGCTTATACCTGTTCATTTGGTAACAGATGAAATAGATTTATGGAGAAATCTCAAGCTTGAAATATGCCCAAAGGATCTGGCTGGTAAGATTGGACCATTGGGTTTAAAACAAAATCTAGCTGATCCTAATGCATTTGCTTTCGTATCACGCAGGCTTAGGATGTAACCATTTCCCCATGATGCACTGTGTATTTTGTCCTTTCCCTAGCAACCGCTGCGGGCGCATACCGAGAATTGCGAGAATTACGACTTACCTTGCATTCCAGTTCACAACTTGTGCCATTATAACCCGGTGGACAGTGGCATTTGCCTGTGATATGGTCACACGCGGCGTCGTGTTGGCATTCACAGCGTGACTCACAACGATGACCGTACTGACCAGCAGAACATTTATGAGAGCAATCGACGCCTTGGTAACCTACAAATAGCGGAACATGAGAAGAAAAAAATATATCAAATATATTATTAAGAAAAGACGCCAGTCAAAAAGTTGCCTTCTTTGATTTTCATATTCGTTAATAAACATTTGTGGCATTTATTTATAAAATCGCAACATTACCTTCCAAATGCCAGTAAACTTTGAGACCATTTTTGTGACAGGTTTGACAGATATGTCAAGAAATGCAGTCCCAAGATAGACCACATGTAGAGTTATCCCAATTAGAATAAACAATCAGCCGGGCAGGCATTGGCTGGCTAAGCATAGCTGGCTAGATCCTCAGCTCTACATCATACACTATTTGGATGTGAAAAGCGATGTTATATTTTGTCGGTAAAATCATTACTTTGTTAATACTGAACCGATTTTCCACCATTCAAACCATTCGTAATGATTAATAACCTTGTTCCATTATGATAGAACAAGGTGGTTAGGCAAACAAAAACAAAAGTTGACTTGCCCTTTCCGACCGACCTGAATTTTCGGAAATCTAGGGTCGCTATCTTTTTAAAATAAAAAAAATTGGAAGCACAATAACAATAAAGAAAGATGAAAACGTGTTTTTGAGTAGTATCTGCTTGTTTAAAAAAATAAAATAAAAAATAAATAAAATAAAATAAGTAAATAAATAAAATAAAATAAAAAATTTAAAAAAAATTTAAAAAAATCTTTAAAACGTGTTTTTGTGCAGTAAATTTTCAACAATGTTCAACAACAAACAAAAAAAATCTGACCGTCCGACCCTGACTTTGACCCTGAAAGGGCAAGTCAACTTTTTTGTTTGTTTTTGGCCTTATTGTGATTTTAATTCTGTTCTAAATAACATGATCATCCTTTTCAATGGGACATAAAACAACATTTTAATATAATGTAAAACATTTACAGCATTTCATTTCCCTGCCCCAAATTCTAACCTAAAATTAACCAAATGTTGTTAAATTATTATCTATCAAATAGTTTGCTGTCAATTCTAGAGTTTGTGCATCTCATTTTTGAAGTGAAGTGTGTAAGGGGGGGGGGGGGGGTGCTAATCATTCCTTTTTATTAGTTGAACTTTGTATTCAGCAAGTAATTTAAATAACAAAAACTTGAATTGCAATTGAAACTTATATGTGATACAATCAAGAGCAAAATGAGTCTAAAGTCGAAAAATATCACATTTGACATTTTCTATTGAATTTATTTTTCATCTACACGTACAATGCAACATTTTGGACAAAACCCCATTATGAATGAACAATTAATTCCAAAAATATGAGCTAAAGAAAGGTGCTCAAAACAATAGAAAACAAATTGAAATTCTATCCTCTATTTGGTTATATCTCAAAATCAATATTTGCGACTTACGACTCATTTTGCTCGATCCCATCGCATATTGCAACAGAAATATGTTTGGGTTCAAAATGTGACGCGATACGCCCATTTTGAGGTCTGGTTGCCATGGAATCTGTGATCTTCATTTAGGCCTAAAAAAAAAAAGGTTTGATTGGCGTAACCCGACCGACCCTATTTTAACCCCCGACCCTAAACATTTTTTTTTTTTTAACATTTTTTTTAAAATTAAAAAAAAAGAAAAAAAGATTGTGTGTGAGAAAAAGAAATAAAGACAGTGAAAATGTATATTTGTGCCATTTGTTTATGTCTGTATGGTATATGCAGGGAGGTGTAATAACATCTCTCTGGTATATGTGTGCTGGTATATAAAATTTCATAGACGTTTTACAGTTTTAAAAAATCAAAAAAAAATCCGACCTACCTACCCTATTTTTTTCTCTCTATGTTACGCCAATCAAACTTTTTTCTTCTTTTTAGGCCTTATTTCTGGCTTACCTGGAGGACATTTACAGTATCCATTGACGTGATGGCATTCTCCTCCATTCAGACAATTACATACTCCGTTACACCCATTACCGTATTCACCTACACCACACTTCTCCGTGCAACTGTAATTATTGACAAAATCCAAAGCATAAACAAATAAGGCCAAATTAAATTAATTATTTGTCTCAAAGCTCCCGCGCGCGTTAGTTTATTGATGCGGATTAGAAAAACAAAAATCTGAAAAAACCTTTTTTTTTCTTTTTCTTTTTTCCAAAAAAAAGAAAAGAAAAAAACACACCAAAATTTCAAAGATTTTTCAGATTTTCATTGATCACATCATCTTAAATACAAAAGTTCACTTTTACAAGGATTTCAATATTTTATATTTAAAAAAAACAAAAAACAACAACCGCATTCCGCATTAGTTTTACAACAGGAGAGGAGCTTTGAGACAAATAATTAATTTAATTTGGCCTAATGAATATCAGATTGAATTCTAGATCAAACAACTGCTGTAAAAAGTGGACATTTATGTGCTGCAATCAGTAGAATACACAGTTACGTCACTGTCTCGTAATGGATAAATAGACTATACCCTTGACATTGAAATGTTGCAGCTAAAACTAAATTATGCATTGACATCACCTCCTATAGTATAGTCAGTTCTAAATTAGCAAGATATATGTGATTGTTAACTCAGGGCAATCCAAGCACTCTCATGTGTCTTTGGTTATGGTCATACGCTCACAATTTCGAGTGCATGCACACGTCACACATATTATGCATAATGCGTTTGTTGCATTCATATGCGCCCATACCCTTCTGTACTAATTCGCTGCAGTAAAGAGGCTCTCCAATATGGAACTGATCAAACTCTAACTTGAGACGACATAGAGTGTGTTCTATTTTGTTCTGATACTCTTGCTAAGAATGTTGAATCTCTTCTTCATTATCATATTTTCCATAAGGCGCCAAAATAAAAAAAAAACTAATCTACGGGCACTTAGACGTCTCACATAGAGTCAGTCGGTCTGTTGGAAGATTTTTTTTTTGGGGGGGGGGGGGTTCAAAAAGTGTTAAATATATTTTTATTTCTTAAGTTATAAATTTTCAATTAAAAAATAATGACATTTTCAACAACAAAGATCTTTTTTTTCTCAGAAATTTAGAGAATTAAAAAAAAAACACACCTTTATTTCTTTATTTTTTAAATAAGTCGGACGGGCTCACAGAACAGGGTTTTGTTTTTTGTTGCTGAACTTACTGAATCCCCTTCCAGCCTGCAGAGCAAGAGCACTGGCCATTGACATGGTCGCAATGAGCTCCGTTGTCACACAGACAGAATTCTTGACAATGGTGACCATAGGACCCGGCAGGACATCGTGTGCCGCATTCATAACCTACATAGCCGTTCTTACAATAACACTCTCCCGATACACCATTGCAGCTCTTAGAGTTGGGTTTCACACAATTGCAGTTTGATGTACAACTGTCGCCATATTTCCATAATTGACACACTGCAAAAAGACAAAGAACAATTGAGGATAATATACAGTAGAGCAAGTTATACATTACAGCGATTACATCGCCATTTTTAAGAATCTTGTCAAATCCATTAATATTTTATCTCCAACCCCGGTTTGGTTTTTTTGACTGGGATCAACTAAATCGCAGAATAAACCTGCAGGATTCGATCCGGGGACCATTCGGACTCCGGCCCTATGTCCCACCCACTAAGTCACGGCCCTCAGCTACTCGTTCGCGCAGTATACTGCGCTCACTAAAATAGGCTCAGTTGACTACATCATCGAAAACCGGCGGCACAGGCGCTTGGAGATGGACTTAGGATTAGCATTTTTTAGCATTCAGGGGGGTTAGGGTTTTAAAGAGATAGCTACAATCATGGGGAAAAGGTTGATCGGCGCTCTCCCCCAAGGCAAAGTTGATTTGAGTCATGTCATCAGCAGTTCGCAGTTCCCCCAACATTGATTGAAGGGGGTGGAGAAGGATATAAGAGAGGGGAGACTTCTGCTTTTGATCAAACAGTGCCATGTCCAAAGCCTGATCTCAATTGCGAGTATGGATGGTTGTAATAAGTTGCGTCAAGTGTTCCAACTATATTTTTTTTATTTCATGATTATAGCTCATGTATTATTAAAAAGCAGATTTCTTCCCTAAAATGGGATACAACAGCCATCTTCTAATTGATTTATTCTTATTTTCTACCACTAGCTCTTGACTAAATGGTTTCTGAGACAGACCCTTATCGTTGGAATTTATCATCGCCATGTTTAATGCTCTTGTGAGTATCACGCAGTAAACCATTTGCTTGGTCACTCAGAGCCCCCCCCCCCCCCTACCCTCTCTCGAAGAGCCATCTGTTCAATGACTGTTCATTTCACACTATATTTTCTAATCCTAAGATTACTGTGTAAAGAAATATTTCCACTTTCACATTACTTACCACTATCCCGACAATTTGATGCTGGCGTCCACCCCGCCCTACAGGAGCACGAGCCATCCACGTGCGAGCATGTCCCGTCATTAGCACACGCGCAAGCGCCGTCACAATTTATGCCAAATGTGCCGGGACTACAGCGACTCTCGCACCTGGTGCCGTAGAAACCCGGAGCGCAGATGCACTCCCCAGTGACGGGATTGCATGTGGCGCTGTTGTAACACTGACAAACTCGAGCACAGGATTGGCCGTATGTGAGTCGTGGACAAGGCTGTGCGCAGACAGTACCCTGAAGGAGAAGAGAAACAATTGGATCAGTTACATCAATTGATATTTTGACTTTAGCACAACACTGACAAACTCTAGCACAGGATTGGCCGTATCTGAGTCGTGGACAAGGCTGTGCGCAGAGAGTACCCTGAAGGAGAAGAGAAACAATTGGATCAGTTACATCAATTGATATTTTGACTTTAGCACAACACTGACAAACTATAGCACAGGATTGGCCGTATCTGAGTCGTGGACAAGGCTGTGCGCAGAGAGTACCCTGAAGGAGAAGAGAAACAATTGGATCAGTTACATCAATTGATATTTTGACTTTAGCACAACACTGGCAAACTATAGCACAGGATTGGCCGTATCTGAGTCGTGGACAAGGCTGTGCGCAGAGAGTACCCTGAAGGAGAAGAGAAACAATTGGATCAGTTACATCAATTGATATTTTGACTTTAGCACAACACTGGCAAACTCGAGCACAGGATTGGCCGTATCTGAGTCGTGGACAAGGCTGTGCGCAGACAGTGCCCTGAAGGAGAAGAGAAACAATTGAATCAGTTACATCAATTGATATTTTGACTTTAGCACAACACTGGCAAACTCGAGCACAGGATTGGCCGTATCTGAGTCGTGGACAAGGCTGTGCGCAGACAGTGCCCTGAAGGAGAAGAGAACAATTGAATCAGTTACATCAATTGATATTTTGACTTTAACTGTTTGACTTTTTAGCACAACATTTCTTTATAGAATTGATAAAAAGACGGGGCAATTATTTCATATATGTTCTTACTAATAACTGATTTTCAAGGAAGATTATTAGTTATTATCAACATATTCCTCTGTACACGAATCAAATCTGAGTTAATATCTATTTGAACGGCACATTTGTAGCTTAAAATAGTAATACAGAAAATGAAAATTTGGATTTTTATGGTTGTATAACTGTTTACATAATTTATAATGCTTTGTGAAACCAATAAATTTTGTTAGCCTGTTCTCTGTTTTCATAAATTTGGATGTGATGGATTGTACACGGAAAACTTTTAAATTTGGATGCGATGGATTGTATACGGAAATGCTAAGGCCAAGTAAAACAAAACAACGGTTGACCGTCCCTGCCCGCTTCCTTTTTTCGTGCCGCATTGATTTTTTCATTTTTTTTTATATATATTTTTTATAGTAAAACTTTTCAAAAAATTGCATGTAAAACTATTAAATGTTTAAGTTGCTCCAGTAAGACTTTATTAAAACTGTATCTGTACATTAAATAAATGCATATACAATGTAAAAAGGCTCAGACTGTAAAATCTTTACTTCGAAAAGCCGGCGGCCATCTTGGAAAAATTAAAAAATAAAAAATAAAAAAAGCCCCTCCCGCATCCTTTTTTTGAAAAGTCCGGACGATCAACTGTTGTTTTGTTTTACTTGGCCTAACGCAACAGTACACGGATATTACATCATAATGTGTACTGTATGCTGTATATTGTTTCCATATACCAAAAACACACCCAAAAGTACTTTACTAATACTTACAATGAATCCAGGTACACAAGTACAATCTCCAGTCTGATGGTGGCATGATCCTCCATTTTGACAGATACAACTCTGAGCGCATCCAGTTCCGTGTGTACCCGCTGGACAGGTCTCTTCACATCTACGTAATGCAACAAAAATATAGGGATTCAATACTTTGATATAATCAGTCATAGTATAGTTTGATACAGTTAGTATAACAAGAAAGAACTATAAG
Organism: Ophiura sarsii; assembly: GCA_035610835.1. Lineage (NCBI taxonomy): Eukaryota > Metazoa > Echinodermata > Ophiuroidea > Amphilepidida > Ophiuridae > Ophiura > Ophiura sarsii. The sequence goes on along the minus strand of CM069451.1, from coordinate 25,116,093 downwards.
TAAAACAATTTGAATATGTTCTAGATCTTTGATGATTAATTACATTTTAAGTTGTACCATTTCCCTCATGACTGAAAATATATACACATTTTAAGGATGCGAGGACGGTATGGAGGTCATCTTAACGAAACATTATACATGTACCTCATCTCCAAATGTGTAACTTTTAATTGTGAAAATAGTGGTATTTGAGCATCATGCAGTATTCCGTTTAGGCTATATTAAAAAAAAAAATTGTCTCAAAGCTCCCGTTAGTTTATTGATGCGCATTCGAAAACAAAAATCTTAATTTAATTTTTTTTTCTTCATAAAAAATAATTAAAAAGTCCCAAAATGTCACAGATTTTTCAGATTTTCATTTATCACATCATTTTAAATACAAAAGTTTACTTTAACAAGGATTTCAATATTTCATATTTAAAAAAAAAAACTTTAAAAAAACCCGCATTCCGCATTAGGTTTTGAAAAACTGAAGAGCTTTGAGACAAAAGATTTTATTAATATAGCCTTAAACGGTTACACCAGACCTTATTTGGTCTCAAATTACTATACAAAGTAATTTCCTAAATATAGAATGAATGGCTTTTCCAAAATATACTAATTAATTAATTGCCTTTCACGTATATCTCAATCTGTTACATGCATTATTCTCAAATACGTAAACTGATCCATATTGTATCCTAAATGACGCTATTAATTTCAAGCTGCACTCATATCAGAAAAGTATATTTTCAATTATCAAATGTTAAAGTCCATATTTTCATGCAACAATTTTTGATTGTGCTTTCTGTGCGTCTAAATGATTGCATACAAATACAACTCCACATACAATGTATGTTGCTTTTATATTTCTATGCCAGGAAACACAAAACAGAATTTTCCAACATACTGAATTTCCTAAATTTAATTGAGAGCAAAAAAGCAAAGCAAAAAAAAAGCAAAATATTAACAGTTAAAATCCAATGTATACTATTATTATCACAAGCATACCGTGTGCCTTTTTAAAACTTTGATTTGCGCATGAAATTTATCAGGTGGTGATTGACGTCCCTTTCACCCACACAGAAATGATCTTATACAGGAATTCTGAGTCCCTAGGTCTGTTACATGTTTAACAGTTTTTTAGTTGCAGCTATAATACCATATTTTCATGAAATTATTTTTGTTTTATAGAGGTTATATCCCTCTAATACAATTATTATGGGATAGGTCAAACAAAAAATATTAGTTTACCATTGAAATTGTAGATTAGAATTGTACGTTTTGATGCGATCCACTCAATCCTGATTTACATTTATTAAATTATTATTAAATTATTTATTTAAATATGATTCATAATTCTATTTATGAACAATTTCTTTTGATACAGACTTTTCTATTATTAATTTTTATCCAAATTTGGGTAATTTTAGGGAACCGTTTACGGCATACAGCATGACCTTGCAGTAAATACACAATATACACAAACAAACTACAAACAAACTACTTGAATGTGTGCGCTGATCCATATGGAACACAAGTAACAATACACTTGTGGGTGGCAAATGGCGCTGTCTGCCACAGATTTTTTTTTCTCTTTTCAACATAATGATTTTGACGTAATATTATTTTTGGTGAATGTAGTTGAGAGGAACGGGTTGGGGTTGCAAAGTAGAGTAGTTGAACATAATTTTATTTTTGTTGAATGTAGTTGTGGGGGGCGGGCACATGTTGAGGGTTGCAAAAGTAGAGTAGTTTGACCTTTGGACGTAATACTATTGTTGGTGAATGTGGTCGTGGGGCACACCAGTTGGAGGTTGCAAAGCGGGGTCCTCAACTTCCTATTGGCCGGGATTGACCTTTCCTGACAAACTTTTCAGACATTGATGACCTTTGAACTTGACATTGCTGCTTGCCGTTTTACCATCACATGCCAGTCTAGAAAAAGTGCATATTTCCTGGAATTTTTTTAAAAAGACAAAATTTCCCTCCAAAATTTCTTTATTTTTAAAATTAAAGTTCCCCTACAGATACCTATATCCCAATTGACCATTTTCCCGGTCTGATCACGAATTAATGTACATGTATATTCATTCCTCTTCCACATAAAACCAAGTTGTGGTCATTATAAATTTACCCATCATTATTATGGTCCTTGTTTTTTTTACGATCTACTAAACATGTGCTCGTAGTTTTGGTTTTGATTTGACTCGTATGAAAAACAGATCCTATATTGTCAACAATTTTTTACCAAGAAAACATAAATAGTAGTTTTATTTGCAGGCCTTCACGTTTGAGGCGTGCGAGTGCGATCGCACGCCATCGCACGCCTGAAATGGTTTCGAGAAGAGCGATTTATCGCACGCCTAAAAAAAAAAAAAAATTTTTACATTTACTTTTTTTTTTAAATTCCAAATCCAAAACAGGACTTTAGATGAACCCATATTTGAACCTATAAATGACCCACATATACCTCATGACCCACACCATAGGAATAGTAACTCATAACCCAAAGATCCTATACTAAAATAGTACTAAAATACTATACTATCTTGCTGTATTAACTGATAATTTACTGAATTTAGGTGGGCTTATGCTTGTGATATCATCAGCAGATGTATATTATCAAATCTATTCCATTACCTGTAAAGTTGCAGGGATCCTGTCCATCTTATCTAGTGAAGCCTCTTTGTTTTTTGTAATACTATACTAAGCATAGATAGATTCATGGGTTGATTAATTTAACCTTTTATCATTCCCAGATTGTCTTTGTTTCTTAATTAATTGTGACACCAAGATAGAGGTTGCATGGAAATGATATGGGGTCACATGAGGGTTATGTATGGGGTCAATCGAGGTCGTTTCTCTCAAGAGTAATCGAAAAGATAGCATGGTCATAAAACAGCACACCTAATTTTTTTGAGGAGTGCAATTTATGGCACACCTACAGCACACCTCAATGTTTTGAGGAGTGTGATTTAAAGCACACCTTCAATTTTCAAACGTGAAGGCCTGATTTGTAATTTCTTTTCCTTTCGCTCAATTATAAAAGGATATAACCAGTTCCTCATTCTAGCTCAATAATTGATTTATAAATATAAAAGATAATTACCAATTTTGGAAAAGAAATTAAGATCTTTTAAGCATGCATATAAAGAGTAAATATTGTAGTACCATATATTGCGAACAATTGTGAACTAATTAAATGATATTAGCCCAATTGATAATTTAGACAGTATGACTATATATAGAACCTAATATTGCACATAACGGTTTATTACCATACAGAATTCTTACCAATTTCAATCATGGACCAAATGTGAATTAATAGAGTATGAATAATAAACTAATATGTTTTAAACCATGGCAATTAATCCCTCCATAGAGCCCTAAATAACCCTTTCCATGCGGCAGGTGTATGCAGACGACATTCCAAAATTTCACAAAATGTTTCAAAAATGTCAGAATTATTGAATTGAACTACAATATTTGGAATCAACATGAGAAATACATTGAAATTAGTACAAACATGCCTAGTATTGGTTCAGGAATCCTTGAGATAGACCTTGAGAGTTGGGAAAGGTTTCTAAAAAATCTGTTTTGTATATGGTATAACTAATAGCCGCGTGGAAAGTGTTAAGCAGAGCATAATTTTAGCTAATAATAACAGTATCCGCTTTAGGCTGTTTTTGTGAGGAGGCAGCTCTTTAAGCATGGGATAGCACGTAAGGCGAAATAAAAAATAAACATGTTTGGTATCGGCTCCCGCTTCCTTTTTTTAGGTCCGCTTCAATGTTCTTTTCTTTTTCTTTGTTTCAGTCGTAACATTTTTTGTTCAGGTGTTTCAGAGTTTGAGATGTTTGTAACAGCTTTGTTTTTTTTCGTATGGTGGTTGTCTTCAAAACTGGCCCAAAAAAATGCATGGGCATGATGAGGGAAGGGGGAGGGGGTTGTCTTCAAATTCAAAACTGGCCAAAAAAAATTGCATGGTCAAAATCACAAATGTACCAATGGCATGTGTTGTGTACCAACGTGGTAATTTTAGGTGAAGGAAATGGCCCTCTCTGCCCCCATCCCCCATGGCTAAGCCACTGTCATCCTTTTCCCATGAAATATTACGTTTCAGGGTTCTATTATACCTTATCTATTGAAACTTTTTTTTCTTCGTCAAATTAAATTTTTATTGCCAATCTCTCCATACACCCTTTAAAGAATCCTCCTCCTCTTTAAGGTTCGCAGCATTTGTCGCTAACAATACGGGAGATTTTGTGCTAAGAAGTTGTTTAAAAAGATGTAGAAAAAAGGCCCCCTCCTTCCTTTTTAAAAAAAAAAATCCATACCCTGAACTTGTTTTTTTTTTTAATTTGCCTAAAAACACCTGCTATATCCAACAAAACCCAATACATCTGGAGATTACAGGGAGCTGACTTTGCCAGGTTTGATCCGCATGGATAAGGGTTCTGTGAGTAAGGAAATGATTCAGAGGCATGTCCCTATAAACATTATTAATATGATATTGAAATATTTATAGAATAGATGGTGTTATCAGTGCATGAGGGAATTACCTTGCGCTTATGAGAAATGTTATGATATCATACTATAGTTTGATCAGCTTCAAATTGGCGAAGCCTCTTTATAGCAGCGAATGAATACAGAAGGACGCGGGCGCGCATAAAGGCAACAATCGCACTGTGCATCATATGCGTAACGTGTGCATGCAGCTAAAATCGCATGCGTGTTGCGATATGATCAAGTAACATTTGATCAATGTTATAAACGCAGGCAGAGTAACACATCCATCTAGGCTTTTTATCGTAAACCTACCTTACGTGAATATAGTATATCATTTAATAAGCAAGCCACCCCCCCCCCCCCCCCCCCCCGGTATCAATATGAGTTGATCAAACATGCATTTACATGTCAATATTGAAATTTGATCAAATAACGAATAATGAATAACGAAAAAGTCGCCTCATCACTCAGCCAAAAAAAAAAGGAAGAGGAAACTGTAATTAACTTTCATTAGCCTTAAATTCAGGGGACACATCTTGAGATATTATTAATGAATATGGACCAGCTACTTATACATTTTCTTCAGGTATAAGCATTTTTCTGAAAATTTCATTCCATCAGCCCCCCCCCCCCCCCCCCCCCCCCCCACACCCTCACCCTCACTGCACAAATTAATTTGTTGTCTCAGTGGTATGGTATCAAAAGCATGATCAGTACTACACAATCCTTAGGGAGTTTACCCTCTAGTTATAAATGTTTGCATGTGCCAATCCATGATGAACATATCCTCAAATCAAATTACGATGGATGAGCATTGAACACACGCATTTCTCCGCTGTAACGTTGACACATACGTCAGACAAATTAATTGACTTGCCCTGCGGAACACCATCTAGCAAAAACATCCAATGCATATTGAATGTAAAATTTATGTGACTTTTTCTGTCTTCAAGTGTTTGATAACTGTACCAAGAGAGCTACAGCACAGCACTACATTGAGTTAGAGATTTCGTTTTTGTTTGTGTAGGTTTCCATTCCATGGACAGGCTTGATTTTTTTTTGAGGATTTTTAAAAACTTCATGTTTTGGGACACACTATGTCTTTAACCCTATAAAACTATATATCCATCTGAAGAAAGAAACCCACTTCTGACATTCAATTACATAAAACAACAAGTAATACTAATATTTAAGTCATTTTTTGCAGATAATGTCAAGACAAATGGAACCAGACTGAAGTCAATGAGAACCAGTGTTATTTTTTGTTGTTAAATAAATAATAATAAGAGGCCTCAAAAATTGAAAGAGGTGTAGCCTATACTATATGTTATTAAAAGTTACTATATGTTATTAAAAGAGGGGTAGCCTATACTAAAACTACAGCATACATATCAAACTGGGTCACACATAAATATGCCATAACCGGAAAATCTAAAAGTGGCTGATCTATAACAGTTGCACTATATGCTCAGGATGTGTTAGTCGCCCGTTATAAATCCTTTGGTGTTCCCATGGCAACCACACACAATGTGTCAATATCTGTACATGTACTTCCAGAAATCATTAATTACTCCCACTAGCTACCTTCAATCATAGAAAAAATGTGTTCAAACACTGACCCTAATTGCCATGCTGTTTGTACCATAACACGCACGATATTTGAGTCAGTTGAAAATCGAAACTTGTTTCTGATAGCCTGAAGTTTCCCCTTCCTCATATCCCTCCCCCTTCCCAATCGATCAATGTTGCGAGGCCCTGTGCTGATGGTGGGCAAATTGTGGGATTCAACATTGATCAGGGGGGAAAGGGGGAACACTTTATTTTCTAACATCGTTGTTCCATGCCTAATATTTTCCTGAGACTGAAGGTCAATAAGGGAATTTCCTGAATATAGAGCAGTATATATTTGTTTTAAAATATAACATATCAAAACATTCCAGTCATTTGAAACTTGTTGATAACAACAAAAGATATTACTCACATAAATCCTCAAAATCAATTACCGTTAGCAGGAATCGAAAGCAACTAATGCCCTCATATAGGCCACATCACAGGGCGGGCAATGGTAATATTTATGGGAACATTTTGTCATCCTGTGAAATATTGGGGAACTAGTCCGAATATTTTGTGTCACATGATGTAGTATACACCTATCAAATGACAGGAATATTTCCATGTATTATACAAAATAAAAATATCGTTTACTTACAGTGATCCAGTGTAGCCCACTGCACATGTGCACGCCCCTGTGACGTGATCGCATGTAGCACCATTCTTACATTGACATTTGCTTGTGCAGCCAGCACCAAATAATTGTATGCCGTTTGAGTCCACACCGCATGTTTGATCGCATAATGCCCCTGTGTAAATTAAAAGAAATATAGAAAAGAGTTATTTTAAATTACGCTCACAGATGTAACAGAAGTAAAGCGGAATTTCTGGAATAATAATCGACCAAATGCGCGCAGTACCAAACATTTATGGGGGGGGGGGGGCTTTAACAGGTAGGTAATAGGCTACATGGTATCATCCCCTAATGTTTTGTTTTTCCTCTTATTATGCTGAAATATCATCAAATCTGAAAATGCAAAATAAAATTTAAAAAATTAAAAAATTAAAATTAAAAATAAATTTCACTTGAAAAAGGAAACTTGCACTTCAAAACAATATTTGGAGTTTGAATTTCTCGGAAGATTCTTCATGAATTCGCTGGCATAGTGCATGTAAGAATATGACCGTTGCCAGGTCAACTGGCTCATGCTAACTTTGTTACGAACCACTGATCAATTGATCATAACACAAAGCCTATGGCAGTATCTTAATTGGGAACAAATGTATGGGCCCAGGCTTGAACCAGTAACCATGAGTTAAGTACTGTGCACTACGTCAACAAATTGCCCATTTCCCCCAAACTGATTATTACACGTCAAACAGCCTTATTCCCAATCTGCCCTGTATGTTTTTGTACATTTAGGACGGCAATACTTTGCAAAGAATTACTGAGATGTGTTGGTACGTGTGCAAGTTATTTAGGATCAGTTGAAAATTGCAAATTAAAGTTCCTCTGGTTGGGCCAACAACAACCCTTCTAGGGGCTTTGCCCCATGGACCCCCACAATGGCCCTACGGCGGGCCCCTGGACCCCACCCGTTAGTCGCTCCGTTCACTTCTCTCGCATAGTCAGTGAGTGGCACTTCTTGATTACTAATATTTGGAAAATGGCACTTCATAAAAGTTAGTTAAGAAGGCCTGCACTACACCATCAACATTTTAATTAATCTCCATATAATCTATTTATAAAACCCAGTACATGGTAGAGTGGTGCCTTACTCATCACATCAAGCACTGTGTCTGAACTCTGTTTTTATAGCTCAGTGAATAGGAAACTCAGATATAGACACTGTACGTGCCTTAGAGATCCAAAGCCCACTCAACTGTACAGGTTGATACGTGTATAGTGTGTATCATACAAATTGCCTTAGTGTGTGTATATGAAGAGGTATTTTGCAAAAGGGCCTACATCCACTTTGGCTCTTATTGAGAAAAAGTCAAAAAACTGTTTCTAAATATTCAAGTTGAGCAATTGAAAAACTGAATGGATTATGAAAGAGGTACACTACATACTAATTGAAATTGAAATAAATTTTAAATGTGCTAGTTTTAATTTTTTTTTAAATCATGTTTACATTTTTTGAAAATTTGGATGTAGGCCCTTTTGCAACAAAACTCCATCTGTTTGTACATAAAGAAAAAATACCACACACAAAAAATCATTTATTTTAATCATTTCAAATAAATAAGTTTGATATTGAAATGTATAGGTCACAATCATATGTTTCAAGGAAATAAAGTCATTTTTTTTCAAAAAGACCTACATCTCATTGTAAACAGCCATTGAAGTTGTTGTTTTGTTGCAAAAGGGCCTGTATCCCGATTTAATTCTGGATACAGGCCCTTTTGCAACAAAACAACAATTTCAATGGCTGTTTACAATGAGATGTAGGTCTTTTTGAAAAAAATGACTTTGTTTCCTTGAAACATATGATTTTTCCCTATACATTTCTATATCAAACTCATTTTTTGAAAAAATGCACCATAGCCCTTTTACAAAATACCTCTTCATATATCCAAACCAGTAGGAGGAAATGGGTTTTAATGATATACTGTAGAAGTGGAAATGTTCGCGAGTGTAAATCTTCGCGCATTGCACATTTTGAACAATTTTGCTTGTTTTTATTTTCGCGATTTTGAGCTTCCATGCATAGACCTACATACAAAATGAATATATTCGCGCGTTTTAATTTTCGCGCTTGCTGATTTGAGCGCGAAAATAAATGTAGCGCAAACATTTCCACTTTTACAGTATATGACAAATTGACAAATAATGTTGCTAGTTCATCAAGGAATCAAGGATTTATAGTTCAATATGACAACGGGAAAGTGTGTTACATATAAAGCAATAACAAGTGCATTCCCTATGTCTTCATGTATTACCCTTTAATAGCATCCTGGGGCGTCTGTTGAATCCAATATAACATTCATCGGAACGATGCAAGACTTTATTTAACTTTATCCACAATGGAATAAAGCATACCAACACTGTTTAAGTATGATTTCTATCTAGTCTTGGATATAGGCTGCGTTCAGCAATTGCGCCGCAGCCTGGAGGTTAACTTAGGCCAAACAAAGAAGAAGGTCTGTCTCAGAAACATTGTGCAAATAAGCTAAGTGCTGTGTGTTTTTTTGGGTTTTTTGTTTTTAGAAAATAGGCTATGAGGTATGCGATTTTTTTTTTTTTTTTGCTATTTTTTTTTTTTTGTTGCTTATCCAAGCTTACGGAGAACTTTTTTTAACTTTTTTTTTCAAAAAATAAAAATAAAAAAAAATAAAAAAATAAAATAAAATAAATAAATAAATTTAAAAAAAATTAAATTAAAAAAGAAAAAGAAAAAAAAGAAGTTTTTTAGCCCCCAGCGCATAGACCTACGCGCCGGAGCTCATTTCACATACCAATGCGGGCGGGCTTCTGAGACAGACCTTCTTCTTTGTTTGGCCTTATGGAATGTTAATAAAAACTTACATTAAAGCATTGAAATGGAATAATGAAATCCATATATTGAACATTTTTAGATGTTTTTATTTATGTGATTTTGAGCTTACTTACATTGAAACAAAATGAATACATTCGCGGAAACATTTCCACTTTTACAGTACTACGTGTACGCTTAGGGGGGAAAAAAGAAGAGTTATTTGTTTGTCCATAGAGGGTCCTCAAAAGGTAGGGTCGGGTCGGTCGGATTTTGTTTTTGTTTTTGTGCTAATGGTTGTTCTGGCCCAGTTCTAGACAGTACGCCGAATTCTGAACCGTGTCTGACCCAAATGACTTACATAGTACTATATATGGTATATGGGTCACGTGGGTCAATTAAGAACATATAAGTGACTTTCAAAATTATTCTTTTAAAAAAAACCTCTTTTTTTAAACTTTTTTTGATTTTTGATTTAAAAAAATGTATACGGTCGGGGCTATAGTACACGGTCGGTCGGACGTGGACAAACAACCACTTTTTTTTTGGACTTATTACTTACCACGATAACCTGGTGTGCATGTACAGGATCCAGTAACAGGATCACAAGGAGCATTATTCTGACAACGACAATTCTGGTTACAGTTGGGACCATACATGTTTCCAGCACAAGCTAAAGAGAGAGAAAAACAAGAGAATATTTATTTGAATATTTCCCATTTTTTAGCATTTAGGGGGATCTCTAGTTACAGTTGGGACTATACATATTTGCAGCACAAGCTGAAGAGAGAGAAAAACAAGAAAATATTTATTTGAATATTTCCCATTTTTTAGCATTTAGGGGGATCTCTAGTTACAGTTGGGACCATACATATTTGCAGCACAAGCTAAAGAGAGAGAAAAACAAGAACATATTTATTTGAATATTTCCCATTTTTTAGCATTTAGGGGGATCTCTAGTTACAGTTGGGACCATACATATATTTGCAGCACAAGCTGAAGAGAGAGAAAAACAAGAAAATATTTATTTGAATATTTCCCATTTTTTAGCATTTAGGGGGATCTCTAGTTACAGTTGGGACCATACATATATTTGCCGCACAAGCTAAAGAGAGAGAAAAACAAGAAAATATTTATTTGAATATTTCCCATTTTTTAGCATTTAGGGGGATCTCTAGTTACAGTTGGGACCATACATATATTTTCAGCACAAGCTAAAGAGAGAGAAAAACAAGAGAATATTTATTTGAATATTTTCCATTTAGGGGTGGGGGTTAACTTTCCACGCAACTATTAGATTGACCATACAAAACAAATTTTTCAGAAACCTTTCCCAATTCCAAGGACTTTCTCAAGGATTACTCAATCAATACTAGAAATGTTTGTACTCATTTCTATGTATTTCCCATGGTGATTCCAAATATGGTAAGGAAATCCAATAATTTGGACATTTGGGGAAGGGGGACATTTCCACTTCCCTGTGCACACCTGCAACCCCCCCCCCCCCCCCCCCCCCCCAATTTCCAGTTACAATCACAGCTATTTCAAAACCTTGTCACATGCCTTGGATATTCATAACAGAGCATTGTCTTTAAAGTACATGTTTACAAAATAACTTTTTCTACTCTGTATTATTATATTTTGAAAATATCTGACTTTGAGGTGATCAAAACATTTTTCGAAGGATATATCATGTGTCCCCGGGCACATGTCTTGGCTAATTTTAAATCTAATCCTTTCGAGGAGGATGTAGGAAAGAGTTGTTAAGAAGAGTGTGAGTGAATAGGATTATATCATAAGTTTTTAAAAAGTAATTACATTAAATTTCCACTCTATCTACAAATTTATTTTTAAAATTGACCTTTTAACTAAAACACTAATTGCACAAACAACCTGATAAACGGCCACAATACCCAATTATTTCTGCATGGCAAATCTTTCATAGAAAAATCAGCGTGCTCGCTGTGCTGATTTTGTTTGTTATTATGACAAGTCCATGACCAGTTTGTACACTCATCATCATGGTATGTGCAACAGGGGAGAAAAAGAGACAAAATGGCACCAAATCATGATCAAAAATGCCCGGGGGGGGGGGGGGGGGGGGGGGGCACTCAACTTTTTTAGGGTAGGGGTGTGCCCCACAGGGTTTCAAAAAGGGGCTATAGAACTGAACTAAGTGGATTTTATGACGAAAAATAGGGTCTTAGGAACTGATTTTTTCAAAAAGTAGGTCTTGAGAACTGGCCTATATAATTTGATTAGCAAGAACGCAAATTTGTGATTTTTTTTGTTTTGTTTTAGAACGCAAAATTTTCAAAGAATTGGGGTTTTGGAACGCAAAATTTCGTGATTTTTGAATTTTCAATCAAATTGGGCTATTAAGAACTGATGCAGGCTCAAAAGGGGGTCATAAGAGCTAGCAGCAGAGGGTGAAAAAGGGGGTCTTCAGCGCGGCACATACCTATACCCTTTTCCAATGTCAGTGCCCCCCCCCCCCCCGGGCAAAATGCGAAAAATTAGTTTGAGGGTTGCCCGTTTAGAAGTCTAAAGAATGACAGTACGTTTAGATGGGAAATCTTAGGAACTTATAAGCAGTGTAGAGCAAGCCTTGAATTAAGCGGGAGCTGTGAGTTTTCTTAACCCTTGTTGCTAAATGGTAGCTCTGGGTGTTTTTCCAATTTTGTACAACAAGTATAGGACCAGGAGCTTCTTTTGTTTAAAAAGTTGCAAAGTAGCTCCTGGTCAACGTATGCTTAATTGAGGCTTGGTATAGGGTGTCTACTTACTATAGTTTAATCAGTTCCAAATTGGATAGAATTGTGAGGCTTGTATTTATCTGTATGCGCACAAAGAATACCTGCTGTCTAGCACATATGTATTGGTTAGAGTTTGCATTTGTGCAACATGCACAGGGCTCAAATTAATTGAAGGCATCAAGGGCAATATTGCCTTCGATGACCCCACCTTCACTTCATCAAAAGTACATAATTGCCTTAATGGAGAAAGTTGGTGCCTCTTTCAAATTTCATGCCCTCTCCATTTCTTAATTTGAGGCCTGATTCATGCACACTCCCGGCAATAGGTGCGCGTCAATAGGGATTTTATTTGTGCCAGCGGATAAATAGTAGCCTCACAATTTTTGCTAATTTGAAACTGATTCAACTATAGTATTTCTGATGGTTCTATCTATGATCCTGGTCTGTAATGTGCACCAGGTTATGTTTCATTATCAAGGTTCGGAAGAACTCCAAGGACGGAAGGAAGAGAATGGAGAGGTAGTAGGGGATGGTCATGCCGATATCCAAGATCACCAGCCCCTATTTAAGACACATTCAGTACCGTAAAACGGGGTGGATAGGGACAGTTTTAGCACTCTCTAGATTGTAGTTTTTCCATCTTGCCTTTTCAAATTGAAAATATGTGATGGGTAATAGTATTTATTTTGTCTTACAAAGGTTGGTGTCCCTACTCACCCCGACGTCGAGGTCAATAGGGACAGCATTATTCTGGATAAGGAAATCACTCATTCTCTATCTTCTTCAAAAAATTCAAAACACTGCAGCTCGCATTCTCTAAAAGATCTTACCATATTACGCTAATTTTAAAGGGACTCCAATGGCTCCCTGTAGCTCAGAGAACTGGTTTTAAACTACTGCTGATTGTATATAAATGTATCAACAATGTTGCCTCATCATATTTATCTGAATTGTTATCAAACTATGTCACGGTGCCAACTCGCTCTCTTCATTCTGGACAAATGTAACTTCTTCAAAAATCTATATCTAAGCGATCTTGGGAGACAGATCTTTTTCTATTGCAGCTCATCGTCTCTGGAATGAACTTTCTATCCATATAAAAACTGCAAAAACTGTTACAATCTTCAAAAAACTGTTGAAAACATGTCTGAGACTTTTTGTAATAATTAAGTAGTTTTATTGTTTATGTTTATCGTTTTTTATTTGTATTGTATTTGTTAAGTTTGTGCCTTGCGTGGATATGTGCCTTGTCACTACTATTATTATTATTATTATTATCATTATTATTATTATCAAAAGATTGAAAGAGTTTTTACATGTGTTATTATTAAGGTTGCAAGTAATTCCCGGGTACCCGCCCGTTGTCTCGGGTACCCGGGTACCAAATTGGGTACCCGGATTCCCAAAATTTAAAAAAAAAATTTAATTTTTTTTTTTTTCCCCCCCAAATATTTGTTCCCAAATATTTTTACCCAAAGTCTTTTTTAAGTATTGGATGACCCATATTTTACCAAAAAGTGACCCTATTACCACATGATATACTTAGTAAATGTTTGTATAATGTATTTAAATTAAAAACATAATAACTAATTTTGAGTCAAATCAAATTATAAATGTTGTTTATATGCCTGTGATCTGGTAAAGAAAGATGTTTCATTTGTGTATGATGGATATAATGACAGATAGGTTTTGAATGCATTTCAAATTCTTTAATACACAGACTTACAATTTTTATTACAACATCACATGCATATATTAACAACAGTAATCATTTTTTTAAACATGAATTTTTTTTAAATCAAAATAAATTATACTAATAATAACAAATCTTGCTAGTGTTTGAATATGTTACAGGCAACACTTTTCTTCCCATATTAAATGATAAGTTACTGAATTACGGTATTTTTTTTATTGTTAGAGCATGATATGGTGTTACTTGACGGTCAGGTAAGGAGTCACTTGATGCCGTTTAAATGACCAGTTTTTAATTTTACTCTGAAAATGAAGAAAAAAAATGAAAATTGGAAAGAAGAAAAAAAATGGTGTTTTTTGTGTTTTTTGGTACCCAATTTCGGGTACCCGGGTACCCGCCCGAAAAATAGGTCGGGTACCCGGGAATCGAAATACCCGTGAACTTGCAAGCCTAGTTATTATACATATGGGTGAGTGAATATGGATAATGAGTGATTTTTTAAAATCCAAAACAATCACTTTTAACTATTCAAAATAATTGTGTGACAATATTTCTTCGACGTGTCAGTTAACAGGGAAATAAATACTTGACTGATTTAGGTAAAGAGCTATTTAGGTGCTTGAAGATCATAAAATATGTTGTTCTTTGAATTGAGCTTTAAATTCTAATTGATATGGTATTAACTTTTAAGATGATATTATAAGCCTTTAAACTGCTCTATACAAAAATGAAAATGGAGTGGGTATAATTTTTTCATTAAAACGTTGGTGTTCCTACTTTTTACTCCACATTTTACAAATGTTACGTAAAAGATGTAAAATAGCTTGAAATGAACAATTCTTTCAGAATTTCATACCAATGTCAAAGAGTATGTTGTAGGACCTTAAAAGCGAGACCCTGGTGCATTTCCAGCTAATTTGCTCAAATTATGAAGTTATGAGCAGGAAAGTTTTGACCACACCATTTTTTTAGTGTTTTCTTTCAATACCCTGGGCTCCACATTTGTGACCCGTCACATCAAAATGGACATGTTGGAGGCCACAGTCAAATCTGAGTTATTGGTATGACTTGAAAGAGCACATTTTAAGCTTTGAAATGATACCATGTTGAAGGTAATCAGACTTTGTAATCACAAGATATGATTTGAAGAAGCATATCTTTTTCTATTATTTTCTTTATATTTATCAAAATACATTGGCCTCTATCTCAAAACTGTGTTTGCCGACAACATGTCCTTTTCGACGCGACTGGTCACATTTGTTCTTTCACATCCACTGAATCATTTCCTGAACACTATTACATTGCTCTTTCAAAATTTGGAAAAAGAAAACAAAACATAAAATACAAAAATTGAGATTTCAAAAAAATGTACCCATTGTTGTCCCTTTTCACCTCCATGTCCCTATTCACCCTGTTTTAAGGCAACTTTTATGTATGACTCAGTGCACAAAATAATTGCAACAATTATTGGGTAATACAAGTATAAAGGAAAACCACAGAAATACAAAGAAATATTTTATATTTGCACTTCATCCTGAACCGGGCTTTAAAAATACTGGTTTTATGGTGTGTTTTTATACTCATTAAATACACCCCTAGAGCTCAAATCAAAAATGGCAAACAAAATTACTACACACACATTAGGCACAAAAAAAATGTTGTGTTGCCCTCAAGTGCCAAAATTTGTAATTCGGGTCGGTCGGTCGTGGTTTTTTTTGGGGGGGGGGGGCTGAAAAATATATGGTTTATGTCAAGACAAAATTGGTATATGCCCATATGTCAATTACTAATGTTTCTAGTGTGACAATAAAAATTAAAAAAACATTTATTTAGGCTTATTTATTCATTTCAAGCAAGAAATAGTAACATTTAGACACTTCTAATCTATAAAAAAAAAAATTGACCCTAGTTTTTACGATTTTAGGGTCGGTCGCTGAGGGCAACACAATTCTTCTTTTTTTGGCCTAAGTACAAACCATGACTGTCAAGACAGTTCAAGCAAAGAATATCTATTATTTTGACTTAGTCGATATTTTCTGTTTGAACATTTGGCATGATTTTAAAATTGACATGTGAAGAAAGTTCTAATATAACTAAAGTGAAGATATTTAAATGTGTTATTATTTCACATTACTGTATGTCAAATAGACACCTTTATCCTACAAAGAGATGCCACAAATATCTTGGAAAAGTGTTGTCCTGGAATCATGAATGAGCCTAAAAAGTGATACTTTAATCATACCAAAAAAACACAAAGTGAAATAGCTATTGCTAATATATGCTATATACAATATTTAAAAGTTACATTTTCATAATCTTGTATGACTATCTGGGTTACTATGTCCGCGAAAGTTACGTTTCTGCTTCCCTTAGACTCTGAAGAGGTATTGGATAGGCCTATATAATTAACTGTTCTATTTCTACCAGACTCCCCCGCCCAGTAGACAATATTTATATAAGGCCTACACTGTATTCCTATGTACAGTCTGATGCAAGAGATTTATAACATGATTTATATAATCCACTGTATTCCAATTGATTTATGCAGGGCACATAGTCACTTCTTGACTATTAAAAATCCAATTACAAATTTCAATTGGATTTAAGGCTGTTTCTGTATCTATTTAATACTCCAGTGGTTATTATGCCATGGGAGCAGTCACAAAATTAAAGGCCAGAAGGTAATTTACCATCACATTTTCAGAAAATAACATTTATTTTTATGAACCAGTATTCCTAGTCATTTTATGCAACCCATATATCCATTCCAAAAAATCCAAAATGTCATAAGTTGAAGTTGCATGTTTGGATTCTTAAAAGACATATTCTGACAATTGAAATAAGTGTATTATTTGTTTGTTTTTCAATTCAATAACTATTTTGTAAGGCTTACTTACTAAAACTAGAAGAAATTGATAATAACTTTCCGAAATATGACATTCAAATAGACATTTGCAGTTTTCCAGTTCAAGTCTAGCCCAATTCCAAAAAAGGTATGCAGTAGAAAAAAATACATTTGTGACGTAATCAAGCAAAATGAGTCGTACATGTCGGCAGTTTTCAATTTGAATATTTGTCCATCATTTCCACGCAGAAAAAATGCTACAGTATGGTCCAAACCCCATTAAAATTGGTTTTAAGTTAAACACAATTTACTAACTGAGAAAACAAAGTAAAGCATAAGAATTTGTCACTTCTTTTTACCTATGTGTAACTCGATCAATATTCCCGACATCGACTCATTCCACTTGATCGGGTCACATTTGTTTGTCTAAATGTAGTCATCAGAAGTGTGCTCAATAGCCGCTGAGTGTCAAGACCCTTGACAACCTTCATGATGTTAGTATCAAAAGGAATTTCCAAAAACTTCACATAAAGGATTGCAAGCTGACCTTTAAACCTTCCTTCAGGCTGTTGAAATACTATAGTTTGATCAGTTCCAAATTGGCGAAGCCTCTTTACAGCAGCCAATTAATACAGAAGGACAAGGCAACAAGCGTGCTGTGCATCATATGTGTGCGACCTAAACCATGTGCGTATGGCCATAATCCCGCGTGCACGCTTGGATTACTTTTGCGCACGGAGCTGAGAGATAAAAAGTTAAAACCGAAAAGTTCTCGCCAATTTGGGACGGATTAAACTATAGACATGCCTCCCAATACTGTAGTGTCTAGAATATTCTTTGATTGAAAACCATGTTGGGTGTTATTTTATTTCTAGGAGAAACATGAATGACATGGTGTATGGTGTTGCTGCAATACTGTCGATTTGCACTCCTGTTTAGTAGACCACTCTGCATCCCCGGTACCCCCAACTCAACACAAAAGTTGGTACCATGACTGTTCTAAAAATTGCGGGAAAAGGGGTATATATTTGATTGTCAGCACAGACCGCGAAATCATGCAAATAGGGGGTATTTCATGAATTAGTCTTAAAAAGGGGGTGTTTGAAAGTAATTGAAAACAAAAAAGGGGTATTTTTCACCCCAATTTTGTCCTCATTTTTGCCAAAAAAGGGGGTAAAATTGTTGAAAAATCCTTGCAAAGGGTACTTTGAAAAAATGAAGAACACACATGGTTACCAACTTTTGTGTCGAGTTGGGGTACCGGGTCTGCCTCATTGTAATTTTACTATAGTTTAATCAGTTCTAAATTGGCGAGAAATATTAGGTTTTTATCTCCTTGCACGCCCAGTAATTTAAGCGTACACACCACCCCAAACGGCCACACGCACACCATTTGACTGCATGCACGCATTACGCATATGCTGCATAGTGCGCATGTTGCTTTCATGCCAGCCCACGTACTTCGGTATTCATTCGCTGCTGTAAGGAGGCTTGGACAATTTGGAACTGATCAAACTATAAATAAATTGCCTAATTTATAGAGCTATAGTATTAATAGGGTTTTCCCATAATCTAGGATGCTATTGTTGCGTTAAAAAACAAACATCTATAATTTTTTCATAAAATTAATTTGTATTACAATTCACCCTGAAATAAAGCATTAGATTGAATTTTCTGCAAGAACAAAAACTTGAATAAAATTAACATTTGATACTTGCGTTGGCGTTATTCTTGCGTCTCCTGGGTTTTAATCTTTAATTGTCTTACTTATGCATTTTAAAATGTTTTTTTACATAGATTTAATATTGTCTTTTGTAGTTTTATAGTTGTACAGCGCATACATGTAGGTACCACTTGCAATGTTTAATGCGCTTTATAAATGCTTATTATTAAATGCTTATTATTATCATCATTGTATTACAGGATGCATGATCTCATCTTTGTTATTTTATCAACAAATCTCTTATCCTATCTAAATATTTTTAAACCTAAAACAATCCTGTCTGATCTAAAACACAGATATATCATATAAGGCACAAAAAACATATTATTATGTTGCCCTCAAGTGCGAAAAATCTTGAAGTTGGATCGGTCGGTCGATCGATTTTCTTTTTTTGCTGACAAATATTACTGACAGCTAGACCGTGGCTCACGACAAGACAAAATTGGTAAATGCCAATTTGACTTTTGTTTCTAGTGTGATAACAGTTTAAAAGCAATCTATATAGGCAAACTTATTCATTTCAAGCAGAAAATTGTAATATTTTGACAAATTGGGTAAAATTTGAATCTTTAAAAAACCAATGTGACCCTGATTTTTGAGATTTTAGGGTTGGTTGCTGAGGGCAACACAACAAAATAATTGATGGCCTAATACACAGTGTATGTCCTGAAACACAGACATGTCAACAGTGCATGTCATACTGTCTGTCTGTTATCCAACTTTTCAAAATTCTTCCTGATAAAACTGTGTTACCAAGCATAAAAGTGACTGTTCCCAAAAGTTATCAAACACAATTACGTTCACTGTAGCGTGCAAAATCTTTACAAAGCTCAGTGACCTGAAAACCGTTCTCACCCTTGACCCAATAAGGGTCTCAAAGGATTTCAAAACTGTAAAGCATTTAAAATTTGCGGGTATTTTATTTTCATGAATATCCGAAAGCCAACATTTTCGGATTTAATTTTGTGATTCTAAAATTTGACTCTGAGTTAAATGCTTTTACCATGGTTTATTTTGTGGGGATTTAATTTTGCGAATTTTAAGGTCCTCACGAAATGAAATACCTCGCGAAATTAAGTGGTATTACAGTATCTTGATTACAATTTTGTGATCAATAATGATATATTCCTGTAAAGATGACTTTAAATTTGGTGAACCCCAACTTTGCAATTCCACTAGCAAACTTTTATTCTGGTGTAAAATGAGTCATCTTTTCTAAACTACCTCGGATATATTATTTAGCAAAATTATAGTAAAAGGGATTCAAACCAGGTCCACCAGTCTGTGCCTTATTAGTCCAATTCACCCACAGGTCATGCACCCAAAATCAACATTTCTGCCCTATGCATTTATCCCCCGCCATGATTGCATGGGGAGATACTGACAGAACCGGTGCTAAAAGCATAGTTTTCAAACTGGGGTTGTGTGGTGTTCTGGGCTTATAGGGTTAAAGGGTAGTAAAATGGTTGCAAACTAACCCTAACTCCCGAAATTGGTCGAAATTTAGGGGGTGGGGAACCGGAACAGGTGGCAGAGGGATTCAAACTCGCGTCCATTAGCATGGGAGTCTGGCCTTAGTCCACTTCGTCCAGGGGTCACGCCAGGGATTCTATTAATTTTGGGATAGGAAAGTGCTATACTGATGTACGTAGCGAAAACGGTCCCTTTTTAAATTAGGGTAATCGTCCAGGAATGCGTCCGTGACCAGCGTTTAACATCATTTTTGGTCAGCATAGGTTTGGTGGCGCTGTTCTCGCGGTAGATTTACACAGATGACGGTGGCCACGCGAAACCTAAATTTTGAATTTGTATTGGAATAACACGTTATCCTTTTCTGATGCATTGTGGGATCCAGAATGGGGCAGATTTTTTGATTCGCGATAAACCTTATCGCGAATGTTAATCTTATCATTTTGACAAATTCATCATAATAAGAAGAATTTTCATCGTTAACGGGCGATGACTGTTAAAAATATTTCAAAATGATGCACTCCCGTTGCCATATTGGGTCGTCTGAGAGACGCGTGGCCAGCGTCGCGTCGTCTGCTACAATCACGCCTTATCGGTATAGCGCCACCAATTCTATGCTGACCAAATTTTAATTTAAAAGTGGCTTCCGATCGGCAAGCTGAGTGACACACCCCTGGTCACGCTTCCAAAATCAACTCTTACCTCTGCATTTATCACCTGTCGTGAATTGTTAATTACGGGCGTGTGATGACCCCCTGGCCTTGTGGACTAAGACACTGAATGCCATGCTGGTGGACCCGGGTTTGACTTCTGTCGCCGGTTAGTCCTTTTTCCCCCGCTAAATTTCAACCCATTTCCACCCGGCCAAAGTGTTAGGGTTATTAAGGGTATAAGGGAATAAAAGTTGCTCACTAAATCTAATGCCCGAGGCGGATCATCAGCATAGTATTCAAATGGTGTTTTTGTGGTTTTGTGGACTACCCTGCCGGCCACTTTTTTCAGAATTTGTTTCCCCGCGGCGAAAAGTGACCCAAAATATAGCTGCGACCCCCTCCTTCCCCCCCCCCCCCCCCCCCCGAATTTGAACCACGGACTTCTGGTACACGGGGCGAGGAATTTACTAGTACAACTACATCACGGGTGTCAAGGCTACTTGGCGCAGTATACTTCGCGCAGTATACTTCGCGCAGTATGCTGCGCGCCAAGTATATAGGCTAGGTCCAGAATTTCTTTGAAAAACGTCCACGCCGGGTTATACAAACAGGCTGGCTCGTTGGATTCTGTTGGATTTGGCAGTGTTATGCCAAATAAAAAAAATTATCAGTTTCTCGTCCCCGCCCGCTTCCTTTTTGCCGGCCGCCTCCTTTTTTCTTTTTTTTCTTTTAAATTTTTAAATTTTTTGTATGTCTGTATGTCTGAAAGAAGAGACAATGTTAAGTCAAATAAATTTATAAACATCTGTATTTTGTCTTTCTTTTGTTTTCAACAAAGTTGTAGCCAATACAAGTCTGAAAACGGTGTTAGAAAAGGTGGCTGTCATTTAAGAAACAACAGCAACTGGAAAAAAGGTCGAAAGCGGAAGTTTTTTGTTGTTGGAAAATCAGTCCGCCATTTTGGATCCACTATTTTGAAGAAAAAAAAGAAAACAAAAAAAAGGGGCCTCCTCCTTCCTTTTTCAAAAAGCCCAGACGAGAAACTGGTTTTTTTAATATTTGGCCTTAGGGTTAAGGCTTAAAAGATTGATATACTTACAACTCTCACACCTGTCCCCTCTGTAGCCTGCTTCACACCCGCATTGATTTGGACTGACACAGCTGCCATGGACACAACCATTAGTACAAATTGCTGGATAAGAGGTAGTACACACAAACAAATTCTATTTAAGTGATATTTCATACAGGGTGGTTTGAAATGTTTACAGCCAATTTCACCTACTTATTGATACACGTTTATAAAGGTTTTTGTTGGATCCGAGAGCAAAACGGACCAGTTGTCGGCAAATGTTATTTGCAGGAAAAATAACAAAAGATGGGGAAAATAAAGACTGTAAAAAGAATTTATTACCTCGTAAGCTTCATCGAATCAACATTCCATGCTCAATTTCAGTAATCAGCTGTCATTTTAAAGATAAAAAGAAGCTTTGTAACATGAAATTACCGCAGCTAGACAACTGGACTCGATGTGATCAGTCATATTTTAATTTCAAATCAGTGGCGGTTGAGCAACATTGAAGGAATTTTTTTTAAAAGAGTAGGATTATTTGATTCATGAAATACAATTGTTTCAAGATTGTTTTCCGGTAATCTGATTTTCCCAAGAAGCCTTCTCTGTCTACATGTAGTTGACTCATTACCTTTGAAACATGATTCGCGAGAAAAAGTTGGCATAAATCACCATTATTATTATCCCTTTTTATAATTAGGTGAATAAAAACCCTGTTCTACGGGCAAATAGACCTCTCAGGTTGAGTTGGTCGGTCCCCCGTCAACTTCAAAATGTCTGGTTGGGTTTTTTATGTGTTGATAAGCGAAAAAACAAATTCAGTATTCATTTGCCCATGAACATTTTTCTCACCAATTTCTAAAAAAAATGGGTCGTACGGGCATGTACAACAGGGTTTTTTTCTCAATTTTTGTTGCCTAAGCAATCTGTGAAGAGTCCACACCACTAAATAAATAATGGATAGTCCACGAAAGGTTTGTTGAATTGGGTGGGACGACACTCCTCTAAGGCCAAAAAAAGAGGTTTGATTGGCGTAACATAGAAGAAAAAAATAGGGTAGGTAGGTCGGATTTTTTTTTAATTTTTAAAACGTCTATAAAATGTTATATACCAGCACACATATACCATACAGACATAAACAAATGGCACAAATACATATTTTTACTGTTTTTTTCTTCTTTTTCTCACACACAAAAAAAAAATAATAATAAAAATAAAAAAATAATAATAAAAAGTGAAATATATGAAAATACTGCAAAAGTAGTGATGTTGGCTAAAATGTTGTATGATTTTATAAACTAATTTTAGAGACTTCAATAATTGATTATAATCTCTTAGACCTAGGCTAGGCCTGGGCGCTCTACAAACATGCGCATCTTAGATGGCACATATTTTTGAAGTTGCTTTATAAGCGAGAAAATGGCGTTTAATTACGGCCCATTAAACACAGTAGGTATAGGTGATTTATTTAGTGGTGTGGATCCTGAAGTTATTTCACGAATCAAGCAATTCTTACCGTGACATTCACTTGCACCGACTTGGCCATACCCTTGACAGCATTCATATCTATTTCTCGTCCGTTGAATTACATCTGTACGATATTCTGAGCGATACATTATTCTAAATGAGGATAATAATAACAGTTTTGTTTAAGAAAAACGGATTAATTATGAGACCATTTTGTATCAGGTTCCATTAACCCTCACGGCACTAAATGCTAAAAATATTCCTCTACTACATGTATACAGGGTGAGTCAGAAAAAGTGTACTCAACTTTGGGATTTTATATCTTAAAATCTGTGCAAAAGTTTCACAGATTTGTTATTGAGGCAGACGGGTTATCTCTTTAGCTTTCTAAAGAATTTTAGTTGGTTAAAATTGGTTGTGGTAAACATATTATATGCTCATTTGCGTAAAAGTCAACATTTTATAAACCGAACAAGATTTGCGATATTTTCACTAATAAGATCTATTTAAAATTTCACTATTAAAAACGGTCCACTCTCTAGTTCGAACTGAGTCCGAGTATCACAAAAGCCAAATGTGTTGTTTTTGCTAAATTCATGTGATGACATTGTTTTGACATTATTTCGCATTTAATGTTTGAAAAAATGTAAAAGAAAATATTTGATTTGTCTTTATTAGCTAGTAATTGTGTACCATACATGAATCCACTTGTTCATTAATATCAAGCATTATTGAGTAAAATATTCAATATTGTATTCGGTTTCAAAATGCAGTAACTTTACCAAAATAGTCATATCTGGCAAACGGTACCATGAAATGTCATGATTCTTTTTGCTGATGATAGTGAATAAATGCATCTATATATTGCCGCATACATTGACTGCCTTCATATTCTGATGATTTTTTTTTACTCACCCTGTATAGCTAGGTGCTGGTAGTGTGTGCTTCAGATCTCTACTACACAGGCGAGCCAGGTTCGATTCCCGGCACAGGCAGAACCATCAATCCCCCCCCCCTAATATAACCCCTTTTTTCTCCACCCCTGATAGTTATCTTTATACCAAAACCATGCTGAAGGGGTTAAGATTAATAATTAAACCTTTTTGCTGAAGCACCCGATTTATATGTTTGTCCACGAGGCATCTAAAACATAAGACTACATTATAATACTGTAAAAGTGGAAATGTTCGCGAGTGTAAATGTTCGCGCATTGCACATTTTGAACAATTTTGCTTGTTTTTATTTTCGCGATTTTGAGCTTCCATACATAGACCTACATACAAAATGAATATATTCGCGTGTTTTAATTTTCGCGCTTGCTGATTTGAGCGCGAAAATAAATGTAGCGCGAACATTTCCACTTTTACAGTATCCTTCAATTCAATTGTTGTCGTTGCGCCAGCCAGCTGTTCTTTAACTTTCGTGGTATGCCTGGAAAATGTTGGGAATTTTGCATTTAGGAAGGAATTTTCTTTTGTCTTTCTTTTTTAGACAATAAGAAATAGCGGGAAGGAAAAAATCATTTCTTAATAGGGAAATTTCCCATATTTCCAGCTGGGCTCACCTTCTTCGTGTGCATTTGAACCAATTTGTGACATCCAAACAGTTAGTGTAATACACTTGGTCATAAGGCGCTTGAAACGTAACCGTCACAGATGCTAGATATCTGAAATGGACAATGATATAGAAAAAAAAGTTATAATATGGAGTTGAGAATTCTTTTTAATAGCTAATTTTCCGTTTCTGTGAAAATTACAAAACGATATAATAACTGAGTGAAAATTTCATAAATGTTCAAGTATACCCAAACACTGATTGTATGTGCACCCACATGTGTCTGACCGTGATTTTTTTAAATTTTTTAAAAACAATTTCTCACTTGCCCTTTTTTCAGGTACCAAAAGTAAAATGAGATGTACTTGTTGTGGTAACCAAAACGGGGGAACAAAATCTTTAACATTTTGATGAGTATTTCTATTTTCTCAACACTTAAAAAAAACAAAAAAACCTTTAAAAAAAATAAAATTTTCAAAAAAATAATTTTAATTTAAATTTTTTTTGTTGACAAATTCAAAAATTCAAAAAAAAAAGGTTTTGGGTCGGAATGATTAAGAGGGTCGGGCGGACGAGGACAATCAAACAACTTTTTATTTTTTGGCCTGACCAATGTGTGTACAAAAGTTGTAATTGATATTGATAAACATGTATCATAGCACTGGAATTCTCAGGTAGGGTCGGTCAGTTGGGTGGTTTTTTGTGTGGATTTTTTTCAGTTGGGTGGTTTTTTGTGTGGTTTTTTTTTCAGTTGGGTGGTTTTTTGTGTGGATTTTTTTCAGTTGGGTGGTTTTTTGTGTGGATTTTTTTCAGTTGGGTGGTTTTTTGTGTGGATTTTTTTTCAGTTGGGTGGTTTTGTCTGTGGATTTTTTTCAGTTGGGTGGTTTTTTGTGTGGATTTTTTTCAAATGTTTGTAAAAATGTTGGTGACATTTTCAGCATTTTATTTAAATTGTGACAACAAAAAATCAAAACAGTTCAAAAATTGCCAGAATGTTTCAAAAAATTGTAAAAACAATTCAGACATTCTCACACACACAAAAAATCTTCAAAAATTCTGAAGGAAAAAACAGTGTTTTCACTCACCCTATACAAAGGGTGAAATACCCTTCACTTTTTATTTTAACCCTCAAAATGTTTCTCAAGAGTGAAAAATGTTGAAAATGTCATTGTTAAAGGTAGATGACCCGATCACATTTTCGTAACACAGAATTATTTCAAACATACAGAGATTTTCATATCATATGAAAGCTCGTATTTTTCTCATCATCATACTGAAATTTGACGGCCTAAATCGGTATAATTACGGAGAAATCGATGAAATAACGTCGAATTACCGCGAATGGTGGTAACCACCGATATAGTTTGTGTACTACTCAATGGGTACAGTTCACAGCATCTTGTGCGTCTAAAATAAGAACCATTAACGCTATGCAACTCAAACTTTGGAACACAACTTTTTTAAGGATGACCTTTCATGTAGAATAGAAAACTTCAAGTTGAAAATCGGAACATCTACCTTTAACTGCCCAAAACACATTGTGTGAGCACACGTTTTGGCCATCATTTTGGTTTTTCACCCTCGAGAAATTAACCCAGTGAAATTGCTGTTTAAAAAATGGGTCGGATAGCCCATAAAACAGGTTGAGGCTTTTTTTCTCATCTAATCCCTTGTGGCTAATTCTTCATAATCACTTACGTTTCTGTAATTGTACACACGTGGGCATCATTTGGACCCAGACCTTGAGCAGCCGTCGATGATGTGCATAGTACTAGGATAAGACCCAGAGTTGTTGCGACAATGCCGGCTTGCATCGTTCCACTCATGGTACTCAAAGTTCACTTCGATGCCGTGGATGCGGCGTTAACATTCAGGTATGTTATTAATCTCTACTCTTGGGTCTTGGAAAATCTATAAGATAAAATAATTTTAAATTTTGAGATGATAATAAAACTGTAAATGCCAGATAGCAAAGCTCTGAAATAGTGAGTGATCATGTGACACATGTACATTACATGTATGTAGCATGTACAGTACTGTATGTACCCAAGAAGAATCCAAGTATCTTTGTCCCAAGTGTGATGAGTCAATCAATTCCAATACTTGTGAATGTACATTGTACTGAACTGCTAGCCTGGCACTGACTAATCGAGTAAAGTCATCTTTGTTCACAAATTGGAGGATAACTACTAATTTCTTAAACATTGAGTTTTCACGGAATTGTGTGTAACGTAACATAAGCTTGTGTCCTCGAGACTGACATTTAAAAATCAAATATCGCTGTCATAGTGTGGCACACACGTAATGTATACAACATGTAGGGATGAATAAATGGGTGATTGCATCCATTTCCTTAACATTTTACGTGAGCTTGGCCAGATGGCCCGAGCATTTATGGGGTCTCATCCGTCCAGAGAACAGGCTACAGAAGTTTTATATCCCTGACTCAATGTACGAGGGTCATTCAATAAGTTCTACCTCCTCCCTCATAACATCGCTAATATTAATGTCAACCTCATGACATTTGTCATGATTATAGCTCCGGATCATAGCTACAAATGTGTAGTAAATGATAATTGATATCGGTTTTACTTTTGTTATGACGCGGTCAAAGCTAGAGAGAGATTTTGGACAACGGACACAGAAAATTACCTTAAAAATGTACACATGTTTTCAGGTGTTTTTGCGTATTGTATGGTTAGATATAAGAGCATGATTTAAATATTGAAAATGGAAATGGATGAATGATATTTGAATATATTACAGTATTATCATGTAAAGATAAGATTTTAAACAATATTATTAACTCTTGTAGGCTTGCAAACAGTGCACTATCAACTAAAATGTATTGCTATGCCTTTGGCATTCAAGAATACTGCCATCAGTCAAATTTTCGTTGTTACAACTTAAGCCACAATGATGCCTCGAATGTTTTAACATTTAAAAATCTTTACCATGATAGTCACTTTATGAGTTTAACTTATGTGCAACCTTCAGAATAGTCAATCAGGTAGTCAATGATAGAAAATTATCGCTGTGACAGACTTAAAATCCCTCCATTTAGTTCGATATATTAAAGATCGCTTAGTTATCATGAGAGTCAAATTTGACTTTTACAGGGTTCTCTAGGGGAGGGGTAAACTGAATGGTTGTCCTGACTTGGATCTAGCTAATCAGAGGGCATATATTTTCCAAACCAATCAATCAACTTTATTGTTAATAATCTGTTAAAGAGATATCTGACATTTAAAACGGTTACAATTGACCGATAGGTATGTTTTGCCTCTTACAAAAGGCCAATTGAAAAGCACTTCGGCGATATTTTGCTGTTTTTCATCCGTTTCCATCACACTAAATTGAGGTTTGGTTCTCATTGCATGTCCGGAAAAGTACAACCAGTACTCAGATCAATTTACTTTGGATTTGTAGCTGAGGTTCCAAGCTACAATCGTGTGATATTTGATAAGACTGGCTCATATAATAATAAAGTTATGAGGTAGGATGTAGAACTTATTGAATGACCCTCGTATGTATATGCTGCAGCTTTAGAGTTGTTTTAATACTGTAGGTATGACTTTTTATTAGTACCGCACTTATTTTTGTTTTTTAACAACAAAAAATCCACTGTAATTTATAAATAGGGGGACAAAAAAGGCCTGCGCTGCGGAGAGGGAGGCTGTCACTATTCACCAGAAATCATTGTGGGTTTCTAATTCTTGTCTCAGAAAAGAATAAGAGCCTATGAGGGTTCATTACTGTATTTTAGTGTTTGATCATGCCCGTTTAAAAAAAAGTATGTTTTCTGAGTTTTTCCAATTTATGTGATCCATGAAAAGGATACAATGTTTTTTTGACAATTACTGGTGAAAATGTTGGTGTTTAAGAACTGAATCAGGACCAATCAGATGCAGCTAGGGTAATGAAAAAAACTACCTATTCTACAGGCCCGACCGACCCATTTTTTCAAAACAAAACGTCTTCTTTTTTTAAGAACATTTTTGGAAAATGTTTTGATAACTTTTTTTGAGTGGGAGGGGGATTTTTTGCAAGGTCTATGTGATGAAACATGCAAAACAGTTGAAAATCTGCAAAGCACGACAAATTAATCGTGTGGAAATTACCACTTTTACAGTACATTTTTGTACTCCCAATCCTCTCAAGGAGCAAATGACCCCCCCCCCCCCCTAATACTACAACAAATCCCCTATGACCTATGTAGGGGAGGAAGAACTGATATTGGAAAGCATTTATAGATTCAAGGTATAAATGCCCCCTCTTTTCACTACCCTTACTTTCTAATATTTAAGCTGAATAATAAAATAATACGCCACATCTCTAGCTTAATATTAATAAAATACCCCTTCATATTTTAGGTCAACTACTCAACATGCTCAATCCACCTTGTTTTGACTCCGCAAAACATTCCAAGAATTCCAGAGAAGGGCAAAATGAAATAGAACTGCTTGATGAACCAGTGACAACCAGTGACAGTTAACTGTCACTGGATGAACACAGCCAAATGAGACCCGACAGGCCAGAGTATCCTAGTCTTCAATCAGCAATGAATGACTTTGTACTCATTCTTGACCTTACCTTGACTGACATAGCAGGTCAACCTGTCTTTTATAAAATCGTCTATCCTGGCCTATAGTCTTTGTCCAATCATGGAAAGTACTTCCATGGTCTATGTACAAATTCATTCTTATAGCTCATGGCTATACTTTTTATTTGTAAATCACTTATTTTATTCATGAAGAATCATATTTGAAAATTTTCAAAAGGATGTCTGTCTACAGGTCATTTTTACCAATGTCCACCAAAATGTCAACAACACACCTCACATATTGGCACAGGGGATACCTCATTGCATAGAAAACAGTACAGATGTATCCTTCACCCCACCCCCCAAAAAAACCCAACAACAACCAACAACCACAGAAACAAAACAAAAACAAATGCCTGGAATAGCCTACCAGCAGCAGTCAGAATTGAACTGGAGAACATACCGTGCACCAATAAGTCTAAGATTAACAGACTCTAATTGTGTGCAAAGTACTACTTAATTATATTATTTTGCTATTTCTGTTTGATTCATGTATTGTATTATGTGTAAATAGTTGAACATTTCTTTGTAAATACTGTATTATTTTCTGTATGATGAGGGCCTGCTTGGAAAGCAGTGCTTGACACTGAAGCTGTTTACCCTCAATAAAGAAAGATTAAACAAACAAACAAACAAACACACAACAAATATAAAATGGACACATAAAATGTAACACCCAGTACCAGTTATACAAAGACATTTTATAAGTCTTTATCAAAGAATTTTTAAAAATCCAGAATGTTGTCCCTTCCATTGTGAAAGTAAATTATGGTACATACATGTAACTAATATAGAATAAAAGGGGCCTAGTAAATGATATCAGATTAAGCACATTCAATTCCTTTTTCTTCTCAAGGATCTATGAGACTCGACTGGTGGGGCTTTGTTTTTCTTTCACATCAAATATTTCTCACCACTCAAATGAGATTGGGAGAATTACTCACTTAGTCTTAATCTAACTCACTCCCTGATAAATATAAATGTTGTTTTAAATGTTCTCACATGGTGTCTGGATACTAAGTTGTTGAAAATGTTTAACAAACAAAATTGATGAAGAAACTTATTAAAGGGGCATTGAGAGATACGTATGGGAGTGTGCACTCAATTTTTCTAGAAATCAGGTTTTTTCGCACCTTCGTCCTACTTAAGGCCAAATTAAAAAAATACCAGTTTCTCGTCCCCGCCCGCTTCCTTTTTGCAGGCCGCCTCCTTTTTTCTCTTTCTTTTCTTTAAAAAAAGAAAAAATTAAAACCCCAAAAACACTTTTTTAACCAAAAAAGGTATCGGTTTTTTTTCAATGTTAAGTCAAATAAATGTATAAACATCTGTATTTTGTCTTTCCTTTTGTTTTCAACAAAGTTGTAGCCAATACAAGTCTGAAAACGGTGTTAGAAAAGGTGGCTGTCATTTAAGAAACAACAGCAACTGGAAAAAAGGTCGAAAGCAGAAGTTTTTTGTTGGAAAATCAGTCCGCCATTTATGATGGGCCATTTTGAGAAAAAAAGGAAAACAAAAACAGGGGCCTCCTGCTTCCTTTTTTCAAAAAGCCCGGACGAGAAACTGGGTTTTTTTTTAAAATTTGGCCTAACTACCATCTGAAACCGTTTACCTTAATTCGCCGTCTATCGTGTACAATTTCACGCTTTGGTAATTTTGATATAGATTACATCAAAATTGTCAGCATCACTCACTACATAACTTGCCTCAACTAAATTTCAATCTAACACCATATTATTCAACCGTTTTCCCATAAATCATTACACTTCAGGGTTCCTACGCACCTTATCTATTGAAACAATTCCCTTTTTCCCAATTTCATTTTTCTCGGCAATTCTTCAATGCCCCTTTAACACAAATTTCAGTTTTTAAATTGAATCACCTTGTATGTATTTATTTATAGGCTTACATGATGCTATCAATTTCCTTATATACAGTACATGTTTAAGACTATGGCAATATCCTTGAGGTACGGATAAAACTTCAAATCTAGTGGAACACCCTATACCCAAATCAAACTTGATTTACATCCCCTACCCCCACCCCTACCTAGCTACCATGGGAAAATTTATTTTAATCATATTTGACAATACAGTAGCCAGTAGCTGATTGGTTTAATCAACATTCACACAAAAACGTGTACCCAAATCCAGATAGTTAATTATCAACTCTTACGTCCGTCAATGTCAATATCCTTTCAATATACCAACTGCCACAGTCTCATAGTCGTTGCTATCAACAGGTCAAGGAACCAGATGCCGATTGTACACTGGCCACAAAACCAGAATCTGACCAAGCAAATGTTTGTTTACGGCCCAAACAAACACCGTACATGAACTAAAAATTAAAAATTGATAATTGAGGCAGCCCACGTTTAAAGTTCAAATAATTTATTTGTATTCAAACTTTTAATAAATGAATTCTGCAATAGTGGTGGTTCAGGAAAATTGAACTCATTGCTTGGATTAAACAAAAATGAAATGCACCAAACATTTTGTGAAGAAAAAGTGTTTTCATAACTTTAATTTAGAATTGGATTTTGCATTTTGTAAGTTGCTGTTTACATTTTTAGATCCAATTTACTTATGACTAATTTTGTCTCTCTTAAATCTGAGAAAACCCAAATCTTATCATTAGATCTTTTATCAATAGTACAATAAATTATCTACACACTTACCAGATATTTATAAGTTGACTTCCCACTCCTATAAAGGCAGTAAAATACCACTAAAAATCGCCACCAAATTAATCCAACCAAGGCCAACTCACAATAAATCTACACTGTTTAGTGTTACCATTCCAGAGTATCACAGAAGGTTGAATTTCAGTATAATTCCGTACAGATCCATGTTAACAAAATCCTGGAAAGAATCGGAAAATACAAAGTTGAAATTAGAATTTCAATCCTAGATATAAAATGGAGTTAACTCAGTCTGTGCTCCCCCGGCAGGTTGTTATTATGAAAGTATCTGTCTCCGTTACACTCCAATAGGTATAGGAATCCAGCATGGGTCATGTCATAATACAGGTGCTATTGTTATGGTAAACAAACTTGGAACAGGTCCATTATATTCAAGGGGGTGGGTGTACTGTCGGAGGGAAAAGGTAAACAAACAAAATCAGCTTGCTATCCTGTGTGGTGAGCCAGGAATACATTAGGTCTGGGTATTAAAAAAAAAAGTATTACTTTACACACATATCTGTATGTATCATTTTACCAACAGACTCAAGTGAATTTTCAATCTTGTAATATTCCAAATTTCAAACCACCTATGTACCCCAACCCATCCCATCAATAAAATTTCTTACATGTATTGATCGGGTTATTGATGTGAAGAGATCTGTGTGATATATATAAATAAACAAGACTTCAATTGTTTCCATTGTCCAATAATTGTGACGCAGCAGCTCAGTTTAGTTGGAACTTGCACGTAGACTTTTCAATTTGTGCACATAGATAGGGCCAAAAAAAGAAAGTTGTTTGATTGTCCTAGTCCGCCCGGCCCTCTAATCATTCCTACCCAAAAACTTTTTTTGTGAATTTTTTGTAAAAAATTAATTTTTTGTTTGAAAATTTCATTTTTTTACAAATATTAGTCAAAAAACCAAATTTTAATTTTTTCATTTATTTTTTAAGTGTTGAGAAAATAAAAATACTCATCAAAATGTTAATGATTTTGTTCCCTGTTTAGATTACCACTACAAGTACATCTCATTTTACTTTTGGTATCTGAAAAAAGGGCAAGTGAGAAGAAAAAAAAAAGAAAAAAATCCCAACCGACCTACCCAACTTTTAAAAAGTGATCTATGGACAAACAAACAAAAACAAAATTTTGGCCTATAAGGCCTGCA
The DNA here is from genome assembly GCA_035610835.1 of Ophiura sarsii. Taxonomy (NCBI): domain Eukaryota; kingdom Metazoa; phylum Echinodermata; class Ophiuroidea; order Amphilepidida; family Ophiuridae; genus Ophiura; species Ophiura sarsii. The sequence continues at coordinate 25,082,893 of CM069451.1, read as the reverse complement.
CCAAGCCTGCACTGCACCTATAAATACTGTACACAATATTTGGGTAACAAATCAGCCAGGCATACCCACACACCCCTATATATGACTCATCGTCTTTCAGTATGTCATGTATTTTATTGAAAGATAATGAGATTTTCGGGGGTTGCTAAGCAATGAACTTCTTGAACTTGTTGGGGTTAATACCAATATGCCATGTGGCTATTTTAAATTCCCAACAATACTTTGGAATCATGCGATATAAATCTTGTGGTTTGATTAAAGAATACAGTGAACTGGAGTTCGTCGATTTCTCATTTCACCCTATACCTATAATAATCCTAACCCTATCTCCGTAACCCTAATTCTAGCCTTCTACGGGCCTAACCGACCCATTTTTTTGGAAAATCGTTGAAAAACAAATTCACATGCAAATGGATACCGACCCGTATACTTTTTTGGCATGTCAAAATATGTCAATATTTTTCGAGATTTTATTAATTTATTACGTTCGAAAAAAAAGGGAAAAAAAAAAAGCCAGACTGACCAATCCAACAAGAGGGGTTCGTTTTCCGTAGAGCAGGGTGTTTTTTGTGGCCTAACCCTAAATTTTACTTTAACCCTTTTCAAGCATTGGAAAATCAGCAAAGTCAATCGGTGAACATGTGTAAGAAAAACGCTAACAGTAGATTTTCGGAGGGGAACACACATTTTTATTAACAACTACATTATAAACTTCACAAAAAATCTTTAGAGTGAATATTTGCTCGTAGCAATAGAGATGAGCTATCTAACTGACCTCCAAGAGCTCAATGAATGATCAATTGGTCAAGTATTGAATGGGCCCCCCCCCCCCCCCCCCCCCCCCCCCCCCCCGGGGCCACCTGCTGAGAATGACCTATAAATGATTTGGAGAGCTGCAGATTTGTAACAACTCAACATAGTTCGCTCTTTCCAACTGGCTCGAGCTGCAGATTTGCAACAACTTTATAGGGACACTAAGAGATGTGTTGGAGGCAGCGCCCTCAATTATGATAAAAACCGAGATTAGTTTATTTTTATAATTGTATGTATGAACTTACACCTATAAGGTTTAAGAAAAATCAGCTCTCTTTGTACAAGAAAACGTCGATTCAAAAATGCATTTTACGTCCGACAGTTAAATCCCTGCAGTACGCGTGAAACATAACGCGAACCATATTTGCATAGAGGGCGTTTTTCAATAAATAGCGATGATATTGTTTTAATCAAGTTTTGCTGTGTTTTTGTTAGTAGAAACAACAATAATGGCAATTTTTAATGTTCATCTTGAATTCTGAAGTGAATTTTTAAACATTTAAAATTTTCAACACCACTTAATGTCCCTTTAACATTGTTGTGCTCTTTCCAACTTGCTTTGAGTTATGTATGTAACATACTGTAGGAATTGAAAGTTGGGAGGGGGCACTTGTCTATATATAAAAACAAAGAAATATAGACATTTTACAGCAATTTTTCTTCATAAAATCAGAAAGCAATATCTAGTCTTAACTACAAAGGTGTTTTAGAAGCATTCAGTCCCGGGCATTCCGTGGCGGCACTACAGGGAGGGGGGGAAATTTCCTCAGTCACGACCCCCCCCCCTCCCCCGTCAGCTCTAGTCCCATCCAATTTTGTCCCTCAAACCATAGAAAATGTTGACTTTTAATATAAATTGGTGTTGACTTTTAATATAAATTAGTCTTTATTAATGTCAATCTTTACATAAAAGCCAACATTTTCATGCATTTTGCGCGCATTTTTCCCCCTCCCAATTTTTCTCGGCTCCAGTTTGACCAAAAAAGATTTTGATGCTGGTGCCGTCGCTGAAAACATTAAAAAAGCTCGTTTTGTTGTTATTAACATTGGAGAGACAACTGCACCCTTTTGCTGAGGCTATACATGTATACAATGTAAGACTGAGTGTGTCTTTCATGATAAATCTTGGAAGCATATTTTCTTGCAGATTTATATTTCTGATCATAAATATACATGAATTTCGAGTTACAGAGCGATACGATTCCTAATTACCTCAAAATCATGGTTTTAGAGTGAAAATAACCGTGAAAATAAACTGTCAGGTTAACCAGACAGTTTATTTTCACTATAAAACCATGATTTTGAAGTAGTTGGAAATAGTATCGCCCTGTAACTTGGAATGTATTTACGATTTATGGTCAGAAATGTAAATCCGCATGAAAATCTGCTCCAATTTTTTTCTCTCGAGGATTGAGGGTGTTCCCCGGAAAAGATCGCATAATATACCTGTAATGATAGCATTTTTTTAAGTCAATCATAATGATATTGCATGATCATAATGTGTGATTGCTTGATCGATAAATATACAAAATCTCTGATTGCATGATCGGCACAGGGAAATTTCAGATCAATAAGGATATTAGAGCTTCCTTAATCTCAATTGTATTTTTTGAATCATGTACCTTAAATATGTCCAAACAATCGTTGCACTTTTGATAATGAGGTGATTGCATGATGGATCGGAGGGAATCTTCAATCTTTGTAAGATACAAATACAGTCCTCAAAAAAAGTTCCTTAACACTACAGGTAATAAATATGCTCTTAACTCCAACACTATTAGCTCCAATGTAAAAATATGAGATTATAAAGTTGTAAAGAAATTTCTTCTTTTTAATTTAAGATACACATGTCACACTGTCCTGCATGTTTAAATTCAAAGTGCAAAAATGAAAACTGCAGTTTGTTTCATTCTTTTCAGTGTAGCGTTCTTAATTTTGTTAACTGATCTTCAAGAACAATGTCTCTAGTTGAAGAGGATCAAATATTCCATAATTTTGTACTTTAGTTCGATCCATGAGCGTATTTATTATCTTGTAAGTTACTTTTTTTCTTTTTTTACGACTATGTGTATTATAAAGGGGTAAAAAAAAAGTAATTCCCCCTAAAAACGTTTGTTTGCATAACTCTACACATAATTAGAGAGATTGAAACACTTATAAAAAGCAAGAACACTTGGCTACCCATAGAAAGTTTCCCCATTTCAATATCATTATTACTTTTCCCAAAATAGTCACATTTCATAAAAAATGATGTTTTAAAAAAAGAGGCACTTTTTAAGATTCTATACGAGTTTGTGTGCATAAATCCACACACAATTAAGCGTTTTGAAATATTGAAATATTTATGAAACTGGAAAACCCTTAGCTACCCACACAAAGTTTCCCCTTTTCAATACCATGTTTACTTTTCCCAAAACAGTCACATTTCCCCTAAATGATGTTTTCCGAAAAGCAATACTTTTCAAGGATACAGGGAAGTTATTGACGTGAATTGGCTAGTCATGAATGAAATAAAATCATTTTATTTTTAATTTCAAATAAGGACCAGCCAAAGAGGGAAAGACTTTCTTTTAATTAAAAATAAAGACAATTCAAATAAATTTTAAACAGCACTGGAGACATTTTGTAACTTTCTTGCATAAGATTTTGAAAAGTGCCACTTTTTCTGAAAACATCATTTTGGAGAAATGTGAATGTTGTGGAAGAAGTAAACATGCTAATGAGAAGAAAAAAACTTGCAATGGGTAGCCAAGCGTTTTTTTGTTTGATAAACGTTTCAATTTTTCAAATTTTTAGGTACATTTGTGTATGACGTTTATGCTAACAAACGCGATCAAATTTTAGAGGGATTTATTTTTTTGACCCCTTTATGAAGGTCTAAATCTTCCTAGCACTAACTCTGACTTCAGTTTTTCTGGAAATCCTACATTCCCCATAAACTTTGCACTCCCTTTTGAGGACCATCTATTGACAAACAAACAACTTTTTTTTTTGTCCTTTGGATGGAACAATTTGCTTTGGATGGAACAAATTGCTATGGAAACTATTACCTATATATAACATGTACTATCATCCTATCCCAATATTCCCTCTTAGCCAGTGATGGAGAAATTGAGTCCGAACACGGATTCGAGACCGTTGTGGGGTCCCTTTTTTGAAGGATCCGGACATGGAGGTGAAGGACTTGGGCACTAATGATAATGAAGTTATCTACTGCCGATCTATACCAATGATTTGAGCTTGGCTATTAAAATTGCTCCGATTTTGCGGTAAATGTCAATGAGCACTGAGCAGGATCAGGGCTTGAATTAATCAAAGGCATCGAAGGCAATTCCACCTAGTAGCCTTGATGCCCTCAATTTCTGGCTGTTTTTACTCCATTCAAAAGTACATAATGGCCTTGGATAAAGTTGGCGCCCCTTTCAAATTGCCTTAAATTGCCTGCCCTTTTCATTTCTTATTTCAAGGCCTGAGCAGGATGATAATGATGTTATCTAATCCCTACTGCCGATCTACACCAATGATTTGAGCTTGGCTATATTAAAATTGCTCCGATTTTGCTGTAAATATCAATGAGCACTGAGCAGGGATGCTAGTGGCTATAATGTTTTTTTCCGATTTTAATAAAAGTTTACTTTTCAATTGCACATGGTTTTCCGTTAGTGAAACGGCTGGTGAATTTGACATTGTCCATGATAAATGACTGTAAAAAATGTAACTTAATAAACACCCACCCAAATAACTTTGCTAATAGGGAGAATACTACAGTAATACAAAGACAACCTATGGCACAGTTCCATTTATAGTCTTGATACACTATATTTAAAAATAACAGGAAGCTTTCAAATTCTGCTAGAGTTTAGCTAGTTATAGGATCTGCTGCTATACATGTAGTTTGAGCAGTTTGGCGAAGCTGCCTTAAATTAATAATACAGCAGCGAATGTATAGAAGGACGCGGGGGTGCATAAGGCAACTAGCGCACTGTTCATCATAAATGTGTGTGATTTTGCGTGCAACCAATACTGCTTGGCGTGGCCATAATCGCAGGCGTACGCTTGGAGTACTTTTGTGCGCGGAGAGATCAAAACCGAATATTTCTTGCCGATTTGGAACTGATTAAACTATAGAATCATGCTTAGTTATAAGGGGAGGGGGCACAGCACTAAATAAACCGCCCATTGGATTACGTGTAAAATAGAGCTAAAAGAGTCACGATTTTGGGTCCTTATTAGTAACTCTTTTTGGAATGTCTCGAATGCTTTATTCTAACAAACAAATATTAAAATTTCATAAAATCATCAAGAACAAAATACGCCTTCCAATTAGATTTTACGAAATGATCATTTAAACAGCGCCACCCCTATTTTCAGCCCGGACGCTCACCTTCTGACCGCCTCCGAGCATGTGTTCATCCAGGTGATCAATTTTCGGTACAATCAAAATCATTATTCTGCAATATCATGAGCAAAGTACAAGAGATTATCTTTCATTTTAATTATAAAATGCTACCCTCACGCCAAACTTATTCCCAAAGGACCCCAATTTATCACAACATCGGTTTTTTGTTTTTGCCGGAACTTACTACCATTACACAAAACGAGGAGTGATTTAGTGCTGTGTGCCCATATAAGGCCAACATCTAAACCCGCATCTAAACTAATACTTGATGAATTTAATTATCAAACTTCCCATACACAATAGTGAGCCAACTATTGTGATATATTTATAGCCACTTTTAGCATTACAATTACAACTTGGCTCCAGCATCAAAACGGTACCGGGTTGGTTTCGATATCCTCATTGCCCTCCGTTTGTTACATATTAATAACTTCCTCAATGGTCACTTTATATCCATTCTATGTTCTGATTGGTATTGGCTATGGTCATGCCATATCACAGACCCTGTAAATACATAAATCGGATGTTTTGGTTCCAGTTTATATTCCAAAGGAAAATAATAGTACGAGTGCACGGTTTAGGTATTGATAAAGTACATCAGTTTTAGATTTTTTAAGTGTACTTTAGGTCTCAGAAATGCATCAGTTTTACAGTAGAATATAATTAAGTTCCTAGCAGGCCTGGAAAAAATGCAAAGTTTCCCGGCAAGGGAAATTCGACGAAGTTGGATTTCCCGCTGCTTTAGCGGCGGAGTCTGAGGGGAGAAGATTGAGCTTTTTGGAAAGTTTAGGTCCCATTTATGCCATTTGGTGCATCATTTCATGTATATCGGCTGTATTACTCTATTGCCTAAGTACTCTAAACAAAAATCTTTAAAAAAATAATAATAATAATATTTATTTATTTTTTGGATTTTTTTAAAGGGGGGGGGGGGGGGCGGG
>CM069451.1:24395548-24433858 GCA_035610835.1 Ophiura sarsii | reverse complement strand
CGGACACCCCTACCCATTGGTCATTTTTATCATGGACATGTATCAAGGGGTCAAAATACTTTTTTTGACTACCAGGGCTATTTTGAGCAAATGTTGCCAAAAGTAGCCCTACATTTTACCATAGGCCAAAATTTTGTCAGAGAGCTATTTTGTGAAAACTGGGGGCTAATCGCCCTTTTGCCCCATGTAATTTGAGCCCTGCGAGTACCCATATCTAAGGATTTGACCCTTTTCTTCTGTCAAAGTATTATCCAGTTAAAAACCAATACAAGATCCATGCATGTCTACGGATTCCTTGCAAAACCAGGACCCATGTCTTTGGATTTGTTTCCCCGCCCCCCCCCCCCCCCAAAAAAAAAACCCCAACAATAACAACTGGAGTGTGGAACAGTACATGTGGTGTATAGGAAAGTACCCCACCCCTGGAGTGTTGGGGAAATATGGAATTGTTTAATTACTACAATATTCTTTTCTTTACAGCTTTTACTGTGCTTAGATTTATAATGCAAACCCTGTACCATTAAAAAATAAATCCACTAATATATTACACATCGTTATGGCAAAGTGTCATCATTTATTTATAGATTGGATCAGCTGCATCAAAATTTGATAACAATAAGTGTAATGGATATACAGGGTGTCCCAGAAAGATTTATACAATGTTTGAAAAAATATGAAAAAACCCATTGCAGTCAAACTCTAATGCATGCAATTTAATGGGGCCATTTTCCCTACATACTGTACTATATATGAAGAGCTTTGTTGCAAAAGGGCCACCAGACCACTCCAACATGTTACTCACTTTGCATTATTGAATTTGCATTGACAAGTCCATGAATTAATCAAATTATTGTATGGCTGTGTTCATTGACTTGGATTAGTGCATCCATGCACGCCAAATTGAGGCACCAACAATACAAGCCACATTCCACATAATGAATAGCCATCCATTCAATAATGCAAAATGAGTAACATGTAGAATTGGATGTAGGCCCTTTTGCAACACAGCTCTTCATATGTTATTGTCATATCTTTATCTGTTCTGATATGGCATGACATTATAGAAAAATCTGTGAAAACCTGTTTTTCACTTACAGCGTATTTGAATTGATACAGCTCACACCAAACTTCAAAACGGCTGACTAAGAAAGAATTATATAAATCACTCAAGCAGAACAATTCCTTCTCCCCATTCAAATATTGCTTCATAAAACATTACCAACAGTTGATATCTATTCATTTTGTAAGTGGAAATCAAAAGAGGACAAATAAAATTACCTGTATATAATTTAAATTAAGCTTGGTGCCGAACATGATCAATATGTAATGAGTTTCAAAAGAGTTAATTTTGGTCAAACTTGGATTTTTTTTCAAAAGAGTCCATATCTTCTGTCAAAACAAACCAATTTTTGATATTTAAAATTCCTCGGAAAGCTAAATGTATGTAGATAATAAAATCATTTACAGCACTTTGATAACAATGGTATTCATGGCTTAATGCACCTTTCCTTGTAACTACAGGGTGACCCAGAAAATGTTGAACCAAAAAATCACAAACTTTAAAAAAATAAGTAAAAATGAAAATAAATAAATATGGCATTCTGTTTTCAACAGTTTTGTGAACAATTTATTCAGCTTTCTGGAGAACTTCAGATCATGTAAATTGGCCCTACCAAACTAAAGATACACTTGATTGTGTGACAGGGGGTGTTTTCGCCCTTTTGTAAAAGTGAAAAAATTGTAACTTGGTTCAGATATGAAACTTAATTCTGTTTAAGTACGGCGAGTTAAGTAATCCTTTCTTTTGATCTGTATTTATCAAATTAACATTTTCAAATGAAGGGGACTTCAGTTTTTGTTTTCAAAGTCTCTTATATAATAATGATATTGATTTACATAATAAATGAATATTGATGAGATACTGTACGTGTACGGAAAGAAATGGTTTCAAACAGGCACTTGTTCTGCTCATGTAGCATGAAACCATTTTTTTTTGCACTTCACTTACACTACAAACCAACACTTCTTACAAAGTTACACGTATTTTAAGTTTCGTGCGGCCTATTTTTATGATCTAAAATGTTTCAGAAAGTTAAATGTATGGTGCACATAGCTGGTGAATAAATTGGTCTGCAATGTCTAATTCGGAGCTAATTAAGCCAATTTCAGGCAATTTTTTTACAATAAAAGCCAAAATGTTTGCGCTCATTTCCCCCTCCCCATAATGTGTGTGTCTTGATGCTGGTACCGCCACTGGATAGTTGTAATGTCTAAGCATTGACATAACACTTCTGTTGCCATATTTAATTAGATGTACAATGACTGAGACTCGACGGTATGACAGAAAATATGAACTTTATGCATCAAAATACGACCGTTTAGCATTGACCTGAATAATGTCACGTTTTCCAGTCAAGAAAATTCCCGTCAGCTTATTACCATATACACAACTGGTGTCAAGTCCTGTGGCATAGGGGTGCATTGCAAGACCCCTAGCTGCGTCATGTCCATAATACACATGGTCTGGTCCTGACCACAACGTTGCCCAAGACTGGCCAGAATTGTCGCGCAGTAGACCATCAAATAGGACTTGACCAGTCAATGGATCTTTGGAGGTTGCAATATTCCTCATGGTCATCATGTGTAGTGGACACTGCTCGTTTAACGGCACATTTGGCACAAGTCCACCATGTACCACGGTAGCATGCAAGCTTGGTAGAGATATAGTGTAAGGCATATGCTTGAAGAATTCTATATAGGAGTCATCCATACCTTTAATCCAGTTGTACTTTTTATCCAGTTTGAAGTTGGGATCTTCTCTCAATTTGATCATTTTTGTGACACATCGGTGGTCATGATTCCCGCGAACGCTATACGCGCCAATGTTACGCACAAGATCCAATACTTCCTTAGAGTTTGGACCTTTATTGACAAGATCTCCTACAAAGATCACTATAGCGTCTGGGTTGTTAGAGACACCAGCTATGTCAAGAAGTTCTACAAGTTCTTCGTAGCACCCATGGACATCACCTATAACCAGAACTTGTTTAGAGTCCACGAACTCTGGTGGGAGAATCAAATGAGGTATGGATGCAGGGTAGGTGTTGAACTTGTTCACACGATCCTCATCGTCATTCATTGTAGACCTGGGGAAAGAGTAGAAATATATTGCCGTTAGGCGACGAAAAATAACCTGTTCTACGGACCGACAGACCCGTTTTATAGGCGGGCGCAGGATTATTTTTACTCCGGGGGGGGGGGGGGGGGGGGGGGCTTAAATTGAATTTCATTGAGTAGGGGAGGATGGGGCAACTGGTCCGGTTAAGCATATTTCATGATATAAAAGATAAAAACTCGAGTAAATATTTATGGAATTGCTATGAAAATATTGCTCATTTAACGTTTACATATAACATATAATCAATGTTAAAAATATCAAAACAAAAAACCAATTACCCACTAACTGAAAACTGTAGGGGAAGGTGGGGTAATGGCGGACGCGGGGTAATCGCGGACAGGGCTGTATCTAAAGGCAGGTGAAAGAAGGTGGTATTTTGCCACCCTATGATGTTAGGTGCCTCTCCATTGAAATCACACAAAACCTAAATGGGATGGTTGTCTCGCAAATTCTCGCGAGAATTACAAAAATCACTTTTTGGGTAAGTTGATATTTTGGTGCATTACTTTCTCTTTAAAACTGGTATTTCTACATCAAGGAAAACAAAGTCTTATTATGTTTATATTTAATGTATGATACCTTCTGATAAAAAAGAAATGAATTCGGAGTCACAATGATGAGCATAATAATAAGAGAGGATGTGCCCATACATTGTACATGGATTGGGGTAATCCCGGACATGTACCGTGTCCATGGTAACCAATATGGGCGTGGTCAATTTAACATCATAAATCGGTAATAGTTGTTGACCATATAAATATGTGACATTGTTCTTTGATTTCTGCTACACTTTTAAAAATGGTATTTTTAACTCCCATTGAAATACTGTATTCCAATAAAAAGAGGGCTGTCATTGAAAAATACGGTCCGGGATTACCCCCAGAGTGTGGGGTAATGCCGGACGACGCCATTTTTTTTTATTGCGTCGTAGCTTCGAATTTCAAAATGATGAGTTGATAAAAACTTGATAAAAGGTAGAACCATCACAGTGCTTTGTGTTTACATGATTTTTATTGTTATATGACGTATTATTAAGTGTTATACCTCTCTGACAAAAGGTGTCCGCCATTACCCACCTTCCCCTACTTGGCACGGACCAGTACATATTTATGGAATTGCTATGAAATATCACCCATGTAACTGTTTAACATGTAACATATAATCAATGTTAAAAAAAAAATAAAGAAAAGGCCAATTACCACTAACTGAAAACTTTACTTGGGACGGACCAGTTACCCCATCATTGGGGCAACTGGTCCTATATGTTCCAACGGTTAGAATACACAGATATCAGTGAATGACAACACGGAAACTAGGCAGTATTTTCTTTACAAACACATTTCTATATTATTTGACGTATAAAAAGGATACATGTCTCACGTAACCCTTGTTTTATACAGTTTTCGTGGTTAACGTGTAAATATAGCAGTAATACTAATGGTGTACAAAGCAAGCGAAATATTCGACTGCACGTTTATTTGATAAAATGGTATGAACCTAGTTAAATGGTTACATGATGTGGTATTCAGATGCCCCATACATTTGTCTATATACCTTTTTCTTTAATGATTTTATTTACTTCATATAATCATCATTTATAAGTACTTATATTAAACCATCTTGATATTTAGCCAGCTTTTGATGTTACAGGAAAAGTTAGTCAATATGACAATGATGACCCAACGGTTAATATACTAAAAAAGCAGTGCAAAATACATAGGGGAATATGGGGCAACTGGTCCGTGGGGCAAGTGGTCCGAAATGATGGATTTTGTAATTGTATGGGCATACTACTTTCTTTTGAACAGTACGACTTTTGTTGAAACTTGACATATATCCTTACCTTCTACAATCCAAAACATTTGGAACTTTAGGTATTTACACATGTGATATTCTCCGGATCTTTGAAGCCACCTCCTTGAGTGACTAATTGAAAATTCACAGATAGTATGGGCGATATATGAAGATGGGTTTGGATCATGTTTAATGTACTTTATAGATTGACAGATATGCAACAGTAAACATATACATGCAGTACAGTCGTCTTAAGATGCTAGGTGCATATTGCATTTGATGGGTGATATATTGTAGTGAGCTTATGGACTTTCCCAAATGTGATTAAAACCATAGCTTGTGGTTGAAATGACCGTAAAATGGCGCATATTGCTAATTTGGGACATTGGTGGTTTGAATTTGCGATCAATATTATCATTTCAAGAATGCTTCACTTAAATCATTATCACGGGTATTCATTTGGTAGAGTTATTTGTTCATGAATTTGCGAATAACAAAGTACAATATTTCTTATTTTATCTAAAGACACTCGTCTACTTGTAGGAATATCACAACCATGTAACCATTTAACTAGGTTCACACCGTTTTATCTAATAAATGTGCAGTCGAAAATTTCGCTTGCTTTGTACACCATTAGTATACTGCTTTTTACACGTTAACCACGAAAACTGTATAAAACATGGGTTTCATGAGACATGTATCCTTTTTACATGTTAAATAATATGGAAATGTGTTTGTAAAGAAAATACTGTCTAGTTTCCGTGTTGTCATTCACTGATTTCTGTGTATTCTAACCGTTGGAACATATAGGACCAGTTGCCCCAATGATGGGGTAACTGGTCCGTCCCAAGTAAAGTTTTCAGTTAGTGGTAATTGGCCTTTTCTTTAGTTTTTTTTTAACATTGATTATATGTTACATGTAAACAGTTACATGGGTGATATTTTCATAGCAATTCCATAAATATGTACACGAGCTTTAATCTTTTATATCATGAAATATGCTTAACCGGACCAGTCGCCCAATCCTCCACTAAATCATGATATTTCATCATTGCAAATATCTTTACAGACACCATTTAATATATAGTACAGATGTTATTCATAATACCAATGTTTTAAACCCGTCTAAAGCATTTCGTATTATATTGTAATCCTTCAATAGCAGAAATAGTGGTATAGACCCAAAATGCCCCAAAATGTTTAAGAACTAGAAAGAATCTGAAATATTTCATATTCTATTCACATTTCAATACGAGTCATGTTTTATTGACACTAACAACTAATGTTAAAAATGAATCGTACAATTTTGATTAAGTTTTTGCAGGTGGACCAGTTGCCCCATACAGTGGCGTAGCTAGGATTTTTTTCAGGTGGGGGGCAAGATTTCTAAAATTTTCGTAAAAGGTTGCCCCAAATTTTTTTCAAGTCACTTACCTCGTAAATTTCACGAGTTTAAGGTCAAACAAATTCGCACAGTCCAAAAAAAAACCGCACAGTAAAAAAAAGTCGCACAGTAAATGTACTATATGTACAATTTTGCCATCTTTTTGGCTAATAACCTCGGTCTTTTTTCTCATTTTTTTCCTATTTTTTTTCCTCACCTTTTTTTTTTTAGGGGGTGGGGGGCGGGGGCCCAAATTGAGTTTTTTCTGCCCCTGAGCTACGCCACTGGCCCCATACCCTTTCGGACCACTTGCCCCAACAAATGACTCAGGACTTTGTCGAGCTGAAACATTATTCAAGCACGTCTGTGACGTAATAAATTTTACGCCAACATGTTTTAAAACATATCATCATTTGTCATAATAATCACTAACTCCAAAATATTTCAGAAAAAAAGGCAAAACTTCATTTTTGTTTTGAGCAATTACGCAGTTTTTTACGCAGTTGAATTCGCAATTATAACGGCGTTCAGGTCCTACAAGTAGACGATTGTCTTTAGACAAAATAAGAAATGGTATACTTTGTTATTTGCAAATTCATAAACTAATAACTCTACCAAATGAATACCCGTGATAATGATAAAATCTGAAGCATTCTTTAAATGATAATTTTGATCGCAATCCAAACCCCCAATGTCCCAAGTTAGCTGCATGCGCCATTTTACGGTCGTTACAACCACAACCTGTGGTTTTAATCATATTTTGAAAAGTCCCTGAGCACACTACGATATAACACGTACCCATCAAATGCAATATGCACTTAGCATCTTAAGATGACTGTACTGCAAGTATATATTTACTGTTGCATATCTCTCAATCATATAAAGTACATTAAACACGATCTAAACCCATCTTGATAAATCACCCATACTATCTGTGAATTTCCAATAAGTCACTCAAGGAGGTGGCTTCATACAGGGTGTCCCAAAAGTCTATGCACGACTTTGAAGCTTGTATTTCACAAAATATAAGTCGTATTGAAAATATGAATACATATTTAGAAAGAGGAGATGTGGGAAATAATTTTGATACCAAACATTGGAGTAACATCTGTTTGTAATGCCACCCTAGAAGAAAAATATGTATTACTGCAAAAATGTAATTTTATACTTCGGAGGAATAAAGTTCATTAATCCATACTTATTGAGATTAACAAAAAGACGGGTAGAGTTGGTTACACGGAAAGTGATCCGTCAAATGTAATATTTAAAATTTTACCTTACAGTGATCCCATTCATAATAACAAAATTTATCACACATAATTTTCGTTTCTATATTGAAATCTAGTTTAAATGTTTTGTTTGATCTGAATCATGTATGAAAACTTCTTCAAGTCCTTACGCAAAATTCTGTGAATAGTTGATCTTTTAATCTTGTTTTCTGCGGAAAGTCGGCGAATAGATCTCTTTGGTCTTATAACATCAATGTGACTTGTTGATCAACCAGTCTTTTTTCTACCACATCGAGACAAATCATGCACAGTCCTGTGTTCAAAAATGTATCCACCAAATTCAGAATGGATATTCTTCCTGGTGCGCGTTTCACTTTGAAATGTTTTCTGAACTTTTGTTGAGTAAGTTGAACTGAATTTGTTTCAGCGTAGAACCATACAATTTGTATTCGATTATCTATGCTGTAAACCATCTTGAATGAAGACTTTTGCTATGAGACTTTTGTTATGTTGTGAGTGACCGAGTTTGGTAATAACATTTTATGTTTCAAGGTAAGCAGTGAACTGTGACTATTAAATGCGCAACGTTGCTTTCATACCGTTAATTTATGCGCACCTGGTATTAGCAACAATGTGTGGTACTTGGTATGGGTAGGTCTCACACGGCCAAAAACTTTCAACCAGTTTTATAATGTTGGTGGTTCACCAATAGGGTTGTGTTTGGTATCAAAATAATTTCCCAAATCTCGTCTATCAAAATATGGTTAAATTTATACCATATGATTTATATTTTATGAGATATGACTCTTCAAAAACGTGCATAGACTTTTGGGACACCCTGTAGATCTGAGAATACCACATGTGTAAATACCCTAAAGTTCCAAACGTTTTGGATTGTAGAAGGTAAGGGTATATGTCAAGTTTCAACATAAGTCGTACTGTTCAAAAGAAAGCAGTATGCCCGTACAATTACTAAATCCTTCATTTCGGAACAGTTGCTCCATAGGACCAGCTGCCCCATATTCCCCTATGCTTGATTGACTAATCAAAACGGTGCAAAGCACCGCTATCCGCGGTAACGCGGTCAGGGGTGAGTTTGAGTCGGATTTCTTTTTTCAATTTCGAACCCATTTGGTGCGATTTGGTGTGTACTTTTGACCAATTTTTAATTGAAAAGCCTTCACTTCATTTCCAATCAATATTGGCTTATTATCAATATCATTCAAAATTGGATTTTTTTCCCCCTTCAATTTTGCACAAAAAAAATTGAAATTCCATTGATATGTATAATATCATTATACATGTAGGTAAGCGGCGGCGTGGATGGGGACTGAGTAGTATACATTTTTAATGGTCCGTGGCGAGATTTGGATTAAATAGTTCAGTATTGAAGCTTAAAGGTAGATGACCCGATCACATTTCCGATTTTCAACTTGAAGTTTTCTATTCTATATGAAAGGTCATCCTTAAAAAAGTCGTGTTCCAAAGTTTGAGTTGCATAGCTCTAATGGTTCTTATTTTAGACGCACAAGATGCTGTGAACTGTACCCATTGAGTTGTACACAAACTATATCGGTGGTTACCACCATTCGCGGTAATTCGACGTTATTTCATCGATTTCTCCGTAATTATACCTATTTAGGCCGTCAAATTTCAGTATGATGATGAGAAAAATACGAGCTTTCATATGATATGAAAACCTCCGTATGTTTGAAATAATTCTGTGTAACGAAAATGTGATCGGGTCATCTACCTTTAACATGCTTCTTGTTACGCATGAATAACTATTAAACAATGAAACTGTCTATTTTAACACTAAAAATTTCCAGAAAACGTTTCCATTTTGTTCAACTTGACTAACTAAATATTAATTCGCGGAGCGCTAACAAATTGATTATTGTATATAAAAAAGGTTTAGCATAATGTTCCTTAACCCTAACGCTACTACGTCTCACAGTCACCTCACAGCCAGCACCACGTGGCTTGCGCGCGCACAAGTTCTATCTCCTGTAGCACTAAACTACGGGTATATATGGTCTCCGATTTCTTAGCCTGTGAAGCCCTCCCCCCGTGGCTGAGTGTTAGTATATCTCGCCTGTCACGCGGCCGACCCGGGTTCAACTCCCGGCGCCGGCGGACATAATTTTTCCCATTTTTTATTTAACCCCCTCCCCCTGTTCTTCGTTCCATCCCCACTGCCACGTTCTAGGGTTAGGGTTAAGCCATCTTGTTTAGCTTGATTCTTGAACAATAAAACATTGAGAAAAAAATCGCGCGTAGCCTGGAAAAATGCCTATTGTAACACTAAAAGGTCCAGAAAAACGTACCTGAAGCCATCTTGTTAAGCTTGAATAATAAAACATTGAAATTAAGTTGTGCGTTATTGGTTATTAACACTAAAATGGTCTAGTTTTCTAACTGTAATGGTCCAGAAAACGTTTCTAAAATGTGTGGTTATATAAAGCTTGAATAATAAACATTGAAACCAATTCGCGCAAATCGCGCAAAAAAAAGGCTATTTTAACATTAAAAAGCTCCAGAAAAACATTCCTGAGCCATCATGTTTAAAGCTCGAATAATTTACGCGTACAAACTGTCAGTTTTTTAAACTAAAATGGTCCAGAAAAACGTTCTTTAAGCCATATTTTTTTATAAGTTTTGTCATTAAAATGACCTTCTTGTCCTCTTCCTTTTTTCCTTTTTACTCTTTTGTCAATGGGGGGGGGGGGGGGGGGGGGGGGGGGGGGGGGGGGGGGGCAAGAGGTCATGAAGTAGATTCTACCTTTGATCTTGTGTACTGTGTCGCTACTAGCATTTTAATTCCTATCTATTCTGATTTCATAGTTTCCTAATCCGAATCAACTATGCACCTATAATAAACGCTGTCCTAATATAGTTAATATAGTTATGTGTATAGAGAATATATCAAAATGTATTGGGATATAGGTGGTGTCATAATTTTTCGGCCCGTTTTTATATATAATATTAAATGGGGGGGGGGGGGGATGACGTTGTCCTCAAAAAACGGGTTAAAAATCACATGGTAGAAATCGCAAATATACCGACGGAAGCTCAATTGTACCGATTTACCGACGCGGATATTTTAGGAGGGGCACCGCCCCCCCCCCCCCCCCCAGGACCGGTACGCCAGGCAAGTCGCAATCATTCCCAGCACTGACACCCGCCCCGCTGCTCCTTGTAAATGAAGAAAAGATGAGTCAACTATTACTATTAACATCATCATTTCTTCTCATCCAAAGTTTATTAACTAAAGTGTCAAAATGTAGGCCCTACTTTACTTTTAAAGGTTTTTAAGAACGGGGAAGTAATAGTGCAATTCCTTACTATACCAGTCCATGACCAGTCGTAGTGGATGTCACCGTTTATTTTTGTTAATGTTTATGTTACTATTATTAAATAACTCTGGTGAACCGGAACTTTAACTAATTAATATGCTCTACTACCCCGAGCTTGATAATAAATGGCATGGCACACATTCACTAGTCTGACAAACTATGTATAAAACTTACCAGAATGTCTACTGTTGTAAAAAGTCCAAATTATCTGCCCGATTATCTGACGCTTCTCGTGTATATAATATTGTACGTAATGCTGACGTTATGTACGTGTTCTCATACATATTAACCGTGGATAGCAGGCAATGAGGGAGGATGAAAAGACATTGATTATGCAATAATACTTTTCTAAATCGATCATGTACCGAAGGTCATCGCTTACAAAATCAGACGCGATGGTTGTACTGATGACGTCACTAAATGCCATGCACAATTATAATGTGTACTTTGATCCCTCCCTGTCCAAATCACTCATTCGAGAGTTCAGTATCTATCTCCCGATATATCTATTAATAATCAAATATTATTTTCGAATACACCTTTGGGCGCCCAAGAACATATAGACCTATTTATACACAGAGAACGAGAGGGGGCGGTAGGGGGGGGGGGGCGGACCTTTGATCCCTGTCCAACAAAGCATTCATTCAAGAGTTCAATATCTAATCTATCTACAGGCCCGTAAGACACTTTTTCAAAGGGGGGGGGGGGGCGTTTTCAACAACAAAAAAAATGTGACTAAAATATGCGCGCGTAGCGCGCGAAATTTTCGAATTTGCACCTATTTTTTGCACGATCGAGGTACATTTTGGCTCTAAACAAGCTTGTAGCAAAGAATATTGCATTTTGGGAAGACAAATGCGCGCGTAGCGCGCGAAATTTTTTCATCTGTGTACACATTTTCCGGGGAAGATTTTCAAAGGGGGGGCGATCGCCACCATCGCCCCCCCTTCTTACGGGCCTGATCTATCAAATATCGTTTTGTAATACAACTTTTTGGGCGCCCAATAACACAGAGACCTATACATAGAGAACTATTAACGAGAGGTGGGGGTTGGGGGGGGGGGGTTACCTTTTCCACTGAGCAAACACATTCGATCACATCCCCCGCCCCCCTCATATCTGTGGCTATATTATACTGCCCAAAGGGGTGGAGGGTGGGCAGGGGAGCCGCGTCCCCACCTTTGACCATTCGGGGGGGGGGGGTTACATCGATTCAGATAACTCCAAATTCAAAACGTCAGTCAGTGGAAATCGAAACCAAATGAAGTATAAAAATAGCAATTTTGTTTGCGCTACGCACGCATGTCCAGGAATACCATCTGAAAAAATGGGCAGTTTTATGTAAATAGCAAAACAGAAACGATTTTGCGCTACACTCGCATGTCATTTAAGAACAGATCATCGTGCAAAATGATGTGAAATCATCATCAGGGGAATGGAGACCACTTGTAAAAAGTAATGAATCATCCCCTCCAACACCATTTATCTGATTTATTGCACACCACATGTGTCTTGCCAGCGTGCTTGCTACCATTTCCACTGCTATCCCAAACATGGCTCAAGACTCTAGGCGCTTGTGGAGGTCTGTTTCGGCCGGCGTACTTCAGTGTTTTCTATGGGACTTTTTATTTTGGGTTTTTTTTGTGGATAAAAGTGTTAAATTATGGAAATATTGTGTAATTGTTCATATTGTTGGCTGTTCGAACGAGTGAAATCCATTGGATATTAACGAAGTTAGCTAAATTAACTGAAAGAAAATGTTAACATTTCACCCATACACTCCTTAAGGGAAGTGTCAACCCTATTATTTTGATGATCAACTTTTGCTTTTAAGTTTGAGAATATTGAATAAAAGTACATAAAAGTATACATTTATAGAAAGGAAATTTGATAAGGAATCCGATGGTGATATCAATGTGATACCAAATAAAAGCGTAACTATAAAATAAAAAATGGTAATTTGTTCTAATATACAATTTTTGTAAACAAGACAATATTGTCTAGGAGGAATTTTTTTCTTTTTCCAAAATAAGGCTTAGTTTTGGAAATATTGCTAAAAACATCGGAAAAGTGTAAAAGTCGTGTTTTTTTGCATACATTTCGCTAGAAATGGATGCATATCTCGAGTTTAAATTCCATAATCGAAAAAAAAAAAAAAAATTGCCTCCTAGCGCTGAAAGTCCTCTACATAATGGTAGTAAAAGCTTACCTGATAGTTTGATATTTGTTTAGTTATGTTGTCTGAAAATTCGTAAAATTCCTTCAAATTTGAACTTCTAGAAAACATCGATTTAGTAACAATATTGACATTTTCCACCATTTAAAGCTAAATGTTCACGGAATACACGGGCGTGTGACCTAAAAAGCGAGTATACTATTATAACAATCAAAATAAACTATCAGATTCAATTTATATTGTCACAATGTGAAGAAATTGGAAGAAAACTGAAATTTAAATGATCGTAAGATTGGCCTTTGTTTACATTTTTAGACATTGTTTTGCGCTCTTTAGTTTTTCGCGTCTACGTCGCGGATATTAAGCGGCGCGTCTAGTATTACGCACGGGAAGTTTCAGCGCGCGACGCAATGATCGAACAGCTGTCGCAGCATTTGAAAAGCGCGGAACTCCGCTTAAATTCCCGCCAAATAACCATGCGCCTTTTCCTGACTCAAACTTACCAAAACAACAGTTTTAAATCACCCAAAAGAACGGGAAATAATCGCTTCCGATTAGTAATTTATGATGGTAATGATAGAATACATATGAAAGTATAAAATAATAGAGAAATATGAAATTCAATTTTTGAAACAAGTGCCGGGTTGACACTGCCCTTAAGTTAGATTCAATTAAAATTGGATAATTTTCTGGGTGGAACTAGAAGCCCAATGTCTTACTTTTGAAAGTTGTTGTGTTAAGAAATTCAAACGTTGAACTTCAATTTGTCATAGAAACTAGTGCTATTTCAGATTTAGTCAAATCAAAAGTTCAAATTTCGAGAGAAGTTACGATATAGAACAGATTTTAGTTTAAAAATTGGTCCAAATGGGGTTTTAAGGTCGGCACATGTGTTGACTGCCTTTTGGGTCTCAGACAGTTGGTCCAGGGTGTTCAAACCATTCACACCATGTTCACACGTAACTACTAGCGTCATGGCAATTCAACCTGTCAGAAAATATCTCAAACTTAACAGGTAACTGGAACGTAATGGAAAAGTTTCGCTCGAAAAAGCGTGTCTCCTATGTACATAGCCTGTAATTCGCAAAAAAAATCAAGATATATTGCGATCGCACATCATATTGGACAAAGCTTAGGGACAAAATGACAATTGTTCCAAATTTGCTATCTCTAATAATGTCCTCTTTTCTACTCAAATGGTCACGTCGTAAAATCGATTTAGTAAATAATAATGGCTAAAAGTAAAACCCTCATTTATCTGAATGTGTGACAATTTTTAAGAAAGCTATTATTCATATCAATGTAGACACAATGAAGACACTAATACTCTTGCAACATTTCATTTTCAATATCAAAGAAATTGCCAACTACCCGTGTGAAATACTCTGGTTGTAAATGTCAGAGACTGGTTTCAATAAGTTAGCAAAACATCTTATTAGGGATATTTCAAGACCTTAAACTTCAACAAAGACTTTAAAGGGACATTAAGTGGTGTTGACATTTTTAAAATTTTTTAAATTTACTTCAGAATTCAAGATGAACGTTAAAAATTGCCATTATTGTTGTTTCTACTCACAAAAACACAGCAAAACTTGATTAAAACAATACCATCGCTATTTATTGAAAAACGCCCTCTATGCAAATATGATTCTCGTTATTTATCACGCGTACTGCCGGGGGATACTTTCTGACGTTAAATGCTGATCGGGCCCGATCAGCATTTTTTAATCGACGTTTTGTTGTACAAAGAGGGCTGATTTTTCTTAATCCTCATAGGTGTAAAGTTCATAACATGTAATACAATTGTATAAATATACTAATCCCAGTTTTTATCATAATTGAGGGCGCAGCCTCCAACACATCTCTTAGTGCTCCTTTAATTTGACCTCAAGATCACCTACCGTGACAGTTCAGATTCCGCAGGAGTTTGATTCGGTTTTAGTACCGAAAGTTCGCGGTTCGATAGTGCGCGGTTCGTGTTGGTAATGACATTTTAACGGTTATTCAGCTAAGTGGCGCTCCTGCTATATGAAATCAGAGATAATCAAAAGGGATTATCGTTTATATTGACATTTTGTAGAAAACGTGTGCTATGTCAGTCTTGTTCGCACCTGTATGACTCGTTTAAAAAACCCGGTATTGAACAGGTACTACATGTAGTTGTCTGTTGCGACAACAAATTGTCTCGCATACTAACTATTATAATGTTATCTTAACTTTAAAAAAACGCATCGGTGGAAATTCAAATCCTTCAAATATTTTTAACAACTAAAATTATTGCATGAATTCACGGACGCGATTTACGTAGCAATATTTAAAAAGTATTTTGTACAACTGTTTCACTCGGTGTTTTATTACACCTAAACTCAAACCCACGAACACTCGGGACAATTGAGTGCATCTTTTCAGATCGACGATAGTTTCTGTTAGTGAGAGTGTCGGTTTATTTATAACTGTTGAGGGGTTATTTCACGACACCGCTTGATACTATAACGTGGCCTTTTATGATGCTTCCTTTGATTTTAATCCGAGACCCACAATAGCCTCAGCAGAAAATACCGGCTTAGCCGTCTCTTGTATTTGAAGCAGGGGTGTATGGGCGGCCAAAGGGGTCAAAATGGTCTCAAATGGAGAAAGTCTCAGTAATTTAGAGAAAGGTGACTAGAAAATGGAGAAAGGTCTCAGTAATTCAGAGAAAGGTGTCTAGAATGTAGAAAGGTCTCTGTAATTTAGAGAAAGGTGTCTAGAATCGAGAAAGGTCTCTGTAATTTAGAGAACGGTGTCTAGAATGTAGAAAGGTCTGTGTAATAGTCTTGGAAAGGTCAAATGTTGAGAACGGTCTGGGTGTAAAGCAGAGAACGGTCTGTAAAGCAGAGAACAGTCTCTGTAAAGCAGAGAACGGTCTGTAAAGCAGAGAACGGTCTGTAAATCAGAGAACGGTATGTAAGTGTAATGTACAGAAAGGTGTGTATCTTCTATTTCTCTCTCACTCTCTCTTTCTCTCCCCGGTAGTCGGTCAACGCTACGGGAGACGGTGGGGGAGTTAAGATGGGAGGAGTTAAGGTGGTGTTAATGTGGGTTGGGGTTAAGGGGGTTGGTTAAGGAGGGGGGGGGGTAAGGTGGGGGATTAATGTCAGGGTTGTGGGTTAAGGTGGTGGTAAGTTGGGGGGTGTTAAGGTTGGGGGTTAAGGTGGGGGAGTTAAGATGGGAGCAGTTAAGGTGGTGTTAAGGTGGGTTGGGGGTTAAGGTGGGGTTAAGTGGGTTGGTTAAGGAGGGGGTTAAGGTGGGGGATTAATGTCAGGGTGGGGGTTAAGGTGGGGGTAAGTTGGGGGAGTTAAGATGGGAGGAGTTAAGGTGGTGTTAATGTGGGTTGGGTTAATGTGGCGGTTAAGGAGGGGGTTAAGGTGGGGGATTAATGAGGTGGGGGATTAATGTCAGGGTGGGGGTTAAGGTGGGGGTAAGTTGGGGGAGTTAAGATGGGAGGAGTTAAGGTGATGTTAATGTGGGTTGGGTTAATGTGGCGGTTAAGGAGGGGGTTAAGGTGGGGGATTAATGAAGGTGGGGTTAAGGGGGTTGGTTAAGGAGGGGGTTAAGGTGGGGGATTATGTCAGGGTTGTGGGTTAAGGTGGTGATAAGTTGGGGTGTTAAGGTGGGGTAAGGTGGGGAGTTAAGATGGGAGGACGGTGAGATAGTGCCAGGGGTTCTTAATGTGAGCGGTCACGGTAGCGATTGCGGCCATGTTGCTGGAGCACTATCAGGGAGGGACTATATTAATTTTGGGACAGGAAACTCCTATAGGCCTACTGCTATACTGCGCACAGGTGGTCGCGTTTTGAATGCACCACAGCGCCACCAACTGTATCGGTCCATTCCCCGTAAGCACGTAAGCTATGCGTACACAGCACTATCAACAGTGTCGGTCCAGCTTAGTTAATGTGCACCGTTCGGCAAGCGAAGTGCCAACCCCTGGCACTATCTCACTGATTTACATAAAGCCCGTCTCCCGTAGCGCTGACCGACTACCGGGGAGAGAAAGAGAGAGTGAGAGAGAAATAGAACACAGTGGCGTAACAGCCGGGGGCAGGGGGGGGGGGGGGGGCACAGTGCCCCCCTAAAGGTGTTCAGCAGGAAATTCAAACCTACCCACCAGGAAAAATGGGGGGAAGGGAAAAGAGGAAAAGAAGGGGGAAAGGGAAAGAAAATCCCCTGGATACACACCTTTCTGTACAATCATTACATTTACAGACCGTTCTCTGCTTTACAGACCGTTCTCTGCTTTACACCCAGACCGTTCTCAACATTTGACCTTTCCAAGACTATTACACAGACCTTTCTACATTCTAGACACCGTTCTCTAAATTACAGAGACCTTTCTCGATTCTAGACACCTTTTTCTAAATTACAGAGACCTTTCTACATTCTAGACACCTTTCTCTGAATTACTGAGACCTTTCTCCATTTTCTAGTCACCTTTCTCTAAATTACTGAGACTTTCTCCATTTTAGACCATTTTGACCCCTTTGGCCGCCCATACACCCCTGCTTCAAATACAAGAGACGGCTAAGCCGGTATTTTCTGCTGAGGCTATTGTGGGTCTCGGATTAAAATCAAAGGAAGCATCATAAAAGGCCACGTTATAGTATCAAGCGGTGTCGTGAAATAACCCCTCAACAGTTATAAATAAACCGACACTCTCACTAACAGAAACTATCGTCGATCTGAAAAGATGCACTCAATTGTCCCGAGTGTTCGTGGGTTTGAGTTTAGGTGTAATAAAACACCGAGTGAAACAGTTGTACAAAATACTTTTTAAATATTGCTACGTAAATCGCGTCCGTGAATTCATGCAATAATTTTAGTTGTTAAAAATATTTGAAGGATTTGAATTTCCACCGATGCGTTTTTTTAAAGTTAAGATAACATTATAATAGTTAGTATGCGAGACAATTTGTTGTCGCAACAGAAAACTACATGTAGTACCTGTTCAATACCGGGTTTTTTAAACGAGTCATACAGGTGCGAACAAGACTGACATAGCACACGTTTTCTACAAAATGTCAATATAAACGATAATCCCTTTTGATTATCTCTGATTTCATATAGCAGGAGCGCCACTTAGCTGAATAACCGTTAAAATGTCATTACCAACACGAACCGCGCACTATCGAACCGCGAACTTTCGGTACTAAAACCCAGTCAAACTCCTGCGGAATCTGAACTGTCACGGTAGGTGATCTTGAGGTCAAATTAAAGGAGCACTAAGAGATGTGTTGGAGGCTGCGCCCTCAATTATGATAAAAACTGGGATTAGTATATTTATACAATTGTATTATACATGTATGAACTTTACACCTATGAGGATTAAGAAAAATCAGCCCTCTTTGTACAACAAAACGTCGATTAAAAAATGCTGATCGGGCCCGATCAGCATTTAACGTCAGAAAGTATCCCCCGGCAGTACGCGTGATAAATAACGCGAATCATATTTGCATAGAGGGCGTTTTTCAATAAATAGCGATGGTATTGTTTTAATCAAGTTTTGCTGTGTTTTTGTTAGTAGAAACAACAATAATGGCAATTTTTAACGTTCATCTTGAATTCTGAAGTAAATTTTAAAAAAATTAAAAATGTCAACACCACTTAATGTCCCTTTAAAGTCTTTGTTGAAGTTTAAGGTCTTGAAATATCCCTAATAAGATGTTTTGCTAACTTATTGAAACCAGTCTCTGACATTTACAACCAGAGTATTTCACACGGGTAGTTGGCAATTTCTTTGATATTGAAAATGAAATGTTGCAAGAGTATTAGTGTCTTCATTGTGTCTACATTGATATGAATAATAGCTTTCTTAAAAATTGTCACACATTCAGATAAATGAGGGTTTTACTTTTAGCCATTATTATTTACTAAATCGATTTTACGACGTGACCATTTGAGTAGAAAAGAGGACATTATTAGAGATAGCAAATTTGGAACAATTGTCATTTTGTCCCTAAGCTTTGTCCAATATGATGTGCGATCGCATTATATCTTGATTTTTTTGCGAATTACAGGCTATGTACATAGGAGACACGCTTTTTCGAGCGAAACTTTTCCATTACGTTCCAGTTACCTGTTAAGTTTGAGATATTTTCTGACAGGTTGAATTGCCATGACGCTAGTATTTACGTGTGAACATGGTGTGAATGGTTTGAACACCCTGGACCAACTGTCTGAGACCCAAAAGGCAGTCAACACATGTGCCGACCTTAAAACCCCATTTGGACCAATTTTTAAACTAAAATCTGTTCTATATCGTAACTTCTCTCGAAATTTGAACTTTTGATTTGACTAAATCTGAAATAGCACTAGTTTCTATGACAAATTGAAGTTCAACGTTTGAATTTCTTAACACAACAACTTTCAAAAGTAAGACATTGGGCTTCTATACTCTGTTGTGCCATCTCGAGACAGTGACGTAACTGAACAGGCGCAGCTTTTATGCACGCGTGTGTATCTTCCGCCTTTCAACGCTCGTGTTTATATGCCACAACTCGAGTATGCGCGCGCGTTATGTGATGCATTTAGTAGAATACGCGGTTACGTCACTGTCTCGAGATGGCCAAACAGAGTATAGTTCCACCCAGAAAATCATCCAATTTTAATTGAATCTAACTTAAGGGCAGTGTCAACCCGGCACTTGTTTCAAAAATTGAATTTCATATTTCTCTATTATTTTATACTTTCATATGTATTCTATCATTACCATCATAAATTACTAATCGGAAGCGATTATTTCCCGTTCTTTTGGGTGATTTAAAACTGTTGTTTTGGTAAGTTTGAGTCAGGAAAAGGCGCATGGTCATTTGGCGGGAATTTAAGCGGAGTTCCGCGCTTTTCAAATGCTGCGACAGCTGTTCGATCATTGCGTCGCGCGCTGAAACTTCCCGTGCGTAATACTAGACGCGCCGCTTAATATCCGCGACCGTAGACGCGAAAAACTAAAGAGCGCAAAACAATGTCTAAAAATGTAAACAAAGGCCAATCTTACGATCATTTAAATTTCAGTTTTCTTCCAATTTCTTCACATTGTGACAATATAAATTGAATCTGATAGTTTATTTTGATTGTTATAATAGTATACTCGCTTTTTAGGTCACACGCCCGTGTATTCCGTGAACATTTAGCTTTAAATGGTGGAAAATGTCAATATTGTTACTAAATCGATGTTTTCTAGAAGTTCAAATTTGAAGGAATTTTACGAATTTTCAGACAACATAACTAAACAAATATCTAATAATAATAATAATAATAATAATAATAATAATAATAATAATAATAATAATAATAATAATAATAATAATAATAATAATAATAATAATAATAATAATAATAATAATAATAATAATAATAATAATAATAATAATAATTTATATAGCGCATTAAACAAGTGGTATCTATGCCCTGTACAACTAACAAACTACTAAAGACCAATTTTAAAACTATGTAAAAAGCATAACATTTTAGACAGTTATAGATTTAAAACCCAACTGCCAGCAGGTGGCTAGAAAGACGCAAGAGTAATGCCACTGCAAGTAAACGAGCAAATTTGCAATATAATACACTAAAATGACAATATATAATTACGTTGATATTATGTGCATAAAACAATAAAATCCATTAATAGCAGAGCGTCAATATACAAGTATTAAAACACAAATATATATATATTTAAAAACACAACTGAAGCATAATAGTACATGGGTTGACTAAAAATCAGATGCCATATGCAGTTTTAAAAAGATGAGTTTTAAGGCCTGATTTGAAATTAGTCACTGTTGGTAATGTCCTGATGTCAATATTGTTACTAAATCGATGTTTTCTAGAAGTTCAAATTTGAAGGAATTTTACGAATTTTCAGACAACATAACTAAACAAATATCTAATAATAATAATAATAATAATAATAATAATAATAATAATAATTTATATAGCGCATTAAACAAGTGGTATCTATGCGCTGTACAACTAACAAACTACTAAAGACCAATTTTAAAACTATGTAAAAAGCATAACATTTTAGACAGTTAGAGATTTAAAACCCAACTGCCAGCAGGTGGCTAGAAAGACGCAAGAGTAATGCCACTGCAAGTAAACGAGCAAATTTGCAATATAATACACTAAAATGACAATATATAATTACGTTGATATTATGTGCATAAAACAATAAAATCCATTAATAGCAGAGCGTCAATATACAAGTATTAAAACACAAATATAAATATATTTAAAAACACAACTGAAGCATAATAGTACATGGGTTGACTAAAAATCAGATGCCATATGCAGTTTTAAAAAGATGAGTTTTAAGGCCTGATTTGAAATTAGTCACTGTTGGTAATGTCCTGATGTTATCCGGGAGTGCATTCCATAGCTTGGGTGCAATTACAAAAAAGCACATCCCATATGTTGAGGTCTTGCTGGGTTTTTCGCGGAGAAGTGTTCGTGACGCAGATCTCAAAGTTCGTGGCGGATTATAGCGAGATACCAGATCAGAAAGATATGCAGGGGCTTCGCCGACAAGAATTTTGAAAGTCAACAGAAGAATTTTGAAGACAATTCTTTCTCGAATGCCAGTGGAGCTTGCACAAAACAGGGGTGATATGTTCGGATTTTCTAGAGAGAGTAATGACACGGGCAGCCATATTTTGGACGCGTTGCAGTTTTGACAGTGTCTTGAGTGGAAGACCCGCGAGAATGCTGTTACAATTGTCTAATCTCGAGCTTATGAAAGCATGGACTAATTTCTCCGCGTTGCTAGAATCCAAGTAGCGACGAAGTTTGCCAATTTTGTAAATTGCATATCACAAATACAGTCTTCCAGCTTAGAAAGCCTGTTAGCGCGGTCAGAGGGGTTGATGAGCACATATAAGTGCGTGTCGTCGGCGTATGACATACTGCATAAATGATGTCTATTGATAATATCTTCAATTGGAGCGGCATATGCAATGAACATTTCGGGACCAACGACTGAGCCTGGTGGCATGCCAAAAGAAATGGTCATAGGATCAGATTGTTCACCGTCAATAAGCACCGATTGCTGTCTATTGCACAGATATGAGATAAACCATCGATGAGCAATTCCATTGACACCGTATCTGCCCTGAAGTCGACGGAGCAATATATTGTGATCGACGGTATCGAATGCAGCTGACATGTCGAGTAAAACTAGTACAGCCTCGCCGTGCTCATCAACAGCTTTAAGCAAGTCATTGTTAACTTTGACTAACGCCGTCTCAACACTGTGAAACCTTCATATGCCGATTGATTCCTGGTATACAAGTTATTCTCCCTCATTATGTACGCTTGAAATTGCGAAACAGCAGCACGTTCAATTATTTTGCCCAGAAAAGGTAAGTTTGACACCGGGCGGAAATTTGTCATTACTTCCACATCAAGTCCAGCTTTTTTTAGCAAAGGGGTGACAAGTGCCCGTTTCAGCGAATTAGGGAAAACTCCTGTCTGTAGAGACGTATTCACTACGGTGGTAATGGGAGAAAGCAATTCGACCAGAACAATCTTGGTAAGACCCGTAGGTAATGGATCAAGAGGGCATGTCTTCACCTGAGAATGCTTAATGATCTTGAGGACGTCTTCACATGACAGCGGCTTGAAATAGTGGAAATTGCTCTTATCTATATTGACAGATAATGATGATGGAATAGCCAGATCCAGTGCAACACGACATTTCTTGATCTTTTCATCGAAGAACTTACAAAATCTGTTGGCAAGATCCTTTTTCGAGGCATGTGCTGGAAGAGCAACAGATTGCTGAAAGACAGATAATCAGTTCACGAAACGAAACATTTGTCTTGTATCGTAACCGGATATTTGCTCACAATAATAATCACGCTTGGGGTTATCATTTGGCGGCCATTTTGGTTTTAAAGTATATTAACAAAGCACAAATACTAGATATGAGTTTCTAGTGGTCTAACACATACATCCCATTGTTAAAACTATACTCTGATCATACATGTTGGTTTATATATGCCAATATATAGAACTTTACCAATTTTGGCGGCCATTTTGGCGGCCATTTTGGCGGCCATCTTGGATTTAGGTGTGTTATCAAAGCAAAAGTTCTGGACATGAGTGTCTAGTGGTCTAATACATACATCCCACTATTCAAACTATACTTTCACCATATAATTTGATTGCTATATGCCATTTTATGACATTTGACCACTTATGGCGGCCATTCTGGACGCCATCTTGCATAACCCCTTAGCATTATGAAAATATTGTTGGTAAAATCCTGATTATGTCTTTAGGATCATGATAGGAAGTGAAAAAAGTTGGTTTGAGGGAGTCCGGGGTGGGGGGGGGGGGTGGGGGCGGGTGCACACTAACCCTCTGTAGATACCAGACTAATGTCTTCAATTGGGACTTTAAAAGAACGACCCCTGTACACTTACACAGTTAGGAATGCAAATGCTTGGTTATTCTAAGCTTACCCTCAAAGAATAACAAATGCCGTTGAATGTCCCAACTCGAAAAAGCAAGGACATTCCCCGGCATGGGACTCGAACCCACGATCTCCTATGACAAAATACCTATATAATTTATGTGGAATATATTTATTTATGTCTTTTAAGCTTGAAAAGAATCGAAAGAATGCGTTAAAAAGAACAAAGGAGAGATTAACTGATGTGTGTGTGTCACTTAATCATGTTGCTTCTTGCTTCGTGCATTTTAAAAGCTTTACTTTCATACTGAGAGGATTGGACCAAGCCGATTTTGCTTCCTCATGTTTGCTGAAGCATATCTCCCGTTCTAAATAACCAATTAAAGCGCAATAAAATGTAAATGAAAGCTTATTTTCTCAGCTTTCATAATACATCAAGATTAGATCCGTGTGTTCCTGTCTTTTTAAGATATCTTATGTGCCCGGAGTGTTAACATTTTTTTGGGTCACCCTGTATACTAGAACAGGCGCTTAACCAGTCGGCCACCGGTACTTGCTGATATACAGCACTTTGAATCGAGGCCAAGTGATTAAGTTAATCGGGGTACATACACAAACACAATAGGGCTGTAACAGGAGCCGAGGCTGCAGGGGGACTGGTAAATAATGAATTATAATAAAATATACGAAACCAGTCCTAACTGAAACAGAATAGAAACTACAATCAGGATACCCGAAGGTGTACAGAGGGACGAGCAGAAATGTAAAATAAAGTATAATAGAGAAGCTCATCCCAACTGAAAGAGCGAAATAAACGCATAACAAATGTCGTTGAATGTCCCAACTCGGCTCCTGTTACAGCCCTATTGTGTTTGTGTATGTACCCCGATTAACTTAATCACTTGGCCTCGATTCAAAGTGCTGTATATCAGCAAGTACCGGTGGCCGACTGGTTAAGCGCCTGTTCTAGTATATAGGAGATCGTGGGTTCGAGTCCCATGCCGGTGAATGTCCTTGTTTTTTCGTGTTGGGACATTCAACGACATTTGTTATGTGTTTATTTCGCTCTTTCAGTTGGGATGAGCTTCTCTATTATACTTTAAATAAAATAATTATGATATTTTTGAACCATTTTGCAATGTCGTCTGCAGACTCCTGCCTCATTGAAAGTATTAAATATGCGGGTACCCTACCCTGCATCCTAGATCACCGCGCCGACTCATCCATAGATGCGGGTTTTAACGGTTTGAGAACAAATGAAAAGCGATAAATAAATACACATTGTCTTATTATGTATTTACAGATATAAATCAAAGCATAATCATTAGTTCCACAATGAGAACCACACTTCTGTTAGTTGCTGTCTTGGGTTTTGCATACACCACCGAGTGCATCTTAGAAATTCCGTGGACATGGGTTGTACCGGTAAGTAATTATGTACCTGATGGAAACAACAGGGACACGGTATATCTTTGTAATTAATGCGTATGAATATTATATTTAGTATTCATTATATTCTTTAAATTTTACATTTTACATTTTCGCATATGAATTTGCATTTGCATTTGAATTTGAATTTACGTTTACCATTTACGTTTACATTCGCATATGCATTTGCATTTTCACATAGGCCTACTTGCATTTTCGTTTATATTTTCATTAACATTTACTTAGTATTTGCATTTACATACATTAAAGTCTTACGTTTACCATTTACGTAAATTAGCATTTTCACATATAGGCCTACCTTACATTTTCGTTTACATTTTATTTAACATTTACTTCGTATTTGCATTGATTTTAAAGTTTAGATGTACATTTGCATTTGCATTTGCATTTGTATTTGCATTTGAATACATTTACACATGCATTTTGCATTCGCATTTGCATTTTCACTTACTTATATTTGCATTTACATTTACATTTACAATTTACATTTGCATTTAAATTTGCATTTGCATTTTTTCATTTGCATTTGCATTTACATTTATAAAATTTGCATTCGCAGTTGTATTTGCATTTGTATTTGCATACATTAACACATGCATTTTGCATTCGCATTTGCATTTTCACCTACTTATATTTGCATTTACATTTTCGATTTACATTTACAATCACATTTACATTTGCATTTGCATTTGCATTTGCATTTACATTAACACTTATAATTAACATTTAAAATTACATTTGCATTTGCATACATTGTATTTGCAGTTGCAATTGCATTAATAACATTTACATTTACATTTACATTTAGGTATTACTGTTTATATTTGCATTTACATTTTCCTCTTACATTTGATTATCTGTTTATATTTAAATTTTCATTTACTATTGTATTTGCATTTGCATTTGCTTTGCATAGGCATATATGCATTCACATTACAATTACAATTACGTTTGTTTATTAGTCATGATTCTTCGTTCTATATTCATCAACGTCGATCTTCTATAACCCTAACCCCGGTTTAGGATTTTTGACCGGGATCACAATTTTCGAGGAAAAAACACCAACTAAATCTCCGGGAACCTGCCGGGATTCGATCCGGGGACCCTCCGTTCTCAAGCCCAACCTCCCAACCACTAAGCCACGGCCCTCAGCTACACATTCGTGCAGTATACAGCACTCATTATATAGGCTCGGTTGACTACGTCATCGAAAACCGACGGCGCATGCGTTTGGAGAGGGACTTTGGATTAGCATTTTTTAGCACTCAGGGGGGTTAGGGTTAATATAGATTTATAGTTTCATTAAATGATCATGTTTGTTTATTTAACTTGTTTATTATTCTAGAATGTAGTGGCCGGTTCAGATGTTGTCGACCTTGACAGGGAACACGCGCTTTTTGGTCTAGCGCCCTCAAGCGTGCCTCATCTTGTGATCAAACCAGAGGAGATTGGTTCAAAAGAAGTCTTCGTCATTGGAGATGTCCATGGTTGTTACGATGAATTGGTAGAAATTCTTGAAGTTTCTGGGGTCAGAAACAATTCAAATGCCATTGTCGTATTTGCAGGTGATCTGATAAATAAAGGTCCAAAGAGCAAGGAAGTTATAAACTTGATACAAGAGATCGGTGCTTATAGTGTTAGGGGAAACCATGACCATAAATGCTTAATCAAACGACTTCAAGAGCAAATGGATTATGATGAGCCATTAGAAGAGAAATATGAATGGTTGCATGACTTGGGAGACCATGAGATAGCTTTCTTGTCAGAACTTCCATATACTATATCGATACCAAGTCTAAATGCAGTTATTGTCCATGCAGGGCTTGTGCCAGATCGACCTTTGACCCAGCAAGATCCCTGGGATATGATGATGATGAGAAACTTGATCTTACAGAAACCAAGCTCTGGTGGTAAAATAGGCTATCAAACAGAGAAACACTATGAGCCAGGGAAATCATGGTCCGAGGTATGGGACGGACCGGAGCATGTGTACTATGGGCATGCCGCTAGTAGGGGTTTCAATCGGCAAGCTTACGCTACAGGCCTGGATAGCGGTTGCGTTTACGGTGGTAGTCTTACAGGCATGTTTCTAACAGGAGAGAAAAAACTTGTTCAAGTCAAAGCACGTGGAAGATACGCAGTGAACACGTAGAAATAATAAATCATCCACACGAACCTATTTAAAAGCTTAGTGAAATGAGTTATTCTGCTTTTCGCTGTTGTTTTTATATAGCATCAAAGATATAACAGATATTCAAACGTTAAATCTAATAATAGGACTTGTTGAGGTTAACTTCATTACCAATGTGTTACCCAGCAACTGTTACTCACCTCCTTTACACTTTTGCATTTGAAATGATCGATGCCCGGGGGCCACCCATGTATAAAAGTTATACTCATCTGTGTGAATCTACTCTCAAAAACTACCCTTTAAACGCGGACTCTCAATGAAGTAAAAAGTCACTGTCCCATGACCAAGGATTATAGTTTGCCAAATCCCGG
The DNA here is from genome assembly GCA_035610835.1 of Ophiura sarsii. NCBI lineage: Eukaryota > Metazoa > Echinodermata > Ophiuroidea > Amphilepidida > Ophiuridae > Ophiura > Ophiura sarsii. The sequence continues at coordinate 24,406,343 of CM069451.1, read as the reverse complement.
GGACGAATCATAAATTTTGGTCCTCAAGACAGAGTTTAGACTGAAAAAAGCCGCATGAAGTAACTTGTGTGATTCATTTGTGTTAGTAAATTTGTCTTGTTAGGCCTTTAAAAAGGAAAGGAGGCGTTCAAATTGAAATTATAAAAAATAGTTGAACGTTTGACATGAGAAGTCTGTAGTTGAAGGGTAGTTTTGTAAATATTTTTTTCTCTTCTTTAAAATCAATGTATGCTAAAGACTTTTATTTTATTTTGATGCCAAAACACCAAGGTAAAAATACAATCCCACCCTCCCACAACTGAGTGGTGATGAATGGTTTATTCACTGGGAATGTTAGTACTTTTTCACTATTTTCTAGAAACACCATATTGCCAAATTTTGTGAATTTCTACAGAAAAAACTACATGTTCAATTTGCACGAACAAGGTGTCATTAAAGGTAATTAAGTTTAGAAAGTTATCTCGTGAGTTTTTACTAACGAAGTTTTTCTAGACCTTTTTAAAGCCTTTTGAAAATGTCCCTAAAATCAAAATTGAAAAAAAAAAAATGAAAACAATCAAAAAGTAAATACTCTATTTGCAGAAACTCACGAGAGAATTTAGGTAATATGCTTATAAATTTATTCCCAAAGTTTCATGGCCCTAGCACTTTCTGTTTAGTCTACAGAAATTTAAGAAGGTGAAAATGTAGGGAATTTTCAAAATAAAGAAAAATATAAGAAATTTCAAAAATGATCAGAAAGTCATGAAATAGGTAGAGGAAAGACTTATCTTTACTGTGGTCTCAGTATAAAGAGTATAGATTTAATTGATTTGGTATTACAGCAGTTTTTCTGATTGTGGAGAAGGAATATTTACAAATTGATGGTGAAACTTGTTGATGGAATTCACAAATAGGCAGGCAAGACGCAAGGATTTGTAAGGATGTATGATTTTATTATAAGAAAATAATTTGTAATATATACAAATGTGGAACAATACCGACTCAAATGTTAAAATTTAGTGGAAACATGATTGATCAAATAGTCAACGACTCCCCCATACCTTAAGTACAGTAACAAAGCGTTGTTGATTTGAGATAAATCCACTCTTCATATGCAAATTAATAGGATGGCGAACCTTATTTGGAAACTATGCATCGATGCAAAATTGTAAACAAACAACAAATGTTCGCAAAATGTGTTCATTTTTTCGCCCATTTTTTCTGCGTATAAATGCATTTCGCCATGCGACCCTTAAAGTTAGCAAACAGCTTTATATACCAATATGTAGCTATATCCCTGAGGAAAATATTTTTGGCGAGGGCCATATGTCACAGATCATTCCTAAAGCCACAATTTTAGCCGAAACGGTCGCTACCCAGCGCAAGAGAATCGCCATTTTGTATCATCGCGCGGTGAAATGACATCCCTCTGATCTATTTGGACCGTACCACTATTAAAATGGTGTGTTTAATTTGATACAAATATTCTGTAAACATATTATATATATATATATATATCAAAATGTGTTATGTAAATTAAACGCATTCTTGATTTAATTTTTCTCTCAATGTTAAAGGTGATGTGTGAATAAAATGCTATTTACAAAATATTTTAAATTCCACAATTACTTGCGCAATAATTTGTCTTCTCTAATGTTTACCTTTTGTAACCCATCCCATTGAGAAGTTCCCTCGCCCATTTAGAGGGAACGGACGATGTCCAAATAAGGGCCTAATTATAATAAAACGTAAACATTTTGTTCCGTTTTTTAAAGAGCAGCTATTTTTTTAATGTCAAATTAAGCTATTAAACCACGTTTTTTACTTGTTTTCATCAATTTTCCAAAACGCTATTCACATATGAATGATGTAAATATGTTTGGTCGTTGTTGAACGGGGTTCAACAAGGTTGTTGAACGGGGTTCAACAAGGTTGTTGAACGGGGTTCAACAAGGTCATTATTGAACCCCTAAATATGCATATACCAGGTTCCAGTGGCGTAGCCAGGTTTTTCTCAGTGGGGGGGCAAAGGGGGGGGGGGCCGGGAGTTTTGGTGGGGGGGCAACAACCAAATTGAGGATTGAATTTCCTTGTGTTGTGAATAGGTTAGTCCCAAATTATTTCAACTGACATTTCCCACAGGGGGGCAACAGGGGGGGGCAGAGAACCCCACAGGGGGGGCAGCTGCCCCCCCTTGCCCCCCCTTGGCTACGCCACTGCCAGGTTCGATATCCACACAGTGCGTGAAATGAAGCTACAAACTATACGAAATATTTTGATGAGTTTTTATTTTCGAAAAATAATATATATATTTCAGGTTTGCGTGTAAATGATATCAACAAACTGGACCACCTTTCGGGACGACACAAAAGGCAGTCTACTAACAGTCCTGTCACATGCCTTGCCACATATTTTGACCTTTAGCCCCCATTTGGGCTAATTTTTAAAACTAAAATCTGTTCTATATCGTAACTTCTCTCGAAACTTTTGATTTTACAAAATCTGAAATAGCACTAGTCTTTTATGGATGCCTTTTATTGTGAGGTTCAGCTTCGTCTAGGAGTGTCTGTGGGAAGTAGGAATACCACCAGGCGTCTCGGATTATAATAATAATAATACTGCATTGTAATGATAAAGACAATTAGCCAATTTATCAATCTACAGGTCAGCATTCACCATTCTACCTGTTTATTATGGTCCGCTGGCTTAGCAATTTTTAATTACAGAACAAAGACCCTGAGAACATAAAGTGTCTGTTTTTCAGGAGATTAGTCTGCTCTAATTGTTAAGCAAGGGTATGTGTGGGATTTACATCAACACGACAGTACTTTAAGGCCCTACTGGCCTGACTAATCTGGGAATTGGGGAATGTATGACCGGTCAATGGGGAAATCGCTGGTATAAAGTGGCTATGCAGTGGAACATAATGTATTGCTATCTTCTGTACATCTGTGAAAAGTCTTCCTTTCTCCCCATCACAACAAATCATGGGTGAATTTCAAAATGAAATGTTAGACATTGCCTTTTAGTGTAGTAAAAGTATTGAAAATAAATGAGATTGGTAAAGTAAAGGGTTCAAGAAAGGTAAGTCCCCGCTAAAATTAGACCACGTTTGTTTCCACACATGCAATTACTGGATGTATGATGAAGTGAGCCATTGCTTAAAATACCAGGTCTATGAGGTCACATGCATTGATCGATGGCTCAGGTATTGGGTTTCCAAAACAGATAAACAGGCAAAAATAATGCAGATTTGTGAACTTTTCATAAGCTTCATAACACAATTGGTAGACTTGGCTTCAAATGAACTATATTTTACAGATATAATGCTATTTTATGAATCAAAATAATATTAGAGGACTAATTGTTAATACCCGCAAATATTCTATTCTTTACAGCTTACTGTGCTTATAGATGCATAATGCAAACCCCTACAATTAAAAAACAAATCCCGTCATATTACACATCGTTGAGTATTATCATTTAATGGATGGTGCAATGAAATTTGATAACTATAAATTCAGCGCTATGGTGAATACATTTAATGGATATATTGTGTGTTTTATGGTCATACTATCATGAATTCAGGTGCATTTTGAAGCTATCAAATGAATCTTTAGTCAACTATATTGAGCCCAATTGTACAAAAACAATGGTAAAACATCGGTGTGATTTAGATAACTACCTAGTAGCAGTATAGGTGTCAAATACCTGGTAGCAGTGAATTTGTCAGTAAAGAAATACCTAGTAGCAGTGATTTTGTCAGTGAAGAAATGTTTGCCAGATTAACACATAAAGGTAAGATGAGCACGGGTATATATTTATATTCAAATATTACCTTTTCATTTTTGTTTGTTTCTTTAACTATTAATTTGAATTTTTCATATCTGAACTCTGAAATCGGTTGTGTATTATGCATACATTTTCAAAAATGAATCCCAGGTGCAAGCTATTTTCTGTCTGGTTTTTTTTTCTCAAAATAAAAAGTCTTGTTCCCTGTAAGGGGAGATCAAGCAAAGGTAGTGAAAAACACAGAACCGTTAACTGTGATAAGTAATGAAATATCGCACATAACGCTGGTTTTAAATTCAGTTAATTATATGTCTTAAATATATGGCGATGGATGTGTCAAAGCAATGACTGTTTCAGTACATGTACATGAATAATCTGGTTATCAGCCTTGGAATACTCCAATGTAGCACTGTATCCAGTCAATTGTCCACGCCTCAGTTTTCACACGGATGAACATGGCTTGCCATTCTTCTTGGCATCTTGTAGCATTTCTGTAAGGGCTAATGTGTGTTCAACACAACCTGAAATTGTCTCCATGAAGCCCTCTTGAACAGATTTGTCAATATAGTTGTTCTTTGTTAAGTACTCAATGGTTCTTTAGGTAAGAATGCCCATTGCAAGATTTCCACTTGAATTCTTCGCAGTTATAGGTCTAAAGTAGGCTGGTTCATTTGTATTCTCTTCTTTCCAGATGAGAATTGTTTCTCCCACTTTCCAGTCGGTATGAATTGAAGCAGGGGTATACCCTACCACTGCATGTCTTCAATTGAGAATTTTAAAAGAACGACCCCTGTACACTTACACAATGAGGAATGCACCTGGTAGGATGTTCCAAGCTTACCTTCAAAGGAAGATACTTACCGTTGATTTCCCAACTCCAGTGGATTTATGATAAAATAATTTAGTTTCAACATGTGATGAATTTAAATGTTAATGCAAACTCACCAACCAAGACACAATCTTAACCCAACTGACAAACCCCAGAAAAGCAAAAGCTATACCATCCAGCTTCCACGCGGCATGTTTGTACTTTGCATTTTTCATGGTGATTCCAAATAATATGATAGTTAAATTAAATACTTTTGATATTTTTGAAACATTTTGTGACATTTTGCAATGTGGTCTGCAGATGCCTGTCGCATTGAAAGTGTTAAATATGCTGGTACCCTACCCTGCATCCTGATCCCCGCGCCAACTCATCCATGATATATGCAGGTTGTAGCGTATCGCCCGGGGGTCAGGGGGCAGAGTGCCGCCCCCCCCCCCCCCCCCGACAGCTCATCGACCGTGAAGAACAGCTCAAACTACCGTGCTAAAATGGGGGAATTATTTTTGTATTTTTTGTTGTAAAAATTGGTTGTTGAGGGGAGGGGGGGGGGGGGGGGGGGGTGGGGGAGGGAGAGTGGGAGTGTAACAATTTGAGTCTGGTGGGCTTATATATCACTGTTGGTTAGTTATCGAGCTCGTTTTTTCGCGCCAGTTTGGGGACCCAACGTCACGAACCGACTCTACACCACATGGATGACTTGTGTGGAGCCCATTGAAGCAGGGCCAACATAAAATAAATACATATTGTATTATTGTCTTATTGTCTTATTATATATTTACAGATATAAATCAAAGCATAATCTTTAGTTCCACAATGAAAACCACACTTCTGGTAGTTGCTGTCTTGGTTTTTGCATACGTAAGTAATTATGTACCTGATAGAGACAACAGGGAAACGGTATATCTTTGTAATTATTCCGTTCCGTATATGAATATTAGATTTAGTATTCATTATATTCTTTACATTTTACATTTTACATTTTACATTATACATTTGCATTTACATTTACATTTTACATTTTACATTTTACATTTTACATTTTACATTTGCATTCGCATGTGAATTTGCATTTTCTTATGCATTTGCATTTTCTTATAAATGTATTTGCATTTGTATTTGAATTTGCATTTGCATTTGCATTTGAATTTACGTTTACCATTTACGTTTACATTTTGAAATCGCATTTGAATTTGCATTTGAATTTACGATTACGTTTACCATTTATGGTTACATTTTACATATGCATATTGCATTGGAATTTGAATTTGCAATTTTACATAGGCCCACTTGTATTTTTCGTTTACATTTTCATTAATATTTACCTCGTATTGGTATTTACATTTGTATTAACATTTAAATTTACATTTGCATTTGCATTTGAATTTACGTTTAACATTTACGTTTACATTTACATATGCATTTTGTTTTCCCATTTGCATTTTAATTTACGTTTACCATTTAAGTTTACATTTTACATATGCATTTTACATTTGAATTTGCATTTTTTACATAGGCCCATTTGTATTTTTCGTTTACATTTTCATTAATATTTACCTCGTATTGGTATTTACATTTGTATTAACATTTAAATTTACATTTGCATTTGAATTTGGATTTACGTTTGACATTAACGTTTACATCTACATATGCATTTTGCATTCGCATTTGCATTTTAATTTACGTTTACGTTTACCATTTAAGTTTACATTTTACATATGCATATTGCATTTGAATTTGAATTTGCATTTGTACATAGGCCTACCTGTATTTTCGTTTACATTTTCATTAATATTTACTTTGTACCGGGTGTCCCTAAAAAAAGGGTGCACGTGTTTACCCAACTTGTTGACCATGAAGTTCTAACATCTGGTGTAAGATGTTTACACATGTAAACAGAGTAAATACCTGGCTTTCAGATGCCGCTTATTTCATCTGATTCGGATTTGTCAGTCCTGAGATATGGCCAATTAACTAGAGCTACCCAGAATTGATGTTGTGCCACTTTACAGTTTCAAAGGTTTACTTTCAAATGTCCACTTGTACGATTGCCCTTCACCAGTGTTATGCAAAATAACATTTTTGTATAGAGAGGTATTTAAATAATAGAATTAGTGCCTGTGTATTCAAGTAGAACTGAATATAAAGATGTTTGTTACATGATTCGAACCAGTACTTTTAACGAGGTTTCACAAAATGTTTATTGGGCCTACATTTTCAAAACAAGACAGACGTCCATATGGCTGGGTGTGGTCTCAATTTTCAGTAGAAGAGGGTGTTCATGATGGTCTTAAAATATCATGAAACGAGAAGTCCAGCAGAAGTCACCAGAGAGTTTGCCATTCATTTCACAAACACTCTTGTACCATCTAGGAATACACCTACAAAGGAGTATTAGAAATACGTGGCACTGGCAGATGGTACAAGCACCAACATGAATAAAGAATTTTAATTCTTTTTAATTTTAGGCTTCCAGTGTAAGCCTAAAATATGAAAAATAGCTGGACACAGTAGCACATCGATGACGTGCGGCGTGCACTTCAGAGGGATCCCAGAATAACTGCTCGTAGAAATTCCTTACCACATATTCCAAGGACATCACTTTTGTTCCTCAGCCTCTTTTAAACAATTCTGGTCAAATGCCCACCCCAATGTTTCAAGACGATTGATGCCCATGGATAGACCAATGTTAGTATCGTTGACGCTCATAATCATGTAAAAGTGGCACAATGTCAATTTTGGGTAGCTTTGATAAACTGGTTATATCTCAGGATTGACGAATCCAAATCAGATAAAATAAACGGCATCTGAAAGCTGAGTGTTTTTCCTTTCCGTGTGTATAAACATATTACATCGAACGTTAAGACCTCATGGTCAACAAGTTGCGCAAACATGTGCACCCTTTTTTTAGGGACACCATGTATTGGCATTTACACTTGCATTAACATTTGCATTCGAATATCAATTTACGTTTACCATTTACGTTTATATTTTGAATGGAATTTGAATTTGCATTTTCACATTTGCCTATACCTTACATTTTCGTTTACGTTTTCATTAATATTTACTTCGTATTTGCATACATTTACATTTTACATTTACATTTACATTTACGTTTATGTTTGCGTTTACGTTTGCATTTGCGTTCGCGTTAGCATTTAAATTTGCATTTACATTTAGAGAATAAAGGTATTGTTTTTAGACCGTACCCGTGTTATATTGTCTGACATAAATGCGGACGATAGTATTATTTTCGGCGTCGTTGTTCTACGCAAAAAATAATACTATCGAACGCATTTATGTCAGACAATATAACACGGGTACGGTCTAAAAACAATACCTTTTATTCTCATTCTTAAACAATCATACTTTATATAGACATTTATCAAAGAAAAAAGTATATTTTATTGTCCACATTTGACAACTTTTACCCCTGCTAGGATCGAATAACCCACAAACATTCCATCCAATCACATGCGATGAGTAAACCATACGTAAGCGTCGCGGCGCCGGCATAAACGCAGGAAGCGCTAAAGACGCACTGCATAAGTGCGCGTTGTGGAGCAAACCACGCATTGTGAAGGTCGGGCGCACTGTTAAAACGTAGGCCCCACCTCCCCGTGTTAAGTCGTCTCATCTAGATGTCGCCGATTTCTCTGAGAACCAATGAGATTGCTTAAACTTTCTTAGCTGTTTAAGAATTGCATTTACATTTGCATTTGCATTTGCATTTACATTTACATTTGCATTTGCATTTGCATTTACATTTACATTTGCATTTGCATTTGCATTTACATTTGCATTTGCATTTGCATTTGCATTTACATTTACATTTGCATTTGCATTTGCATTTGCATTTGCATTTACATTTACATTTACATTTACATTTACATTTACATTTACATTTACATTTACATTTGCATTTGCATTTAGCTATTACTGTTTACATTTATCTACATTTACATGTACATCTTGCTCTTACCTTTACATTTGAGTTTTCTGTTTATATTTAAATTTTACATTTGCATATGCATTCACTTACATTACAATTTCGTGTTACGTATGTTTATTAGTCATGATTCATCGTTCAGGCTATATTCGTCAATATTGATCTTCTTAATAACATTTATAAATTTATAGTTTCATTAAATTATCATGTTTGTTTATTTAACTTGTTTATTATTCTAGAATGTAGAGGCTGGTTCAGATGTTGTCGCCCTTGACAGGGAACACACGCTTTTTGGTCTAGCGCCCCCAAGCGTGCCTCATCTTGTGATCAAACCAGAGGAGATTGGTTCAAAAGAAGTCTTCGTCATTGGAGATGTCCATGGTTGTTACGATGAATTGGTAGAAATTCTTGAAGTTTCTGGGGTCAGAAACAATTCAAATGCCATAGTCGTATTTGCAGGTGATCTGATAAATAAAGGTCCAAAGAGTAAGGAAGTTATAAACTTGATACAAGAGATCGATGCTTATAGTGTTAGGGGAAACCATGACCATAAATGTTTAATCAAACGACTTCAAGAGAAAATGGATTATGATGTTCCATTAGAAGAGAAATATGAATGGTTGCATGACTTGGGAGACAAAGAGATAGCTTTCTTGTCAGAACTTCCATATACTATATCGATACCAAGTCTAAATGCCGTTATTGTCCATGCAGGGCTTGTGCCAGATCGACGCTTGACTCAACAAGAACCTTGGGATATGATGATGATGAGAAACTTGATCTTACAAAAACCAAGCTCTGGTGGTAACATAAGCTATCAAACAGATAAACACACTGAGCCAGGGAAATCATGGTCCGAGGTATGGGACGGACCAGAGCACGTGTACTATGGGCATGCCTCTGTTAGGGGTTTCAATCGGCAAGCTTACGCTACAGGCCTGGATAGCGGTTGCGTTTACGGTGGCAGTCTTACAGGCATGTTTCTAACAGGAGAGCAAAAACTTGTTCAAGTCAAAGCACATGAAATATACTACATTAAACACGTAGAAAAATAAATCATCACACCAATCTATTTGAAAGTAGTCCTACCTTTAGGACTACTCTATCTATAATCCTAGAAAAATTGCTCCCCATCCGAGAACCGACCAACCCGAGAACCGAACCCGTCACTCTTTTGACTCGGCTGGAGGATGGCGGATGGCTGGCTCAGTGTTTTTATATTCTATCTTAGTATAGTATTTTCCTGGATAGTGGCCCTACGAGGAGGGCTATTTGAAAGCTTAGTGAAATGAGTTATTCTGCTTTTCGCTGTTGTTTTACGCATTAAATATGTCTATTTTCTACCTTTACCAATAATATCATTTATGTCTTTCCACGTTTGTTTCATGTTGTTTTTAGATTTGTCAAATTTCGTAAAGAAATGCATTCGTTAAGATTTTCGTAAAAGCATATTCAACTTGTTTTTATAGGTTTTTGAACTTTTGTAAATTACCATCAGATGAAACCTATAGAGGTATTGTATATACAACTTATTTTTCTTATTGATGCTTTTAAGCAGACCTTTGGTAATCCATGGAAATAGGATCTTTTCTCTCTTAAAAGTACATTATTTTGAGCGGAACACATTCATCATATATTGTATTAAAAGTATCAACAAGTTTATCATATAATCATCATTAACATCATATTGTCAAGAATTTCATTCCATTTAACGTTTGATAACCTTTGTTTTAGATTACTTACATTACCATCACTATGATTCCTATTGATAAATAAACTATTTGTTACACTTTTTCGGATTTATAATATCTAGATTGGTTGATAAAATGGTTAAAAAATGATCACTGATGTCAGTAACTAATATAGAAGTTTGAATAACATCTTAATTATTTGTAAGTACATGTACATGTATGTTGTCAATACACGTAGTTGAGATAGCAGTAATCCGTGTTGGTTTGTAAATGATGAGCAACATTGAATGAGAATAAATGAATTTGAGGTAATCATGAGTGGGCCTATCTGTGTCGGCTTTCAACAGATCAATATTAAAATCACCCATAACATAGAAAAAGTAGATAATATTACGATATTACGTGTCAATCTTCAGTAGATAATATGTCAATCTTCAGTAGATAATATGTCAATCTTCAGTGGATTATATGTCAATCTTCGATAGATAACATCATGACATGTCAATCTTCAGTAGATATCATCATGATATGACATGTCAATCTTCAGTAGATAAC